>JAQPZY010000771.1:0-434216 GCA_029931535.1 Margaritifera margaritifera
AGTAGTTCATCTAATGGTGTTTCAGGTGGTACGGAATGTCTTCGTCGTCGTGGCTTCTTTGTTTCTTCTTGTTCCTCTGGTTTCTCATGGTTTGGGCGTGATCTTTTCATCTTTAAGTTTACTTTGAAACTGATTCAGTTTCACCCAGGTACCTTTATATAGAGAGAGGTGAGTATATAAAGAGAGAGCTTCGTACCTTCAGAATCAGTCTTTGGTGATTGAACTTTCAAACTGCTGTAAAAGATGGAAGAGTCAAGAAGAAGAAGAAAAAATCAATACTCTAAGAAAGGACATCCTTCTGAGTATAATTGGGATTATCTAGCCCGAGGAAGAACAGTGAGAGATAAAAGTCAAGATACTTGTTATATCTGTCAAGAGAAAGGTCATTGGGTTCCAGAATGTCCACAACGACAACATCAAATCAGAGATAAAAGTCAAGATACTTGTTATATCTGTCAAGAGAAAGGACATTGGGCTCCAGAATGCCAACAACGTCGAAACCCCAAAAAAGAAAAGAGAGACAAAACAAAAGATATCTGTTATTATTGTAAAGGACCAGGACATTGGTCTTCGGAGTGCCCTCAGAAAGAAGAAGAAGAAGAAGAAAATCTAGCAGAAGAGAGGGAGGAAGCCGAAGGATCTTCAAACCTAGAGGAAGAAGAAGAACATATCATCAAGAAAAGTAAGAAGAGAGTGAGAAGAATGGAAGACAGTGAGAATGAAGAAGAAGAAGAAGATATGATTCCTGTGACGATCAGGGTCCCTATGAAGAAGAAATTCAAGAAAAACAAGAGAAATAGTGAGAATGAAGAAAAAGAAACTATGATTCCTGTGACGCAATTCAAGAAGCACAAGAATTTCAGAAAGTGAACTTTGTTTTTTTTTTGGAGTGTGGTGTTATATGTTCATTGGTGAATTATTTTTGTAAAAAAAGGAGAGAATATACAGACTGGAAAAAAAAGTAAGTGTTTTTTGTTTTATTTTGTTTTAGAGTATGGACGCACGCACGCACTCACACTTATATTCAACACAATGGGATTTTTTAAGTTTTACTTGATTTGGCAATTTGATTTCTTTTCTAGAAATCTGGGGGCCCTTAAAAGGACCTTTGGGGTGTTTGTTTGATTGAAAAAACAAACTTATGAAGTTTTTTTTTACATAATCAACTTCAATTGTCGTAGCCCTTTACCACGACCCAATCCAAATCCTGCTGCTACTGCTGGTGTTTTGCTTATGGTGGTAGTCACTGGTGGTGTTTGTGGTGGTGGCATCTCACTAGAACTGGTAGGCTTGGAATGTTTAGCCCGTGATGGTCTTTTTCGCTTTGGCTGAGTTAAAGAATACTTATATGCATTTGTCATCCATTTTAACTCATATAATATCTCTTCTAAAAGACTCACCGATTTTTCTTCAGGACTGACGACTTCCTTTACTGTTTCCTTCTTCTCCTCCTCTTCTAACTGTTGTCTGATTTCTTCCTCACTTTTTCTTCTTCTCTCTTCTTCTTCTTTCTGCTGCTGAAGAAGAAACATTTCTTCATCCTCTCTTTGTTTCTTTAAAAAATTTTCCATCTCTTCCTGTTGCTTCTTTTTAAATTCATCCATCAATTCATCCACTGCTGAAGCAACAACAGTAGCAGTAGTAGTAGTAGTAGTCTCAAAATTTTGATTTAGAAAATCTAAATCAAAGTCTTCCGGCCGGAAGTTCAGCAAAGCAGCAGCAGCAGCAGCATTAATCATTGAAGGCTCACTCCAATACATACTACTTGTCTTTCCGGTCTCCATGAAGGCTGTCGAAAAAGTAATAAACCCTACGAACGCTACGATACCTTTATACCTAAAATGACGTCATACCCCTACTCTCTTCCCATTGGAAGAAAAGCCGACCCACTTGTAACGCGCTATTGGATTGGTAGTTGATTTCGATGCATTTCAATCCGATCGTAAGGTATATATACCACCACTTGTCTCATAAAAGCTTTACCTAAAAAAAGAAGAATCATGTGGACTACAGTAGAAGCTTCAAGCATTGTGTCAGGAATGCTCTTCAATCCTGACTATCTCATGTATGTTAGAGCATCATGGGTAGTCACTAGAATTGATGAAAGTGCCTACTGGGAAAGAAGAACATACATTGAAAGACAAGGATGTTTGAAAAGAGTACTAATATATGGGGAAGAAGTAAGAAGAAGTAGAAGAATAAGAAGACCTAACAAACGATGTCATTGCTAAAATTATAGCAAAAAAAAGGTCCTTTTAAGGGCCACCCATTTTTCAAAGAAAAGATTAATTTTCTATGATTGCCATATATATTTGTGTTTTATATGTTTATATGTTTTGTGTTTTTTTTTTTTTATCCCACCAAACAAAAAAACCCTTTCCCTTGTATGATTCTGGTGTGTGTAAGTTTGTGTTTGATATAAAAAAAGGATAGTGTGTTCTGTGTTTTTTTTGTTTGTATGTATGGTTTTTTTTTTGGGAAAAAAAGGGGGATGTTTTCCATCACGTCCGCGCTTCTAGCATATAAAGCGGTGCCTTCCACAGTTGCGCCATTCACACTTTCACTCTACAAGAATGAACTCTGTTGAATTGCTACAATAAGCTTGGGATAGAATGGTGGATGTGGAGTCCTTGATGGAAAGGTTGGAGTATTGCCGGAGATATCCTGCCACCAAACCATACGTCACCAGCCAATTAGCGGTTCTCACTTCAGCAAGAAGGTTGGTGACTGATGTCTTGGTGGAGGAAAGACAAAAAACTTCCTCAACCCCTTGCCGTGTGGGGTTCATCAAGAAGAGTCTGGATTTACTGAATGAGGTGGAGTACTTCCTGAACCGAGTTCAGGAAGATTGTTATATTTATCCACCCGCCAGTAACGTCAGGCGCAAAGAGGTGAACCTTCACATGGTGAAGGTATTGTTAAAGAAAGTTTTAGAAAAGGAAGTTACCCACATTAAGATTTTGTGGGCTCTTGAACGATCCAAGAAAGAACAGGCCAGGAAAGAAAAGGAATTCGAACGCCTGAATTTAAATTGGATGAAAATCCAGGATAAGTTCAGGCGGATGAAACATCCTGACTGGCTACCTGATTCACCAACACTTCCAACCAAGAAAAAAAGATCTCACACCACCTTCCTAAGTTTCTTTACCCAATGTTGGAGGAAATAATAATCTTCCTACAATGGTCCTTATCAGGACCACCCATTTTCAAGAAAGATTAATTATTCCCATCCTTACCAAGTGTCCCCACACCCCGTATGTAATGACGAAGACAACGTCCTCTACTATCAAAACACCCCACCCCAGTTTTGATGGTAGAGGACGTTGTCTTCGTCACTACATACGGTGCGACCCCCGCTATGATAAATTCCCGTAAGTACCCATACTGCCCCCCTCTGTACCTAGGGGGCACTTGAGAGCCAGGGGGCACTTGAGAGCCACAATGTTACTTTCCCGTATGGCTCTCAAGTGCCACCCCCTAAAAGTTTGGCTCTCAGTCACCCCCGTATACTACTCATTTACACAGCATAATTGTTTTGCCTAGTTTTCCTATTAAAAAAAAAAAACAAGGAAATAGTTGTGAAACAGTTAGTCATTCTGTTCACTTACAGTCCCGCCACACACCCTTTATCTGTCTGAATAAATATACTGCAATCTGATTTTTAATCTTCCTCTCAAATAACCATATCTAATGAAGTAAACATAAAAAATGAGAACATTGTGCAATCGGATATAATTGTAAAGGCATATATATATTTCTAGATATTCTTCCCGTTTAACTTTTATGGATTACTGGAGTAAGTCTCATCGAAGTATCTTAGTAGTAACAGGAGCTTATATGAGGTCCAAAATAATACGGGGGGAGGGGGGGGGGAGGGGTGAATGGGACTTAACATTATGCTCGCCATCTTGAATATATCACACTTGGGGTCAATGGGAATTTAATGTTAAATCTGTCCATAAGGTTTAACATTATGGGACGATATGGGGTCAAGGGAAAATATTAAATAAAATTTAATATAAAAAATGTCAGTAGGTATAACATTATGGGTCATTTTGGGGTTAATGGGAATTTAACATTAGTTCATAGGCTTGGGGTCAAGGGAAAATGTAATGTTAAAACTATGTTTACTAACTAACACGCCGTTGGAGCGACCAACATATATATATATATATATATATATATATACACACACACACACACAAACACGCTTTACACAAACAAAATTATATACTATCACAAGCAAGGGTAAGATGTAAAAGAAGGGAATGAAGTCACACACATGCACACAAACATACTTATATTCTATCACACAAGCACTCACACATACACAAACAAGGGTTGGAGTGTCCACACATACACAAACATGCTATCACGCACAAGAGTAGAAGTACTCACACGTACTTATATACTATCACGCACAAAAGATGGTTTCAGTTTTAGTTGTGAAAGACATACTTAAACAAACACAAACATAAAACACTATATTTTTGCAAGTGTGATTAAGCAGGGTTAATACGGGTGGCACCGCTTCACTCTTCTTCTTCTCAATCTGTAACCACTGCCGGTCCACAGACTAATATTGTCTTCATCCATCCGTGTCTTTCCACATACGCTCTTCTCTCCCAGATAGCCGTGTATGTGATCTTGGTTATGACCAGTATGACTTCACATGCATAAGGTTGTCTGGATTGAAGAGCATATTGGAAATAAGTGTCGATGATTCCACGTTTGTACACATCTTGACTTGTCTTGAGAACAGGTGACACAAGGGGGCAAACGCGTCTCTATATATATAGTCTAAGAACGGATTGAAACTGATTTGGAGGTTCCACCAATCAGAACGCGTGTAACATAATTCAGTCAGGGCGTGTTTTCTATCTTTAAATCAGAATAGAGCGGACGTGTGATGTCACTTTCGATACATTTATACCCATGAGCGTTCTTACGATTTACCAGTGCAAGTACAGTGTAACATGGCTGAAATGAAGACGTTGTGCTGCAGTGCCTCTGCAGTGGATACTTCTTATTCTTGGAAAGATAGTACGACTACTGCTGCTGTAGCAAGTATTATTCCAAAGTAGAATGACTTCAGTTTGGCTTTTTTCAGATTTCTTATCTTCTCCGCAAGAATTATTACCGGTACCACCTTCACCTCTTTCTCCATCATTACCAGTCTATGATGATTTTAAAAAAAATCGAAGGAAGAGCTAGAGAATTTTCTTACAACGTCAGAAAGAAGAAGAACAGACATTTGTTGAGCAACAAGAAGAGATGAAAGATTTGAACGGTGAGAAGAAGCAAGGGAGCGAAAGCAAAACTGTCAGTGTTTTACAACATTAACTATAAAAATGCAATGAGTACATTTTAGACGTAAGATATCTAATTCTCTTTCCAAACTGGAGTATATTCTCCTTAGGAAAGGTGTCCGCTTGGATTGAAACCATGGAATCTTAAACAAACCAAAATCCAGCTTGAATTCACTTGAATAAAGTCACTTCATAGTAATAAAGATTATATAACGTATACCGAGTTAGTAATACTTTTGTCTTTCGTCATGCTCATTGTGTGTACAAATGATCATGCAATTGATAGAAAGCCAAATTGTTCTGTCATTTTCAGAAATAAAGTTGATTTCTGACATCTGCACAATTAACCATTTCAATGAGTAGCTTTATTTCATTCATTTATGTTGGTCTTCTAGTAACTTTCCGAAATAAAATTGGAGCGAAGCCTTCATTGATACTGATAGGAACGTGCTTTATTTTTCAGGTCGTGCTATATAGGTAAACAATGTTTCTTCGATTCGATTTGGAGTGAGCCACCGACTATTGTGGAGATGCCAACAAACCATATTGCTGTCCGTAAGTTCTTCAATGATACGTCTGTATTTTTGTCTATTATTTGATTGCATTTGATCTGATAGTCAGTCTGTCTGTTTATTTTATCACAATACCAAAATCACTTATGCTACTACTAGTATCATAACTAGTATTACCGAATAAATCCTCAATGACACTATCGCAGTCAACATGAACCACCCTTACTGATTTACTAGCAAACTATGAATATTAACAACACAAAGACACTATCTGATATAATGGTATCACAGACATCACCATGACAATACCAGAAGAAGAATGATAGAAACACTGAAGGTAATACAACATAACCACGTTCAACACCACCATTACTGCTACTACTACTAACAACAACAGCAACAAAGACTACTAATACAGACGTCAGATTCCACTTCCACTACTAGCTCCGTTGTAAAACACCTGGCCACAATTGTAATAATAGTAGTACTAGCAGGAGCAGTAGGATAGGAAAATTACCGAATTAGTGGACTAGATTTTCGCGTACAATCAGTGATTCTGACTTGACCTAATTACTAGACTAGACATTCGCGTACAAACAGTGATTCTGACTTGGCCGGATTATAAGATTAGAGTTTCAGGTATAATAAGTGATTCTGACTTTACATCATTAGTAGACCAGATTTTCACGTACAATTAGTAATTCTGACTTGACCTAATTGATAGACTAGACTTTCACGTATAATCGATAATTCTAACTTGACTTAATTACTAGACTAGACTTTCACGTACTATCAGCAATTTCTGGCTTGACCTAATTACTTTCACGTACAATCAATGATTCTGACTTGCCCAAATTACTAGACTAGACTTTCACGTATAATCAGTGACTCTGATGTGACCTAATCAGTAGACTAACTTTTCAGGTACATTCAGTGATTCTGACTTGAATTAATGTGTTACTACATTGACTTTCACGTTTAATCAGTGATTCTGACTTTACCTAATTAGCAGACCAGATTATCACGTACAATCATTGATTCTGACTTGACCTAATTACTAGACTGGACTTTCATGTACAATCAGTGATCGTGACCTGAGCTAATTACTAGACTAGACTTTCACATATAATCCATGATTCTGACTTGAACTAATTACTAGACTATACTTTCGTGTAGAATCAATGATTCTGACATGACCTAATTACTCGATTAGACTTTCATGTGTAACCCGTGATCCTGACTTCACCGATTACTAGACTGGACTTTCACGTACAATCCGTGATTCAGTCTTTACGTAATATGGGTTGACAATGATTTCATAAATTCTCTATATCTGACTACAATTATGGTTTGTTTGCTGGTAATTCGGGGATGGTTTTATTGTTTATCATGGGAGCCTGCTCCCGCAGCTGCTGCAGGAACCGTTCTTCAAGCAGAGGTAAATCGTGTGACGCGTAAGTACAGAAATTATGTAACTTGGAACGGTTCCGTGAAGGGCAACGAATGATGCTTCTGCTCAATGTTTGTGACCCGAAGGTGTACGACTGAAAACTTAAACGAAAACTATGGGCCCGCAGCACAGATCCTACCCATGGCCACACACACATATAAATTGAGAGAGAGAGAGAGAGAGAGAGAGAGAGAGAGAGAGAGAGAGAGAGAGAGAGAGAGAGAGAGAGAGAGAGAAAATAGGAGCCCGCATCACAGATCCTACGCTAGTCTGGGTTACAGTCTGGTCACAATTTTGTTAAATTTTAGATTGATGGCCTGGGAACATGCGAAGATTGAGCGCAGCGCCCTCTGCTTTACTACTCGGATTACATGGGGTAATTTCACGTTCGATATCTCTGATCAAGTTGTCCTGAAATAGACCGCATCCATGCCTCGTTTTGGATAGGGTTAACGTCATATGTTAATTGGCTATTAATAGGATTAATCATTACGGGAAACACCTCGTATGTCCCCAGGCGTCGATATCGCCACAATCTCAATAGGGTGCAATTAATTAATGATAATCTGTTTTCGACGGATTATCAGCGGGGGAATAGAAAGAAAAGAATATATTGACAAAGCAAACATATATCGAAGACTGTACCCAGGTTAATCCTACCCATGATTGTACAATTAGAAATTTTCACAGAGAGAGAGAGAGAGAGAGAGAGATTGTCTGTTTGTATTCAGGAAACAGTTGCTGTACGAATTAGACAAGTAATATAAGTAAAGAAAATTATAATCTCCCAAAATTTGAATAATTCATGGCCGTAATCAATATTTATTATTATTATTATTATTGTTGTTGCTGTTGTTGTTGTTGTTTTTGTTGCTGTTATAATTATTATTATTATTATTATTATTATTACTATTATTATTATTATTATTATTAATTTGACCTACAACCGTTTTATGTTCAACGGTGTGTGGTACAGAATACTGGCTACCAGTCCATTCAGACACAACCTCGAGCAGGAAATGTTGGCGATATGACAACCGGATATCCAGCTGGTGCTACCTCCTATCAAGCGGGATAGGCAGAGCCTCCGTATATGACATAATATTCGCAATTTGAAAAAGAGGAAAAAAGCTGAGAAGAAGCTGTAGCAAAGCTGTAGTGCAGAGAATCATTGTCATTCTTTACATCTTTTTTATTTTAAGTTCTTTATATTAAAAAAGAATAATTTCCAAGATACAAATAAACATTATATCTTTTCATGCTTATGAAGTTAAAAGCTAGCTATATAGATGTACATAAAAAAGTCAAATCTATGACCCTAACAATTATAAAATTATATCTCATTTATATTTTGAATATAATCTTTATCAGTATTTTTAACCAACGCTTCATTAAGTGCCGTGAAGCTAATATCAAAACTGAAGAACTTCAAACGGGGTTCCGCAAAGGCTACTAAGCAATAGATAACATATGTTCGCTTTAATCAATGGTTCAGAAATATCTGAATTAAAAGGAGGCTGCTTTTATTGTTTGTTCGCAGACTTTGCCAACGCTTTTGACTCCTGTAAAATTACTAAATTGCTTAGCTAACAAAGGTATCAGCGGAAAGTTGTTTACAATTCTAGTTTGATGTACAAGAATGTACATTTATGTGTGCACATGAAAGAACACCATACAGATTTTTTCACCTGTAATATTGGTACCAGACAAGGTTGCATATTAGGTCCTCTTCTCTTCAATCTATTTATAAATTATTTGGTATCAGACCTTAGACGAAAATGCCCAGATTGTATTATATTATAGAAAATAGCTCATATGATTGCTCTGTTGCATGCTGATCACGTTGCAAATTGTGCCGATACAGTCGGATATTTACAAATACAGATTAATATCGTCGATATATAATGTGAAGATTATTGTATTCAGAAATGGTGGATTTTTGTAAATTCACGAAATGTGGTTATTATACGGGCAAGCATGTCAAACCGTATCTGGTTATAAATACATGCGACTATACTTTACCCCTAAATTCGTTTGGACGAGAGCAAAGGAAGAGCTCGCAATTTAAACAAACTAAGTTGCTACAAACATTGATTATTGGTCAAAACAAGTTAGGCAAATTATTCTGCGACAGAAGCTGTCAAGCTATTTGTTATATTGATCACACCCGTATTAACTTGTTCCGCTGAAATTTGGGGGTACGAATATTCGTTTACAATTCAAAAGGTACGTGATAGGTTTTATACTAGATTTCTGAACCTTTCGAGATGAACATACACCCTATTTCCAAGAGGAGATTGCGGAAAATTACTTTTGTGTTTTACTTATTGTAAATGAATTAGGTACTCGATTAGGTTGTTCAGAATGGATAACAATTGATATCCATGACAATAATATATTATGCGGAAAAAAATGGATGAGTCAGGTAAAGTTACATCCTAGGTAAGTGCATTTATATACCAGAGAATACTTTAGAAAGTGATGCAAAGGTTTAAGTAGCTAATATAATATAATTTAATAACATTTTCTATGCATACTAAATAATACAGATACGGGGGTCGAAGAAAGGAGAAAGTAAAAAAGAAATTAAAGATTCAGAGCAAAAGTTGGCTCATTATCTTTATTGCTATACATTTTCTTTAAGGAGTGGTCAATATTGACAAGGGCTGGTGGAGGAGGCAGTAATGATTTTTGCCTCTTAATAGTTGAATATTTTGTGCAAACATAAATTGTGGGGAACCTCTTTATGTTTGTATGATACGTCACTTACGTAACTTACGTCGTGGAGGGAGCTGTCATGTTTGTATATTTTGCAATTCCACCGCTACTTCTAGAAATATTTAAATTCTTTCTTCAGCATTGACATGCAACATCCTTTAGGACAGATAAAACCATGGTCATATGACCAGTGCCAAAACTACGTTACATTTTATTTTAAGAGTGATGAAATGATATACACAATTTTAAGACCTCAATTAATTTATTTGAAAAAAAAGGTTGACTGCCGGCGTGTTATTTACAGGATATGGTTGTCCCACTACTTTTCTTCGCCCCCATTAAGGATTGGTTTCGCGGTCTTGATAAAACAAGTGGGTGGCGACAATCCTTATGCATGCATCCATGGCTTTTTATTGACTGTTCCATGAGTTTTTAATTCGAAGGATGGAGGCTTATGGCGTGGATGATGAAGCCTGTAATCTAAATTTATACCACCTTTATCATCGAAAACAATAAGAAAAATTCGGTACTTTTACGAACTATTGGCTAGACATGGCAAACGGAGTTCCCCAAGGATATGTCGTTGGGCCTTGAACTTTTAATATCTTCGCAAATAAAATAATTTGCTTTGTCAAAAGGGTAAAACTGTACATCTATGCAGATAATAATAATCTAGCTTGTATAAACGAAGAAATTATTTACGTTAAGGACGTGCCGCAGCGGGAAAGTGAAGCCCAGGTCGACTGCTTTGCCCAGAATGGAATAAAGCCTAACGCAGATAAGTCCCAGACCATTAGCAATGGTTGAAAAATGCACGTGTGTTGCTCATCTTTTTCCATTCGGGTCGCTCAGATCGACTGTGAAGACACTGACCGTTTGCTTGGGGTTGATATAGATTTCATTCTGAAATTTGATGAAAGTATAAGTGAAATATGTGGGAAAGCTTCAAGACAACTGAATGCAATATAACGCCTTTGTATGTATCTAACATTAAATGGAAAATGTACAATCTTTCAATTTTTGTAAAAAGGAGAATACACTTAAGTTAGAAAAATTACAACTATGAGCCCTACATCAGATAGCAAACCCACGCTGGGCCGACGTTTTACCAATGTCGTCTCAAATGTTGGTCCTGCATGGCTAAATGATGTTGGCCCAGTGTCTTTTTATTCATTGGTCCCCTTTTGAGCCAACGGTGAGCACTGTTGAACCAACGTCGGCCCGAAGTCACAATTTTATGATGAATCATTGGGCCAACTTTGGCCCAACACGTTGATCCAACAGAGGGCCAATGAGTACAATGACTTACGCCAACATAATTTAGTAACTCTGATTTGACGTTGGAGTCAGTTTTATATCCACTTGGCCAAGTTTGGCCCAACGAAGGGCCATTGAGCCAAATTATGTTTAACAGGCATGTGTGATGTCACGTGACATTTTACATTGTTCAATGTGTGTAATGTTCTAAATAAATATATTAAATCTCAACTGATTTAATCTAAAACGGTCAAACTTAACCATCCCTGACGTGCCATGCTTGAATTAAACCATGCCTTTGGTTTCCATGAACATATTTGTAATTTCTGTGCTGAATATGATTATCATATGTGAATATAAAAATCCTACATTCATGAAAACAACTTTACTTACATGATACAATATGAAAAGTATTTCAATAAGTGTAGAGTAAAATTTCAGGAAAAAAAAAAGAAAGAAAAATAAAGAAAAGAAAAATGATCATACACTGAACCGTTCAAAGAAGTACTCTGCTTCAGGTACGCGTTCTACAGATCTAGTTTCAAAGGGTGTCACGTGATCCTCCCCCTCCGCCCCTGCACACTAAAACACCACTAAACCATGAGCATGAGTCAACTGGAACGCTTAATTGCCTACTTGTGTATTCTCACTTACCCCCCCCCCCCCCCCACACACACACACACGATATTTCTGGATCTGCCACTGTCTACATATTTTTTTTAAAAAAAAGAAACAAACTATGTGTCATGTATGTTTCTGGTTTTCGTACTATTATGTAATTATGTAGAGCATGCATGTATTCTATGTGTATGTTATCATTATATATGTCTTAAATAATGTTGTAGTGTATGTTTAAATCTTTGTTTGAAATATGTATGTATGTATCAGGGTATGGCAATGTCTCTGATTTATGTTTAATGTTTATGCATGTTTGGGTCTAAAATACTCTTGTTCCTCTCTCAGTGTCTGCTTTCATTATACATATAATTACTATTACCTAATGTCATGTGATCCATAATGATACCTACCGTATAAAAGAGACTGTTATACTGAGGCACATTATAGTGAGGTAGCAACGTATACTTTAAGGCACTGTTCATAGATCAGACATAATGTTCTTGCCCTGTATTGTTGAAATGTTTTGAGGATGAAACTCGAGTTCAAGCACAAAGTCCCCAAACTTTGATTGTCTGTAAGTTTAAGTGCAATAAATATATAATTATCGTACTTGTAGAATTTTTTAGCTTTAGTCCCTCTTTTAGCCTGCAATATTTCACTGACCAAGATTAAGTGTCCTCTCTAATTTTGTAGTTCTGCGTTTGAATTTTATTTTGATGCCCAGAAGGTGGTGAATATATGCCCTGGAAAACCCATGTCTCATGATGTTGGTTGCATAGACTGGGAAAACCCAGAGGCTCTGCAAGAATATGGGCACTGAGGAAAACCCTTGTCTTGTGATGTTGGTGCCATAGACTGCAAAGATCTGCGAGAATATGGGCACTGGGGAGAGTCCTTTTCTTATGATGTTGTTTCCACTAATTGCTAAGATCTGTGAGAACATGGGTCTTGGAAAACCCTTGTCTTATAATGCTGGTTCAATAGACTGCAAAGATTTACCAGAATATGGTCCTTGGGGGTAGAACCTTGTCTTATGATGTTGGTTCCACAGACTACATAGATCTGCAAGAATATGGACCCCAGAAAACCCTTGCTTTATGATGTTGATTCTATAAACAATAAAGCTTTGCTCCAGTATGGGCCAGACCCCCCTCCCCCTGTCTTATGATGTTGATTCCATAGACTGCAAAGACCTGCGAGAATATGGGCCCTGGAAACCCTTGTTTTCTGATGTTGGTTCCATAGACTGCAAAGATCTGCAACCATACAGACCTTGGGGAAAACCCTTGTCTTATGGTGCCGGTTCCATTCTCTGCAAACATCTGCGAGAATATGGGCCCTGGAAAACCCGTGTCATATAATACTTGTTCCATAGACTGAAAACATCTGCGAGAATATGAGCCTTGGAAAACCTTTGTCTTATGATGTTGGTTTTATAGATTGTAGAGATTTGCAGTTACAAAATAGAATAATAATATGAAAAATGGATAGCTTGAGAGTTTTACATGCAGACTGATATAACAGAATACAACAGTCAAAAACTAGAGCTTTAAGAAGCTATTCTTTCTGAAAAGTGAAGTTAAAAGGTAGTGATCGGACACAAACATGTCAAATAGTTAAACGCTGATAGTGGAAAAGATACCAGCATATTAACAGAAGCATATAAAATTTACAAGTTTGCAGGTCACAACAAGAAGAACCACAGTTTTTACATTCACATCTACTGCATAAGTTTGAAAACCAAGTAGGAAAAAAATATGATTAGATTTTGGGGATCAATATGGGGTTATACGAAATCGTGAAAAAAGATGTAAAATTAAAAATGTTACGATCAAATCTATTGCTTGGAAAGTCGAACAAATCAAACTTCTTGAGCGCATTTATGTTCATCAGTTTAAATGGAAAACATGTCAAAATATTTTCCAAACAAGTCTAACTCAAACGTTCGAGCTCGAACCAAAACAGTCACTGGAAAGGTGTGAGTTTATACGCAGTGGTAGCCCACATTGGAGATTTCGGTCCTGATGGTCCGACACATAGGTGATTTTCATTCACATTATATCATATTCATATTAAATAGTTGTAACTTCGATATTGTTCGTACCATTTTCACAAACGCTTAACATCAAATTAGTTCAGAGCGAGTTATTATTAAAAACAAAATCTTTGTTAGAAATACAATGTTAATGAGCATATGTTCTGTAGTGGATGGAGTATTATCCATTTTGCCGATTGGTCAACCTGGATTACGTGGAGTTGTATATCTTTGCAGACAGATCAATTACATAAGTAAAGATACACAATTAAGTATTAGGAGTTATAACTCTGTTAAACAAAATGAGAAGAAAACCAATAAACTACTTCTAGAAGAAAATGTTTGTGTAATGAACATACAAACCGTCTCAAAATATCAAATTATTAGTTATCTAATTGATATTATTATCATACTTGTATCTTATCAATGAAGTATCGTTAATCAAATTTAAAACTTAGGCTCATAACTGTGTAAAACGTTAAAGCAAAACATCATAAAGATTCATCGTCTCGTGTTAGTTTTATAGACGAACGGTATCAGACTTTGTATCTCCGATTCAGACTTTTGGTAACGGTCTTAAAACTTTAAACTTGGTACAAAAATTCATCAGATTGTTGAAGTAATAAACTAGAATTCAGGCCTGGCACTCAGTTTAAGGGCCAAGGGAGCAGACCTTACCTAGGTTCAGTTTTAATTTGGCTGTGATAGAAGAAAGTTGCGAATTCTCAGGATCTGACTGTCTATTTGATCTTGGTTCTAACAGGAATAAACCAGGTGGAACTGGATATAGCGAAGACACTTAGCACAATCACGTGAACGAAATGTTTATTTATAATGCAAATTATTGATGATTGAATTTCTGACATCCTTGCTCACACCCTTACTTCCACCTCTCATTAAGTAAACTATAGCAGCTGAAAACCGTACCCTACTCATGCTCACAAAGGTCAACAACGGATATAACAAAATGATCTTGATTTTAAATGGATACGATTCAAGCATGGATTTTATGAACTGATATGATTGATATATGGATTTATCAACAGATATGATCAATGAATGGATTTATGAAGAATATGATCAGTGTATGAATTTATTAACATATGAACAATGTGTGGGATTATCAACACATATGCTCCATGTGTGGAATTATCAATAAATATGATCAATGTATGGAATTATCAACACATATGTTCAATGTGTGGAGTTATCAACATATATGATCAATGTGTGGAATTATCAATAAATATGATCAATGTATGGAATAAGCAACATATATGATCAATGTATGGAATAAGCAACATATATGATCAATGTATGGAATAAGCAACATATATGATCAATGTATTGGTTTATCAAAAATATGATCAGTGTATGGAATTATTCACATATGATAAATGTATGGAATTATCAACACATATGGTCAGTGTGTGGAGTTATTCACATATGATCAATGTATGGAATTATCAACACATATGGTCAATGTGTGGAGTTATTCACATATGATCAATGTATGGAATTATCAACACATATGGTCAATGTGTGGAGTTATTCACATATGATCAATGTATGGAATTATCAACAGATATGATGAAATGATTAATGTATGGAATTATTAACAGATATGATCAATGTAGTATGCTGCGGCATATATAATGTATATAATGACATTAACCTTTAGGTTCAAAACCATATATATATATATATATATATATATATATATATATATATATATATATATATATATATATATATATATATATATATATATATATATATCAGGGCTTTAAAATGTTGATGGACGCCAGCTTGCCCAGGGCAAGCTGACTTGAAAATTTGTCTTGCCGTTGGAAGATTTGAGATTGGCTCAAACATAATATACCTACTTGAGTAAAGAAAAAATAAGGTAAAATTAAACATGGAATATTTTAAGGAAATCGTGTTATATTTAAAGAACAAAAACTTTTCTGTTCTTTTTATCTTTGTTTGCAGCTTCAAACTATATGCCGATAATGAAAGATATGAAAACACACACGCACACTGTGTGGTATCGTAGTTAGTTCTAATTAATAACTGCTCCCCTTAGTAGCTGCAACATTAGAAAGGGACTGCTCCCTGACATAAGGGGCGCCGCGATCCATCATGGAAGATATCTGATGTGTATTATGAACGTGCGTCAATAAACCCTGTGTGTGTAACAACTTGAGACTTCCTCGTTTTCATGACATGGTGTCAGATGTGACTCCAAAAGATACATGAACTTTTGCAGTGAGTGAAAATGGCGAAATTCCAGGCACCGGAGAGTTTTAACTTTGGGAAGCCAGTGGAGTGGCCGGATTGGAAACAGCGTTTCACGCGCTTTAGGATCTCCTCCAAACTAAATAAGGAAGATGAGGAAGTTCAAGTAAGTTCACTAATATATGCAATGGGGAAAGAAGCAGAACAAATATTTAAATCGTTTGAGTTTGCTAATGACGAAGATGCCGACAAATACACCCCAGTTTTGCAGAAATTTGATGATTACTTCGTCCGCAAGAGCAATGTAATCCACCAGCGTGTTTCCACCAACTTAGTCAAAAACCAGGAGAGTCCGTGGATGAATTTGTAACAAAGCTGTATGAAATTGCCGATCATTGTGACTTTGGCGCACAAAAGGACAAAGCAATAAGGGATCGTCTTGTAACTTGAATTCTGGATAAAAAGAGGTTTCTGAAAAGCTACAAATGGCGGCCGACCTTACCATAGTGAAAGCCATACAAATAGCGAGACAGGCTGAACTGGTAAAAAGTCAGATCCCCGACCAAAGTCAGACGGTCAAAGATTTGGATGAAATTTCTAAACAGAACAAGGCATCAGGCACTAAACCAGGATCGACCAACCGAAACGGACAGCGTCAGTGGCGAAAACCAAATCAGACTGGTCAAACAACAGCACAACAAACATGTCACAAATGCAACAGGAGGCATGGTAGAGGTGAGAGATGTCCCGTTAAAGGAAAACGGTGCAGAAGTTTTAACAAGCTTGACCACTTTGCCATTGTCTGTCGCTCAAAAAGAGTAAATTGGGTCACATTCAATGAAACACCAGCTAAAGATTATGCAGAATACCAAGAAGCATTCTTCCTTGGCTCAGTAACTATGTGTGATGACGATAATGAGGCATTGCGTGTGATTTTGAACATTTGTGGAGCCTCAGTTCGCTTCAAGATAGACACTGGAGCAGACGCAACAGTTATGTCGGAAGCAACCTACAACTCCCTTCCAACAAAACCAAAGCTGAGACAATCTGAATCCAAGTTGCGCAGCCCTGGACGGATTCTGGATTCAAGAGGTGAGTTTATGGCACATACTACGTATAAGAAAGTATCGTACCAGTTTTGAGTATTTGTCATCAAGGGACCACGTGCCAATAATCTCATTGGACGTGCAGTTGCACATGCAATGGGTCTTGTGAAAAGAGTTGAAGAGATCAACAAAACAGCCTTTGGACACTTTGGCCTGTTGAAGTGGTAGCCAGTAAAGATCATACTCAAGGATGATGCCAGGCCATACAGTATAGCTTCACCCAGCCGCGTACCATTTCCTTTGTTGTCAAAGGTGAAAGAAGAATTACTCCATATACAGCAGGAAGGTATCATTGAGGAAGTAACAGAGCCCACAGAATGGTGTGCACCTATGGTATTAGTCCCTAAGAAAAATGGCAAAGTCAGAATTTGTGTCGACTTGAAGAAGCTCAACGAGGCTGTCAAACGGGATAGATATATGCTCTCTACTCTAGATGATATATCACCGAAGCTGATAGGCTCCACTGTCTTCTCCAAACTTGATGCAGAAAGTGGATTTTATCAAATACCTTTACATCCAGAAAGCGCAGAGCTGACAACCTTTATTACACCGCTGGGTCGCTTCTGCTTTAAACGAGTCTCATTTGGTATTACGTCGGCACCAGAGATTTTCCAGAGAAAAATGACAGAGCTGCTGACTGGCTATGAAGGGACAGAGGCCATTATGGATGATATACTCATTTATGGCAGAACCTTGGAGGAGCATGACAGACGCCTAAATTTGGTACTGGAGAAGCTCAATAGGAGTGGTCTCAAGCTCAACAAAGAAAAATGTGAATCGAGGAAGAACAAACTGGAATTCTTCGGTCACGTGATCAGCTCAGATGGCATACTCCCTAGTCCAGCAAAGGTTGCCGCAGTGAAAGAGATACCTGCTCCACTAAATATCAGTGAGCTACGTCGCACCATGGGCATGATCAACTACCTTGGAAGATTCCTCCCAGACTTGTCTACAATAATGCGACCAATTATGGACCTGCTGAAATCAGACACTGCCTGGTATTGTAGCCCAGACCAGGATTACACCTTCACGAAAGTCAAGGAGATGCTGACATCCACACCAGTTTTAGCATTGTGCGACCCTGAAAAGTTAACAGTTTTCAGCGCTGATACCAGCAGTTATGGTATTGGTGGGGCATTATTCCAACAACATGGAGAGAAACTCAAGCCGGTTGCCTTTTGTTCCAGAACACTCAACCCTGCAGAGGTTAAACATGCACATATAGAGACGGAATGCCTTGCATGTGTGTGGGACTGTAAGAAGTTTTCACGATATCTTGTTGGACTGAAATCGTTCAGATTGCATACTGACCAAAAACCTTTAGTGCCGCTCATCAACAAACATGATTTAGATAAAGCCCCTTTGAGGTGTCAACGACTATTGATGCGGTTGAGACGATTCAACGCAAAGACAGAGTATGTAGCTCGCAATCTTTTGGTGGTTCCAGACACCCTTTCTCAGAGCCACAAGCGAAGAGGAAATAGAAGTTTTGATAGAGTCAATGGAGGCATGCAGGCCAATTTCCGATAGGAAATTAGAACAAATGAAAGAAGGTTACATGAAGGTTAAATAAAAGAAGGTTACATGAGTGACCACCATCTGCAGACTGCAATGACTTTCACCAGAAATTGATGGCCAGATAAGAAAAATAGCTGCCTCTTAGATGTATATCCATACTTTGCTGTACGCAGTGAACTATCTATTCTTAACGACCTATTTCTCTTCAGGGACAGAGTTATCATACCTACAGTCTTAAGGCCAGGGATTCTTGATAACATCCCCGAGGGTCATCAGGGGTTAGCCAAATGCCCAAATTGTGTGTGGTGGCCTGGAATCTCGAGACAGATCTAAGACAAAATAGAGACCTGTGAATTTTGTCAGATGAGGAAGCCAGTACAGAGGAAGGAACCATTGAAGACAACCTCTCTACCAGACAGACCATAGACGAAAATTGCAATCGATATTTGTGAAGCCAAACAAGAAAGATACCTGGTAGCTATTGACTTCTTTTCACGCTATTTGGAAATTATGCATCTAACAAAAACAACCTCCCAGCAGGTAATTGGAAAGCTGAAGAGCACATTTACACGATGGGGAATCCCAGAAATCGTAGTATCAGACAATGGGACCATATTCACTTCCTCAGAATTCAAGGAGTTTGCTGAGAAATACAACTTCAAACAAGCATTTACCAGTCCTCACTACCCACAAGCGAATGGTGAAACAGAAAGTGGTGTCAAAATAGCAAAATCAAGACTTAAACAGGATGATGTATTCCTTGCCTTGATGGCTTATAGAGCCACACCGACAGCTGCGACAGGTGCCAGTCCAACCCAATTGATGATGGGAGGCCAGATGAGGACCACCTTGCCCATTATTGAAAAGAAATTAAACCCCAAGTGGCCAAACCTCAAAATCATCAGACAGAAAGACCTTAAGACAAAACAAAGATATGAATTCTTTTACAACCGGCGCCACACTGCATATAATTTACCAGATATTACTGAGGGAGACAGCGTCAGAATCAAATGGCATGGAAATGATAACAAGTGGTAAACTCCAAGCATGGTTATTCAAGCCGACAAAGACCGAAGCAGTTACTTGGTAAAAACTCCCCAAGGGATATACAGGCGCAATCGAATCCATGTACAGCGGATGAAAAACCCTGAGAATCTACTTCCAGTCAATACAAATTAGTCTACAGACATCGCAACAAAGTCCCCACATTGTCCAATCAGGACCCATTTGGAGTCCAGCACAAAGTCTCTCAATAAGACGGAGCCCGTGCCACCATCTGATGAATCGATCACCCAGCGTGACCCAATGCAGCCCACCCCCCTGCAAGCCAGCTGTACCCAGTGGACCCATCAATCCAGACACTCCAGTGCGGACGTTAAGTGGGAGAGTCGTCCGAAAACCAGCCAGATTCAGTGATTTTGTCTAAGAAAGTGACTTTTATCAATGTGTAGTTTAGTACTCAATTTCTGAATTATTGCAACAGATTTGGACTTTTAGGTTTTCAATAGAATTAGAATCAGGACTATACTGTGCAAGTTTACAGTAACCTAGTATATAATTCAATTCCGTCAAATTCTTTCAGTGGACAATTAAGATACAAAGACAGTAAATTCATTGCTTACTCATGTCATGTTTTCATATTGGAAGAATTGATTCATTTTTTCCTATCTAGTCATAAGCAAAATGTTATGTTCAGATAATCTCAAAAGACGGGAGATGTGTGGTATCGTAGTTAGTTCTTATTAATAACTGCTACCCTTAGTAGCTGCAACATTAGATAGGGATTGCTCCCTGAGAGAGGGGGCGCCGCGATCCATCATTGAAGACATCTGATGTGTATTATGAACGTGCGTCAATAAACCCTGTGTGTGTAACAACTTGAGATTTCCTCGTTTTCATCACACACACACACACACACACACACACATATATATATATATATATATATATATATATATATATATATATATATATATATATATATATATACAGCAAAATGAGAAACGGTTAGAATGCAGATATAATTAAAATAGCAAAGACAGAATTATACTTGTATATTATTAGACCGATAAATGGATAGGCAAAAAAAGGGTCTTTGAAATACCTAGATTTTTGAGAGAGAGAGAGAGAGAGAGAGAGAGAGCGAGAGAGAGAGAGAGAGAGAGAGAGAGAGATAGATTGATTGATGTCTTTATTTCCTCCGTATAGTGCGAAGAGTACAATCAATAGTATAAAGAATACGGCAAAAATGGAAAGTAACAGTAATTAAAGGTTAGAAATAAGATACATTTACAAATGATCATGCGTAAGTAAACGCATATATGGTGAACATTCACTATGAGAACCAAGGAAAATTAACTTGATATATCGTCGGGTTATAATTTGTTTTCAGCATTTGTTTTTCTACACATTATAACAGTGGTATTACCATTTAAGTGAACACAACTGGCACAGTTGCAAAGTAGCTTTGAAGATCTCCTGCTACAGCGAAAAGAAAATAAATTTCAGAAAATTAATTAAATGATTAGCATTACTAAATCTTAAACAGTTAGCAACACACACGGAAGTAACAGCAAATCTCATTAACATTAGAGATAAACACAATGCACTTATTACAAAATTCTTTATCAAATGCTGTCATTGCTTCCTTCTTCTTTTTGCCAAGATAAGATTGCAAACTTATTTCTTCAACTATATCAACAATGCTGAAAACTAGACTGTTTGTAATGATTTATTTATACTCAGAACAGAATGATTTATGAACATTTATTTTACTTGACAGTTATCATCTAGTCACCTTGAAACAGGCGACAAGCATCAAAATTTGTGACAAGCCGACTTTTGAAAATGATTTAAGAGCACTTATTTTTATCATTTAATTTGTTTGCCAAACAAGAAGTACCGTCTACACTCGCGTTCAACTCATTACCAACTGCAAACTGCATAGACCCAGATCTGCCATCGCATGATGCGCCGGCAGATCTGGTTCTATGCAGATTGTAAGAACTAATCAGTAGAACAAACACCATAGACCCTGATCTGCTGGTGTATTATGCGACGGCAGATAAGGGTCTATGTTGTTTGCATTTGGACACTAGTTATACGCGAGTACATACGGTATGTATCGGTCGCCTGTAATTATTACTTAAACAACAGCTCATAAACACTGCTTGAGGGTGCTAAAATTTCAGTACATCGATCACGCTTTTAACGAAATCCTGGTGGTTAATCGTTAATCGTTGGAGATGAGTGCCTTTTATCTCCGAACACACCTGTCAAAGAAATCTCACCAGTTATATTATTAACAATTATCACCTACCCACGTTGAAAACGGCGACATGCATCAACACAATCTTTGACAAGCCGATTGTTTCAAGTCCGACATGCTTACAAACTGCCAGACGCTTAGTTAAGACTTTATCATCAGTGAATCCGGATATGTACAAATATTACGATTAACACGTAACTGATCAGATAAAATATAAATATTTATTCCATATTTGTCAAAGCTTGCTTTATATAGTAAATATTCACATTAATACGTCTGTGTGTGAAAATGCGAGACTGACCTTGACACTGACTACAAGATGGAAATGACAGACATTGTTGATATAAAGGATGGACAGATGAAAGAAACTGTGGCTAGTTATTGCTGAGTCAAAAATAAATTGTTATATCCGCATTTCTGCAGATATATTGTGATAGATCATATACGTCCGTCCGTCGATCTGTCAGTCCTTACGTCCGTTACTGTGTCCGTTCGTTCTTCCGTCCATACGCTAAATACAACCTACTTAGCAAGTCTGATGAACCTTTTTTTCTGTCCTTCTACCTGTGCCAATATACTATCAGCTTTTACAGATTCCTTTTGTGGGGAGGACGATGATTTATTGGTTGGTTGGTTGCAATAATATCGACACCAGTAGTCTCCCCCTACAGATGCAGCATGACATACTTCCGGATGCAGTCTCATTCAAGGAAGATATGTTCGTGATTACCGGAAGAAACACCCCAAAAGCTTTACTATTGCCCATATAAACATATACAGTGTTAGATTCAAGTTTACAGAAATTAGTGAAGTTCTAGTCGATAAAATTGTTGATTTTCTTGTTATAACGGAACGATAATCTTTTTCATGTTGATGTGTATAAACTTGAGAGACGGGATCGCACTGCCAACGGTGGTGGGATTACGTCATTTATTCGTTCAGATATCCCAGCGCGCAGGATGAAGGAACTAGAGTCTGAGTACCTGGAGCAGAGTACTTAAAAACTTTATCTAAATAAGACTAAATGTCTAATCCATAGCGTATCTTTGTTATTGAATGAACAACTTTTTTTTCGGATAATTTTGTAAAAACGCTTGACTAAGGCCTGGTAAAATGTGGGAATCTTATTATTATTGGCGACCTAAATTTTGATATGCAGGACCTTTCCAAATCTCGTTGTGTATGTGATATATGTGGTATTTTTGATCTGACATGCTTAATTAGTGAACCTACATGTTCTAAGAATGGGTGTAATCCATCTTGTGTTGATCTTATACTTACAAATAAACAAAGCCAATGTATGACTACTTTTAAGGTGTCTACTCGAATTAGTGATTTTCATAATATGGGTTTTACTCAGCTAAGAGACACTGTGCATTCTGAAACCAGAATTAAAAAATGTTATAGAAGTTTCAAAGATTTTGATGTGAATGACTTTGTAAATGATTTACAAAATGCTCCATGTCTTCTAGTATTGACTCAGAATCTGTCAACTCTGACTACGTTAACGTTGCAAAAGTTCTGTTAAATGTTATAGACAAACATGCTCGAATAAAACATTCATATCCACATAGAAAACCATTACCTTATTTGAACAGAGAACTAAGGAAAGCTAAATGAGCTAAGCATATGATGTTTACAAAATACACCAGGTACAGATCATGCAAAACCTGGGAAAATAATAGAAAACAGAGATATTTTGTTAACAAATCAAAAGAATAAGTCTCTGAGAACATACGTTTTAGAAAGATGTGCTGGGGGAATTAAATTTAGGACCTTTTGGTAGACTATTAAGGCCTTTTTTTCTAATAAACATTCTGATGGTCAAGACAAGATCATTATTGTTGAAGGTACAAAATGTGTGGACAATAGCAGGGAAATATGTTGTATGTAAATGTTGCATTAGACATTGGCAAGGATGTTCCTTTTGACCCTCTATCTCATCAAAGTATCAAGGCTATAAAGGATAATAGTAACATAGATCAAATGTTTGAATTTAAGCAGTTTAACGATGAAGATGTGCATAAAATGATGAGAAGATTAAATTCTAAAAAATCTACCCTTTAAACTGTTAAAAGCTCGGGCACCAATCTTTATTGGCCATGTTACGGATCTAATTAACAAAACTTTGCAGTCAAATAGTTTTCATGATCATATGAAGGAAGCTCAAGTAGTTCCGATTTTCCAAAAGAACAATCCTCTTGATAAAGGTAGCTATTGACCCGTCAGCATCCTGCCCATCATATCCAAACTGTTTGAGAAATCAATTGAAACCCAGTTGGCATCATACATTGAGAGCATTTTTAACAAACATTTGGGTGTTTTTCGTAAAAGTCATGGATGTCAGACCACTCTGTTACGTTTGCTTGAAGACTGAAAGATGGCTCTTGACGAAAATAAATATGTAGCTGCAGTTTTGATGGATTTATCAAAGGCTTTTGGCTGTCTCCCTCATGATATTCTCATTCGCAAGCTAAGGGCTTATGGTGTGTCAAATGACTCAGTAGGTCTCTTACTGAGCTATCTGTCAAATCAAAAGCAGCAAATTAAGATGCAGGGTATCATGAGTAGCTGGATTTAAATACAAAAAGGTGTTCCTCAGGGGTCAATCCTTGGACCTTTACTCTCTAATGTTTTTATCAATGACATTTTTTATTTTTATTAAATATTTTTCTTTATATAATTATGCTGATGACAACACTTTGTCCTTTTCTTCACCGGATACTCTGATTAACACACTTGAAACTGAATCCAACATTCTGACTGAATCGTTCACTGTGAACAGAATGCAAGCAAACCCTGAAAAGGTTTAAGCACTAGCTGTGTGTAGAAAGACATTCAGTATGAAGCCTGTAAGTAACATAAGCAGTGATGTTATAAGCTGTGAAGAATTGTGAAACTGCTATGAATTAACATTGACTATAAACTGCAATTCGATTCACATGTAAAAAATCTTTGAAGGAAAACTTCAAGGCTACTATTTGTCTTGAAACGTATTGGACAGAAGTTAACTAGACTGAACAGATTGACAATCTTACATACATTTATCCTGTCCAATTTCAACTTCTGTTCCTTAGCCTGGCACTTCTGCAGTGACATGAACACTACTAAATTCGAAAAAAATACGTGCGTGCTCTGAGATTTGTGTATGATGATTACACAAGCAGTTATCATGAACCCTTACTTAAGGCAAAAATGTCAACCCTGAAAGTGCGCAGACATCGAACTATGGCTCTAGAGACATTTACAATTCTGAATTCTGTTTGGATGTTTTGATGTGTTTTAAACAAAATAAATACAATTTTAGATATTGAAATATTTTAGATGTCGCAAGAATTAAAACAGCAACAAATGGCGAAAAATCTTTTAGATATGCAACTGCCATCCTATGGAATCAACTACCTAGTCACTTTTAAGACCAATCAAATTTTAATTCATTTAGATCACTAATTTTATCCTGGAGTGTTAAAGACTGTAAATGTAATATCTGCAAATAATACCCTCCCTCCTCACACTCTCCTGCCATGATGACGACAACTAATATATGTGTTACTGTTCTGTTTTTCTGTCTTTATCTTATGTACCATCAAGTGCCCTACTGATATCTCCTTTCTTTTAAACAAGACAAAATTTACATCTCAGCAGGCTTTTTAGTCCTACATTGGTGCTTTGTTTTTAAATTTAAGTTCAATCTTGACTTTAACGTAACATTTTAAGTAACCTATTTTATTTTTATTTACTTAAATACTAAATTCATTCTTAATTACTACCTTTTTAACATGCTTTGCTTATATTTTAACGTATGTACTACGTGTTTTGCCCAATTGTATCTATGCAGTATGCTGTTTTGTTTTTATGAAGTGTTGCTATGTCTTGCTAATCATGCTTGATTTATTGTCTTTATTGTTTTTATGTCATGTCGGTGAACTGTTTTAAATCATGTGGACAATAAATAAGTCTTGTTTTGTCTTGTCTTGCCTTGTCTTACGCTTGTCTTGTCTTGTCTTACGCTAGCACTGTAGCCTGAATTTCGTCTATACAAATTGAGGGAGAGTGATCAAATTAGGTATGATGCTCCAGGAGGTAAAGTAGATGACAACAAATGTTTCGATTTCTGAATGTAGTCGGGCCGTTGGTGGAAAAACAAACTAAGTGCGGATATCTGCATAGGCTTCCATCTCAAAATTATATTTGCAGCTATACAGCATATGTACGCTACGGATGGACATTTAATTACCTGTTTGTAGGTGAGAGAAAACTGGCAACAAGTTCGTGCTTTTATGATGTTCTGGTGTAATTATCTTGTGTGCTGTGTATTGGTTAATTAGATATATTGTACATGGTCATGGTTGTCGGGATGAAATATGGTACTAACCCACAACATCGTATATCCACTAAAACTCTTTGGAAACTTAAAAAACTAAAAGTAGCTGTCCCAGATTTTGTTTATCCGTTAGGAAATTATGCAAAATACAAAATGAAAGGTTTACAGCTAATGTTTGGAACATAGTTATATATAACAAAATGGAAATAGAATATTTATAAACTGTCTACATAAGATTTTGTAAAATTATTATGTGCTTAAATGTTTGTTGTCATTGATAACTTCATTGGTATGTTAGAATATGTCCTAAGTATGCATTGAAGGTAATTACTAATCGCCGCAGGGTACTTATGAAGGCTAAGTATGCATCGATGGTAATTACTAATCTCCGCAGGGTACTTATGAAGGCAACTAGATAAATCTGTTTAGCTTCCATTAAATAGGAAAACTCTAATGCTTCATCATAACTTCAAGATCTGTTTCAGAAATCAAGAAACATTGACTCATAAACGCTCTTTAAGTATATTTGATTATGACTCATCATATTGGTAATATACTCAGTTTGAATGCATGACGATGAACAAAATGAAGATGTCGATACTTGGATGCGAAAAGTAACTTCCACTTTATCTATGTTCTTATGCTGCTGAGTAATTTTGACTTACATTACTGGCAAAAGAATTAAACGATAAATCTGCACAACATTGACTTGGTCTGAAAACTGTGAATATAGCTATTATGAGGACTGCGATTACTTTCTTTTTAGATAAAGGACTTTAGCTTGGAAAAATGGATACTGTTATAGTAATACTTAGAAGCAAGAGGAAGAAGAAACTGTAAAATCTGTACATTTGACGACAATGGCAGTTATTATTTTCTAAGAAATTATTTTGGTATTTAAAATGTGACCACTGTTTTGATTATAGGAAATCCGAAGCTATTACTGTGAAAGAGCATTGCTTTTGAAAAAACAAAACAAAAACAAAAACAAAAACAAAAAAACCGTCAAGATGGGGGAAACGCGGCGTAGAATAATTATAGGAGTTTCGTTAATACATTTGAATAATGCAGCATGCAGTGAATAGGAAATAGCTTCTTAGGTCATTGTTAAAGGACGTATTAGTGCTTGTGACGTAACGTAAGCATAGAAACAAGTATATTGCTAGTTATGTATTCTATCACAACACGTTGTACTGTTTGGAGCAAAGGAAGGAGTAAAACCATTCCCAGTCCTATCTTGGCTGAAAGGTGGGAATGTCTTCCGGTTGCAATGAATCGTAGTGATTGCAAGCGCAAGACTCAATGAGTCACTTCTATTGGTGCGAAATTAGATATACCAATATATATATATATATATATATATATATATATATATATATATATATATATATATATATATATATATATGGGCAAAATACAGGTTTGGCACATTTATGTTAGCACCTTCTGAAAAATCCGCAAAACTGAATATTTTGCTACAAGTCTGTAAAGGCAACCACATAAACATATTTTGCTATTGGCAGAAAAAAAAAATCTAAAACAAAAAATAATCACGCATTGTTGTCAGCATGCCATCTGTTCCATTAACTTAATATTTCTTTTTAATTAAAATCTTGCAAAAGTTAGACTATATCTATTCCTAAATATATAATTTATAGTTATAATGTGCATACAAGCCTAGGAGACTTGACTTTTATAATGAAAAAGTCTTTATAACCAGTGATGGATTTAGAGGGTATTTCGTTTAGTTGAAATCTCCTTTTTCCAGGTAAAACAGCACACACTTCAGTGTTAAAAACAGAAATCTGACCATTGTAAGCAGAACGAACCACCCTTTTTCAACTCGAATCCTGTAGAAAAAACTTATATATGTTTGTACTTGCAACTTATTTGCTGTCTCCTCGAGTCAAAAATTTGCATTTATCTTCCACACCCTATAATGTGCCTCTAAGAAACTTTGTACGAGAGCACCCTTGTACTAAAATATAGTTTCATGGTGATGTACTTTTCTAATTTTTTTTCACAGTGTTAAGTGATTTTGTTAAGGTCAGTATAGTTAGCACTCTAATCAATGTCTCTGTTCAAATATATATTTATGTATTCAGTGCTAAAAGTAGGTAAACTGTCCTGTCTTCTATTACTAGATTACTTACTTTCTTGATTTTATAGTTAGTAAGTTTTGAAATTGTCCTCCTTGGAACCATTATTTATCCTGTTATGCAAACTAAAATGCACCTTTCTCTATTTTCTTTTTTCCGGGTCTTCATGGGACAGCACTCTAACCATTTCAACAGACCCATGATGCATAGTAAAAGTAAGACAGTAATAATAATACCATCTATACTCGTTGATAAGTTGAGTTCAAATGCAAACTGCACACACCGAGATCTGCTGTCGCATAATCACATAATGCACCGACAGATCTGGGTCTATGCAGTTTGTTAGGAGTAATCAGTAGTATAAATAACATGAACCATGATCTTCATGCACATTATGAGGCGGTAGATCAGGATCTATGTTTTTTGCAGTTGGACTGGTCTTATAAGCGAGTATAAATGTTAATTAAGGCTGCAACATTTACCAGTGTAAACGGTTTAGTTTGGTTTACTGACTGTAAACGTTTTAAAAATTGGTAAACGTGTAAACGAACATGCATGTGACTGTCATTGATGCAGAAACTACCTTGTCCATTTAAATTATTTATATCTACATCTACATCTCTGCTTAAGAGGACTGTTTAGTAGGATTTTTCTGTTAATTCTTTTCTTAAAGTATGTATGATTTTGAAACGGCATCTCTAGGAAAAAGTAGTTGATAAGAATTGTTGGTAGCGCAGATTTTATACCTCTTTGATTTACCGATAGTGCTGATACAAATAACTGTATTTTTACCTTTGAAACAAGTTTGTTAACAGAACTTTTGACTAATAACATTTTAATTTAAAGAAGCACTGTTTCAAGTTTGTAAGCTGTTGCATAGTTTCTTAGTCATTGTAGCTCCTACAAAATCATATGTTTTACAAATGCCAAGCATGTCCAGGCAGTATGCTTGATTGCATTATCGATTGTTAGATCTTGCACATAAAAGGAGTAGTTGGAAACAGTATCTCGACAATCTTAGGGATATGTGACTAAAATTGCGAGATATATTGAACCAAAATATGTCTTTAAACTGAATCCTGTCATAATAAGAGGTACAAGATGTATGTACAGCAAATGAAAGAATCACAAGTTGAGCAATGTACGGCATGTGAGCTCTTTAGTAAGCCTGATACATTGGGGGAAAGGTAGAGCTTCTAATCATTTTGATCAAACTGCATTGTTTTGATTATTTTAAACCGTGTGCAGCCTTAATAAGTATAATAACTTTATTTAGAGACGGTAACTCAATTATTAAAGGAACTAATATTCCTTGAAGCCCTCTATTATGTACAATATATACAGTTAACAGAAACATCAAGTGTCTCAGTAATTGACAAGAAAAAATCTCATGTGCCACAAAGCCCCAAAATGCAGCCTTCTTATTATAATTTTAGTTGGCACGTAACAGAAAATTGGCTGCGGAAGCAAGTATTTGACCTTATTTTCATATTGCAGAAATATATAACTTTACTAGAAGAAACAAAAAGAAGAGAATGTCTAGCCACCCACGGGGTGAAGATGAAAAGACTATATATAATTCTGGTTTTCTTAGGATCCAAAATTAATCCACATGACATATCTTTTGTTTAAAAGTGTACATTTTGTCAGTTATATGATTGATAATATTGAGAATAGCACATGTTGAGCACGGTTGGCTGCCTCGGTGTGTCCTTGGGAAGGTATTTAGCTTCCATTTCCTCGGCATGATATATAAAAATAGTGCATTAAAACTAGAGTGGCACATATCATCTCAACACACACACACACACACACACACACACACACACACACACACACACACACACACACGCTCTCACTCTTTATACTAAAGGACTAAATTATACATCAGAAATATAATTTTTTTTTCGTTTTTTTCGTGTTATTGTTTTCTAAACTTTTTTCTCGTGTGTAATTATATAATTGGCATTATTATGTAATTATCACGCATGCCATCTTTATACGTGGATCAGATCCGACACTACCCAAACTTAACGCTGCAATCATTGGGTTAAATGCCTGTGCTACTTTAATATGGATTTCTATGCAATTTGGTAATGTTAGTGTTTAGTTCGAGACATCTTTGTAATACAGTAATGTCTGGGGCAATGAAAATAAAAGTAATTATAAAGCATGCATATAGAAATGTTTGTGATGGTTTAATATCAATGTTATTCAATTCTGGAGATTATTTTAATTTGAAAGAATACGCTAAACTAAGTGCTCTCTCTGCTTAGATGGTAGAATAATATTTGTATTTGCATCGTTATTTAGGAGGTAGAATAATATTTGTATTTGCATCTTTATTTAGGGACATGTAGTTAACATAGACCAGAAAATCTTCGGAGAAGTGGCATCTGTCAAATTGACATTTTAGTCTATTTAGATTTGTGTAAACTGGTCCATACTCAAAGTTCTTTGACAGTAGAATTCAGTAGAATATTTTTATAATCTTCAAGAATATAGAAGAGTTTTAGATAAAGGGAATTACTTATTCGAGTCTAAATGATCATGTTTTAAGAAACAGATTCTTGCAATTCCTGTGCAAGTCTTCATGATATTATTCCTCTGCATTCCTTGTATAGTTTAGTATCGCACTGTAGTATGTTGCAATATACAGTAAGTAATATCAACAAGCAATTTAGTGTTCTACGATACAAAGTGAAATTCAAGATATAATTACAACATTGTGAATCAAGTTCCAAATAATCCTAAATGTCCAAATCACAATGTCCAAAAATATAGAATGTTCTAAATGAGTTTCAAAAGTCTTGAATGACCTGGTATAACACAATGATACAATTCAGAATGTCTTTGAATGAGTTCACAAAAGTCCAAAGTAATGAATTAATTCAAAAGTCAATGAGCACTTTAGTAATTCCAACGAATATCTCAAATAAATAATTCCTCTCGAATTATATCTGATTTCAACGGCACAAACTGTAAATTCCGATGTCAAATGGATTCACACAGAGTGATCTAAAATAGGAATGAATTATTTGTTTGCCAAATCCCTATTTATACACATTTTTACTTGCTCTATATCATAACAGGATGTGAAGAAATCCAATGGAAAAAAAACAGTCTAACTGTAAACAAGACTGGCCTTGAACTCAATTGCTATGGAAACATTCTGTTTACAAGTGACCAGAATATAAAGTACAACTTACCATCATGGAAAAAATGTAAACACACATTATAGATTAAATATAAATAACAAAAGTATCTAACGGATGGATCAAGTAATTTTTTTTAATCAGTCTGGTCATCTCTTCGTGCACAATATCGATTGGCATGACAGAAAAATCACGTAAAGAGTGATTATTTGTATTAAAATGTATTTAAACATTCGAGGTGAATTGAAGATCCATACAATTTTTTATATGAAAGCGTTGATTGTTCATTCTCTTGAAAACTTGTTGAAGTATTTCTAAAACATATTGCATGTTTCATTTTTTTACAGAACTAAACCGACAGAAAAATAAAAAGATGTTTATCATCATTTAAATTTAACAGACGTCGGTGCTCTCAATGTACAAATATTAGGGAAAGTACCCTTTTAGTAGCTCCAATACAAAATAATTGCTTTCTCTACGTTATAACACTTAGTGCACATCAACTGATGTAATCTATTTGATAACCTGTAAAAATTATAACAGGCAATAACAGTTTATGAAACTTTCTTCTTTCTTTTTGAAATGTTGGGCAAATGAATAAGTAATTAAATTCATCTCTGATGTACTTTTATTACAATCATTATATCTTCTTTCCTCAAAATATGTATTGCCCATACGGCTGGTTTAAACATAGAGTCTATGATTGGAAGTTCTAAGCTTTATGAATGGTAAATAAACATTCCTAGGTAACAGTAATATGTGGTTTTCCATAGTCAAATCTTGTTTTAAACAATGGTAAATTGTTACATCAGAGGATTAAGTTACCGAAGATTGCTATTCCTGTAGATAAAGGTTTTTATAAAATTTCTTTTGTAATGTGTTTTGTTCATTTACGATTATTGATAAATTCATCATATAGGAGATATGGTCTCGTAACAGTTATGTTATTCGTCCATTTATAGGTATTAGTGTTAGCATTGGTCTAGTAAATAAAAAAATAATATTATTTTAAACAGAATCCCATTTATCATTGATGGTACAGATCAAAATAATATCATTCGGAATCTGATAATTATATATATATATATATATATATATATATATATATATATATATATATATATATATATATATATATATAGGTTTCCTTCATAGTTCTGAATAAAGCATGTAAATGGGAGTACTTTTTCTCAATTTTGAAAATGTTTCTTAAAAATTCGTTATGCAAATTTCCATAGTTGTGATATTTTCAAAGTTCCAAACTTCACACCCATACAGTACAATGGGTATTATGTTATGATCGAAAGAACGCAATTGCAGGTCTATGGGATATTGAAAAGTATGCAATTGCAGGTCTATGGGATATTGGAAAGTATGCAATTGCAGGTCTATGGGATATTGGAAAGTATGCAATTGCAGTCTATGGGATATTGGAAAGAATGCAATTGCAGGTCTGTGGGATATTGGAAAATATGCATTGCAGATCTATGGGAATATTGAAGTATCTAATCTTTCGGTAAAGGCCTTTCTAGCTTGGTCAACAGTGAATATAATTAAATCAAAGAACCTTCAATTTTTAGAAAAAAATAACATCTAAATATTTAAATTCAGCACTAATGTCTACTAGATTCTCACCAAATTGTAAATCTATATTTATCATCTTTTCGTGTACCAAAAATCAAAATCTGTCTTTGTAAAATTGATGCTCAATATCCATAGCTTTGAATATTCGTAAAACACATTATGTTGGAAAGATTTTTCTTGAGTATCAAAAATTACACTGTCGAAATAAAAAAACAACAACATGGAGTGGTCAGAAAATTGTAAATGTACACCAGTGCACTGATTTTCTGACAGATAGTTTTCTAAGTCATTTAGATACATGATGAATAAAATTGGGATAAAGATTTCCACCTTGCCTCACACCATTACTATATTAAAAGAAAGCGGATACCATCCACCCCCCACCCCCACCCCAACGCAAAAACTGACACATAATTTGATTTTATGATAAATACTATATATTATTGTAAAGATTTTCCCATTTACATTTTTATCTAATGGTTTAATCCCTAGCCCTCTCCTCCAAACATTCTCAAAAACACTACTAAAATCAATACAGGCACAAAATAGTTTCAGGTTGCAAGTTTTTAAAATTTCAGTAACAGTGTGAAGACAAAATATATAATTTGTAACCACTGGCAGTATTTTACAAACAATTAACTTCGAAAGCTATCACTTTATCCAGGTATACAGTCTACTGAGTATTCTCTTAATGACACTTCACGTATGATCCTGATATATTTTCGGTCAGTTGGCCGGCCTAATAACTGGACTCGGATCACAATTATTACTTCCGTGTCAGTACGCACGTAGTCCTTATCTATTTTTATAGCATATTTTCCGCTATTTTTTGGTGGTGATCCTTGGATTAGATTTAGGCAGTCTTGGTACTAATTTAAAGGGAATTAATTATTCTTTAAATTATGAGGATTTTGGCGTGATTCTCTATGTGAATTTAGACTTCAGAGCACAGTGAATAATCAGGCATTGATGCTGTCCTTAAAGTAAAATCGTTGACCCATGGCACGTTGCTTTATTTACAGTTCAGTCTCTGCAATGTTATGTATACTGAATTTATAATATGTGTCCATGAGGTAAGTTGTACTTTAGTGGTCATTTTGTAAATATCATATTTACTGCATTTGAGTTCAAGGTTAGTCTTGTTTACATAACATTTATTACTTAGATTGGAACTTTCCTTGTCTTGATGTGAGAAAAGTTAGATAAGCACAGTAATTTTCCATTAGAGTTACTCATATTCTAGAATATTATGTCAGGTGACTTGTCTTTATATGAATAGAGCATTTGGTAAACAAGATTCCAATCCTATATTAAACTTCATGTTATAAAGATCAGTCTATTAAGGAATTTAATTTAGTAATCAGATGTTACAGTCGTGAAAATGAAAACAAATTCAGAGAGAGGAATTACTTATTTGAAATATTCATTGGAATTACTAAAAGTACTCGTTCTCATTTTGGATTAATACTTGACTTTGGGATTTTTGTGAATTCATTCAAAGTTCAAAGATATTCTCGATTACATCATTCAGTCATATCAGGACATTCAAGACTACTGACACATCATGACATTCAATGACTATTGGCACATCAGGACATTCAAGGTTACTTGAATTCATTCGGAACATTCTATATTTAGGATTTGTGATTAGGACACTTAGGACTTTTGGATTATTTGGACTGTAATCCACGTTTTGAATTTTCACTTTAATAGTCTAGAAATAAATTGCTTGTTGATTTAATTACATTGTTGGTTTCACTTTCTTTCTGCTACATATTTTTTGGTAAGAGCAACAAATGCCTGATAACATCTGACAAAAATGTAACTGGAAGTTTGTCGAAGAAGATACTTTTAAAAAACATTCGATTGATTTTGAATTTGAACACACTGGAACGTTCATTACTGAAAAGCAAATTATAGAATACAAGGAAGAAAATAATTGTGTACTGAGTCCAAGAGGAATCTGGTAGATGTGTGACTACGTTTTGAGTAAGTTTTGGTTTATGGGGTGGAGATGGGTTTTTGTTTTCTGAAAAGTTATATTTAAATTAAAGAATGAAATATTCGGGACCGGGAAAATGTTTTGGCTTCAAAAGGATTTGGGTTTAGTGTTGATGCGGCCTTAAGAGGCTTCAATGCCAGCCCAAGCGCTTTTGAAATCGACCAATTCTTTTCCCAATGGCACAAAGCTACAAAGGACTATTACACAACAAACGAGACAAAAACAAAACACCAAAAACGTAATTACTTCATAGAATTTATATAATGTTTGGTTGTATATATTTGGAGTAACAATACAATATTTGCTTATTACATTGTAGATATTTGCAGTAAAGATACAATATTTGCTTATTACAATATAGATATTTGGAGTAATGATACAATATTTGCTTATTACAATATAGATATTTGGAGTAATGATACAATATTTGCTTATTACAATATAGATATTTGGAGTAATGATACAATATTTGCTTATTACATTGTAGATATTTGAAATAATGATACATTATTTGCTTATTACAATGTAGATATTTGGAGTAATGATACAATATTTGCTTATCACAATATAGATATTTGGAGTAATGATACAATATGTGCTTATTACAATGTATCTAAATGAAATCAATTTGCCGATTACGACGCTAACCTATAACAGAGTAATAAAAATCAGAAACGAACCAATCGAATATAATCTCATACCATTATAATTACAATGGGATTATGAATAACTACATTATCTTTTCAAATTAAAATGAATGTAATTAGGGAGGGAGAGAGTTTGATACAAAGATTTTGTCTTAGATTTGATTCTTGCTAAGTGAGTACCACTATGACAATATGTAATTTTTTCTACGGAAATCCCTAACTAATCATTCTGTAGTCCAAGCCTACATAATTAACTGTCGATCAACGCTAAATGGTGACTCAAAGTGTGATAAAAGTTAATCACCTACCAGCCCAAGTGTGAATAGAATCAATGTCAGTCGAGTTTATATTGATCAAAAGTCCTATGACACCTATCTTCACAAGATCATATATCGACTTTACATGTACAATTTGGTCATGAAGTTTTGTATTTAATTTTAAGAATCTTAGTAATGTTTTTATTGGTCCTATTATTCTGCTACTTAGTGGTACTATTTAGTTTATTACTGGTATATATATATATCTATATGTATATATATGTATATATATATATATATAAATATATATATATATATATATATATATATATATAAATCTATAAATATATATATATATATATATATATATATATATATATATATATATATATATATATATATATATAGATAGATAGATAGATAGATAGATAGATAGATAGATATAGCACGCTTTGATGCAGACACTGAGAGTCTATTGAAATAAACAATGAACAGAACTATTTATTGTGCTTTGCTGCGAATATTAATTTTTCCTAATGCCTCTCATCTATTTTTCCAAACTTCTCTGATTTTGTAACCTCTTTATTTGTATTCTTGTGCAAGTCTTGTTCATTGTTGCAAATCCTGCGGAACCGCATCATTTGGGATTTAAAAATGCTCCTGAACGTATGCCGTGGATGAAAACTATTTTTATGTAACAATTCATGAGTATCAGTTTCCGGAAAATATACCCTAGTGTCCAAATTATCTCACTTTGCAAAGTTATCGTTGTTGTCAAAATAAAATTGTCGGTAAATTTAAAGTACGCTCAATCTCACTTGAACATTCTGAAACAACGGACCTACCTGGTGGAACTCTCCTTGGTATAGTCCAGTTTTCCACAGGTTTGTGAATTTTTGGAAAAAGATGAAAATACATTGGTCTTGAATTATTCTGAATCATGTAGCCGAATTCACATTTATAGAAAAAAACAATGCCTTCACGTAATTTTCCAAGTCTTTGTCTGATTTCCAATGCTGTATCATGATAAACTGGTTTTGAATAAAACTGATAATATTTCAGATCATTTAACCCTCGCTTCGTTTCCAAAATATACTGATCTTGGTCCATGACAACGGTTTCATTTCCATTATCTACCTTCTTTATTACGAAAACTTTGTTTTGGGATATATTTTGCAACGTCCTAATTTCATATTTACTGAGGTTTGAATTTTGAATAAAAATGCAAGGCATGGCTTTCGTTTATAATGTCCGTACGTCCTCTGGTACACAAGCAGACTGCTGACTGGATTTGCTTTTTAATTTGGATTCACGAATCTACTTATTTCGTTTATGACTTGCCAAATAGGTGAAATGAAATTTTACTGACGAACGCTTTTTTCAAAATCTTTTATATCCTCATTTAAAATATTCATATTTTCTTGTGTCGGTACAAAATAGAGACCTTTACAAATTAAACGGTGATCCGCGGTAGTCAGAACGTGACGTTTGGAAAGATTTACCACTGAAGTTCCGAGTCCGGAATGCAAACCTATCAAAACCTGCACCAGTGCTGAGTGTATGTAGCCGCAATCTCGTCCGTTCACTGTATGTTGTCGGTCCATGTAACAAACTTGGAGTCTCCTACTTTATGGATAAAAATTAACGTCTTTCGAAGATAAAATAATTTAGCATGTCCAAGTTCCTGCGTTGATCAAAGGAATGTTTCTGAAAATACTTTACCAGAGGAAGGAAGATTTTTGCATTGGCAAACATCTGTCGTGTCAAATCAGTCCCAAGTTTCCGAAGTTCTGCAGGGATTGTCTGAGTACCACTCGTTTGCCTGTCATTAATTCTGACGTGTCAGGTACTGTATCTTGCCACCAAGAAAATATTCAATCTTGGCGTTCCCGAGGTAGCATTTTTCTTGTCGAATACGTGCTAAATTTGAAGTGCCAATTACTACCACCTCTTTAACACAATTTAGGAAGGACCAGTCATCGTATTTTCCTTGAGTTCTCGTGTGCGTCCTCAATGTCATGTTGTTGCGCGTTAGAATTCTAGTTTGGGCGCGTACACAATCTACATAGGATTTGTCAGAAGTACTGGGTGTCAAAGCTGTCAGCGTAAGCGAGTTAGGGGATGTAACAATGACAGATAGATCAGCTTTCGGAGAGGAGCTCCTTCTACTTGTCCGTCTGGCCGAGTTGTTATAAAATGATTTGTTAGTAACAGGCTGTGATGTGCTCAGTGCAGGGGTGTCGTTCGAGGAGATTGGGGAATACCTATTAGTAAGTGTAATTGGTGAGGGAGGGAGTGGTTAATGCGCTTGTTAAAATGTCTTTGTTTCGGTGTCTGCCAGTCCGATTTAGGAGGACAGAATGTTGCATGTAGAATTTTTGTGAGAGTTTTTGTAACAATTGCCTTCGCATCCGGCAATGTATTTGCCGAAATGTGTTTGTCTTGTTTAATGGACCACTGTTGTACTTTTTTGAACGCATCTGACTCTCCACAATCTAAAATTGGTCCTAAAATACAAATTTCACACAAAGGCTCAGATATCAAAGTTTGATACTGTTTCATGATACATTTTTAAACCAAAATCGACCAAATGTTTGCCGCTTCTCTCAGTTCCAAAAATATGTTGGCATTGCACTTGCAAGGCCGAAATAATTTATGGAGGTTACGTTTTGTTCTCTCATTTATGGCGGCACACCGTCCTCAATGTTTCTGAAATGGTGAATGGCCTGAATGAGAGTGAAGCTGGCAAAGTGTGTCCTACAGCCGTACATTGTCACTTGTAGGTTAGTGAAATCAGAGAATAGATGAAGAAAATTTGCAATAAATTTTGAGAGTGATTTAGAATGTAATTTCCGATTCAATTCTTTTTTTTTTCGTTTGTAAATGTTGATTCAAACGTTACGTAAGAGTAATGAGAATTACAAATTTGGACAAATGCAAATTTTACCTTACGATTACGAAGGCCGAAGCTGGAATACATTTTAATGCAGTCAATGATAGAGAACATGTAACGCACTGAGTAAATCAAATTGCATAGTGCTGTTCAATATGATACAAGGTCCGCGACGTTTCTCACTGTATGGTGGTTCTTCAGAAGTCTCCAGATGGGTACGGATAATTGAAGTTTCACAATATATATATATATATATATATATATATATATATATATATATATATATATATATATATATATATATATATATAGTGCAAATGGATTGTATTCAAGGAATTATAATATTATAGGATTATTATTAGAAGATCATATCATGACTAATTAGTTCAATATTGCCAAGAAGGAAATTAAACTGACACAGACAGACTTCTTTCTTTTATAGATCATGCAATGAGGCGAATTGGTAATTGCGGTCTGAGGGTCGGCAGAAGGTAGAATACATTTTAATGCAGTCAACGATAGAGAACATGTAACACACTCAGTAAACCAAACGAATAGTGCTGTTCAAAATGATAAGGGTCCGCGACGTTTCTCACTGTATGTGTATGGTGGTGGTTCGTCAGGAGTCTCCAGATGGGTACGGAAAACTGAAGTTTCACGATGTGTGTGTGTGTGTGTGTATATATATATATATATATATATATATATATATATATATATATATATATATATATATATATATATAAATGGAGAGAGAGAGAGAGCTCAAATAGATTTTATTCAAGGAATTATAATATTATAGGATTATGGATTATTATTAGAAGAAGATCATTTCATGACTAATTAGTTCGATATTGCCAAGAAAGCAGACTTCTTTCTTTTATAGATCATGCAATGAGGCGTATTGGTAATTGCGGTCTGAGGGTCGGCATAAGGTAGTATCTTTGGCATAGAGGCCACTCAAAATGATGGGAACGATGAATTCGGAGAATATTCATGACTAATATTTATCCATTTTTTAATATTCCAAATCAAAGTTTATACTTTCGTTTTAAAAAAGAATTGTATGTTATTGCTAATCCGTGGTCTAAGGAAAAATTGATAACAATTAAAGTAGTGGACCATATTGTAATTTAGATATTTGTATATGATTGGCAGTACATATATATTTCCAAAATCGGATGTAAAAATAATTATTTTTCTTGTTTTGTCTTTGACAGGAATATACATTGTCATTAAAAACAATAATATGAGATGGATAGAGAAGTCTTCGAGTTGTTGGCGTCACTTATGAATCACTATTGTGATACAAATAGGACGTGTCTGAGAAATGTTTTTTTAAAATTTTAAATATCGTATTTAAACGTCAATTAATAATGTTTGGTATACTTTACTGCATGAATGCTACGCAAAAATACAGACAAACGCAGTGGCTTTCTCAGATAGGAACGTCATATCAACCCTTTGTTATATATATTTCTCATCATGTTTGCAATCTTGATATGATCATTTTAATTGCACATTGAATTAGTGAGTGCAGGGCAACCTCGATCGAGTGCACGTGTTGAGCAGTACCACATTCTGTCTTACAGCAGCATGAAATTATTTTAGATTCTATAACTAGAACAGCTTGTAGTGCAGTCCACACCACTCTTAATCATTTAGTACTAGTTTCAAGAATGGGAGAATACCATGTTTATTTTCCTTTTTTCTTGTCTCTTTCTTATATAAAGTTCCTAGTTTAATGATAAGAGATATAAGATCAGAAATCAAGTTTAATCTATAACTGGTAAAGCCTTTTGTGTTAATTTCTAACATCATCAAAAGCATGCAGGATCATCCTTATATTGGCCTGAATGTGGTTGATATTTGATTTAACGACACTTTAATATGATGCTTTAAAATAGTAGCTAGTTTCCAGATTTTTTGTCTATGCTGTTTCTCAGCAGTATATAACTTATATGTCTAAACTCTTTCCTTCTTGCCTTCTCTCTAAATTTCTCTTCAAATGATAGGAACAGTCTTTAGTAGTGTGACAATTGATGATATTACGAATAGTAAGAAAGAGGATTTGCTATCATGCCCATAGTATGCTATGGTAATTGAGATCATCGGTGTTAATTATTAACATGGATACAACGAAAGGGTACAAGATGGAAAGTCTATCATGGGTACAATGGAGAAATGGTACAAGATGGAAGTCTAACAAACAAACAAACAAACAAACAAAAAAAAAACAAAAAACAAAACAACAAAAAACAAAACAACAAAAAAAACACAAAAAAAACGAGACATGTACGTCTTTTGCATGTGATTCGCGAAGAGGGTTCACTGGATTTGATAAAATGTGTACACGCTGCACCTTTAGCAAAACTGCCTATATGTGATGTCATAAACCATTTAATTTATCATAACTACCTTGCAAACACATATCTGAATACATGCTAATATTGTCATATTATCGATATTATTACCATACGGGAAGAAAGTTAGTCTCCATCTATTTCATTATGTATGTGTGTGCAACTTATTACTCTCGAATGTAAAATTAAATTTAGTACGACCCAGTGCATATGCCATAGGCCGATTTTTCCATTCACTTAGTCCATCAACTGGAATTGGTGATGTATACATGTTCCCATTCCCATTGACTAGACCATGATCAATTGGTATGACAGAGTTCATATGACAGTGCCTCATGAAAAAACTGCATGCGTCTTTCAGTTCTGTCCCATTCTTAATCATTCTAAAAATTAAAAAAATGCCCCAACACATAGAAGTTTCCTATATAAACATCATGCTATTCTGTCACATAAGAAACAAATACTAGAAATTTGATTTAAACCTAAAGAAACATCCATTAACCATCATGTTAAATGTTGATAAGGTCTTTAGTAATGAAGCTGTGTTTACAAACTCGGGTCTTGTTAATATTTCATAAATGAATATAAGGGGAAAACGCATCTATAGCCAACTTAATAATACAAGTAATCGACTATATCCTTAAATGTTCTGTGGTATCTAACATTATGTCACAATGTAAAAAGGTACATTAGCCTTGTATCTGTGATCTCAATCAGCAGTGTATGCAGACTTGTCTTAGCTTGTACAAAATCAATCCACCAGACTTGGGTCACTGGAATTTAAGTGACAGGCAAAGTATTGTGTTTAGGTCACTTTCTGGTGCATTGTTGGCAGATGCATGTAAGTCTGTTTTAATGTGTCTGACTGAGCACAATGTCGTATCTAAATTAGGAGTAGAGGGATAATAACATTTAAGACCGTCTGACCAGCTCCGGTTTACAGTTCACTGTGGATATTTTTGCACACGTGTGCATCTGCGATTGTAACCCGTGTGTGGACACCGAGTGTGGACGGCAAAGCCGTCTGCAGATTGATATACGCTAACAACACATAAGTGATTTACTGTAAAAGAATTGCATTAGAAACCACACAGTTTAATACATATAGTATTGTGAAAGAATTCACGTCTGCGGCTAATGCGGGAATTATATTACCAGACCAATGGTGCGTTTATAAATACAAAGAAAATATTAAATCACTATTTTGCTTGAATGGGTCATATCGATTTGTTCAAGAGGCCCAAAAGATGCTATGTAATTTTTCAAAGACATATCCGGAGCATCTTTATAAACGAACCGGGTTAGGAATTGAGTTGGAGAGAGCACGACGAAAACTTGGCGAAGCATATAATAAAACACCAGAAAAGTCATTATCATGATATTGTACAATGAAACTTTAAATTGCTGACGTTAACCGAGTTCAACCGTTGACGGCCTTAAAGATAGTGAAAACCCCAGAGAATGCAATGAAATATTCAATGATGACAGCGAAGAAAGCGAAGACGACAAAGAGAATGAAGACAGCTAAGATCTTCGGTGATCACCGTCAAGGGCAAAAATCAATTAGAGAGATGCCATTGGCATATAATATATTAAAACGTCAATTGAGTTTACACGTAGATATGATGCATTCACTAACTGTGAGAAGGAATAATGGACAATCATAGACAATAGAGAAATGCAGGGAAGAGTATGGTTTCATTTCTGTCAGCGGATATTTAAGCATGCAGATACATGTACTATAGAGTCAATATACAAACACCGCAGCACGTTCACAATCATTGAATGCAAATATGCACAGTAGGTGGTCATTTACGAGTTGGTGTGAAACTTGGTAGTGGTAGGTATGCAGGGATTTGGCCAAATACCGGCTTGAAGAAAATTTCTTCAGAGCAAGGAAAGATATTTGAAACTAATCCGCAGTCTCTGTATCATGGTGACACAGCTTGCTTACGAGACGCTACCCAGATTTTCAAAATTAATATTATGGGAAAAAAGTATTTTACGGTTAATGGTCGTACAATCAAATACTATCCACTGCACTATACGTTGGAACATAAAGTACCGCATGTAATAGAAAACAGGATACGTGGAGCAGCAATTGAGAAGCAGAAAGAGTACGAGGAAAAGAATTAGTTGAGATCCTATTAGGATCGAGCTATATTCCAACACCAGCGGGTATTCCACCGCGGACTCAATTAAATGCGAAAAGCAACGACAGCCGGTGTTTTGAATGGGCGATCTTATCCGCGGTGCATCTTGCGAGCGATAATACAGACAGGCCAAGGATAATATAAACAGTACCTGGGTGATCTCAAGTTTGGTAACATCTAATTTCTCGTATAGGTTACTAACATTGGTAAGTTTAAACGACTCATTCCTGACATCGCCGTTAATGTGTTTACTTGGAACAAGGGCCTTCAGCCGATTCAACTATCCCCACATGCACTTATTGATCTGCTGTTGTTGAGCAATATAGAAAAGTGGACGGCTCTGATGTCTCAGTGGCGTGGTACCACTATGTGTGGATTAAAGATTTTCCACGAATGGTTTGCCGGCATAGCAAGCACAATGGTAGAAAGTTTTTGTGTCGACGCTGCATGCATGTATTTAGCACGCAACAGCTTCTTGAGGGTCATGACTTTTACTGTGGGGGAGTCAGTGAGAAGCCGCAAAGTACAATCATGCCAGAACCTGGTAAGAATATTTTGAAATTCACTGCAGTGTAACGGATGATGAAAGTACCATATGTCATTTATGCGGACTTTGAAAAATCTGAATGTGACCGTGGGAGCCGCAGTTCCGTCAAATACGATTCAAGTTGCTGAACAGGTCCCATGCGGGTTTTGCTACACTGTTATCAGATGTGATGGAGCGACTGAGCCGCCAATGTTGTAACGCGTCAAGGACTTGGTTGAGGTGTATATTAAATCACTCGAGGTTATAGCGAAATGGATGCGACAACGGCTTTCCTCGCCCGCAGACATGGTTGTGACAAACGATAAAAGTCGTGAGTTTTTCGGGGCGACTCATTGCTGGATCTGTGAAGAAGCTTTCAGAGTGCCTATCACCAATGAAAAATTTCGTAATCACTGTCACATCACAGGCGCGTACAGAGGAGCCGCACACAGCACATGCAACCTGCAGCTGCGCGTTAAGCCCGGTAAAACAAGAATTCCTGCGTGGGTATGATGGTCACTTAATAATGTAAGGAGTTGCAACAGCATCGAACACAGTAATAAGCGTTATTCCCAACAACATGAAAAATACATGACGTTTCTACTAGGCCAGCTGCATTTTTTTGACTCGTTGCAGTTTCTCAACTCCAGTTTGGTTAAACTCGTTAACGAACTTGCGGCGAACGGTTTTGCGATTACTCATCCATACGGCGGAGTTTCCCCTGATGAACCTGAAAAGTTTGGCTTGCTTAAGCGTAAAGAATCTATCCCTACGAGTACATTAGCGACATGGAAAAGTTTTCTGAAACTCAGTTGCCACCAATTGAGACCTTTTATTCATCACTGTCTCGAGAAGGTATTTTCACCGACGACTACGCGCACGCAAAAAATAGCTGGTCCGCTTTTGGTTGTCGCAATCGTGGCGACTACCACGATTTGTATCTGCTCACGGATGTGTTGCTGATCGCGGATATCTTTGAGACTTTTCGTGATACAGCCATGCGCGTGTACAAGCTCGAACCCGCTTCTTGATTTATGAACAATTCATGTGCGCATTGATGCCCGAATAATCGTTCCCTAATTGTACGATTGAATCGTTCCACAATGGCTTGATCTCGAAGCATGCTAACGTGTCCACGACAAACCCGCACATGATGTTTCGCCAACAACGCAGCAATGGCTCCGATAAATTCTTTGCCAGGATCCACCTGCAGGAGCCACAGCCATGTTAGCGACCCACGTTTCAATACGCCTGCGACACTTGTTGAATGTTTGGATGTTAACGGCTCGGCTTTCTTGTATCTTCTGGCAACATCTACGACGGTTAGTGCGTATTTATATGTACGTGCATGTACCCGATCATGTGGGAGAAATAATAGATCAGCCTGGTGAACTTCGATGGAGGTCCTCACATGAAACTATCCACGGGAAATCTTTCTTAGGTCAGGGAAACAAATCTACCGCAACGCTTGCTTAGCAAACCACGCTTTGGCAACATTGGAGGTAACTTTTGACGCGCTCACTAACTTTTCAACGGCTGCTTCATCCTTCCAATAACCGCGGGGACTGTAGTATATCGCGGACAGTTTCGCGTCCATGTTTATTATATCGAGGCTTTACCTGCAATAAGTAGACTTTACCCATGAGCGGATCTTAAGAGCAATCTTGGCCTTAATACCTCCTTTGATGATCCATCTGGCGATTCTTTTTCTAACGTAGCAGCGATATCACCGCCGTCTTTTTTCTAAACCTTTTTTTCACTGATAGAACCGGAGATTCTGACAAACTTAAACTTCTTAGCTCCACATCGGACGCAAGTTCCAGTGATTTCGACTCAGTCATTACTTGTTACAACCTGAGGTAGATTTGAGGTACGAGTTTTCATGCGGTCTCGCACACAATATGAAGACATGATGATACAACAATTGACATTTAACTTGGCGTCACGAAAGAGAAAAACCGATTTCGCCGTCATCGACCTCTTTGCGTTGACAAAGCCGAGACCACACAAACACGGTGATATGTTTCCAAACTCGGTTCGCGCGTTAATTATTGGCTGGGCGGATCCGGGAAAAACCCAATTGATGCTGAATCTGATCATGCGACGGTTAAAGTGGGATCGGTTGTACCTGATTGCACCATCCGTAGACGATCAGCCGTGTTATGATGTACTCGGGAATTTCACAGAAGCCCTTGCGTCGTCAAAGACTTCTTAGTCGTCTACCATTGAGTAATTTTCCACGATCGATGAAGCCCCTGCCATTGACGACCTTGACCAGGAAAAGAATAATCTTGTCGTGTACGACGAAGTGATATTTGACTGACAAGACAACCCCGTTAGAATATTTTCGTGTGGCCGACACAAAAACACAGATGTGATCTATGTGACACAACGGTACGCACACGTGCCTAAAGTGATCGGGGAGAACTACAATATGTTGATGATATTTTGTGGGGTTGACGCACATGGTCTCGCAAACATTGATTGGACTTAGTGTGCTTCGGAATATGTTCGCGAAGGTTACCCGGGATCCCCATAGTTTGATTGACCTGAACTTCCAGTTCCATCGGGGGAGAAAATTTCGAACCGGTTTAGACAAAGCAATTTAACAACCAACATAAACATATAGAATGACGAAAGCTGCCAGCGATGCCATAGCAGAGACTGCTGACCGACGCCGCAAAGCTGCCCGCATACACCTGGAACTTCTTTGCAACTATATAGATGTCCGTGACCATATCAAAAATATGTTTCAGTTGCGACAATCCGCACGAGAAGACCTGACAGCTGGTTTTGAACAAACGTTTGCACCGCTGATCAAACCAACGCGCGAAAACGCGAAAAAAGTCAAGAAAGTCGCGGAAGCTACCGCTGAGATGATGGGAACAAAAAAAGAACATGGCTGTGTGCCAGCACAATTGGCACATTCAAAAACGTGTAGAGCAAAGGCATGAGGATGACGGAGAGGCACTTGTAGATCTTCCACAAGAACAACCATCCGGGTACAAATCAAAGTTAGAAACACCACCTCCAAAAAAAATGTAATGAACCGACACGGCAGATGATTTTGACAATCCGCTAGAGTCTGCCATTAAAATACCGTAGGGTTCAAATCTGTGTCTGTAGACCAGCAACAAGTCAATGAACTCGTGGATTGTCTGGAAACACTGGTTGGATCGGTTCGCGCCGGTAATAATGCGCCAGAAGTCATCAATGAGGCCATGTCTATTTGTCAGCGGTTACTTACCAACGACATCATGGACCCGGGGACGTTTCGCTCGTTAATGCATGAACTCACTGAAGACATCGATGATGTATATAAGACTGATGATGAGTTCTGAGACCCTTACCATTGAAACACTTCGTGTTTTACGCGAAATCTATGCCGCAATGCGGCGTTTCGTTGCAAATACAACCCCAAGCATTACCTCTGTGATTACGATCTCGTCAACAAAGCCAGAATTCTACGTGGTTTTCTCTATACCAATCGCACTAGTATTGTTGCGCATTTATCACATTTGGCCGAATATCCGATCGCGGCCGTTCTGGTGCCTCAACTCGAAAAACTCGCTTTGCTTTCGTCAAACAGTGGTGCAACCTAGTCCCGTTGATGAACTTTCCACGGGTGCGTACGACATTGACTCAATCAATAATGAGATCTGACGGAAGATTTTGTTGATAACCGGCAAAGACTCTACAATTTTCATACGCGTACACGAGCCCACACTCAGCTCTACCATCTCGATTAAATCTGCACCGTACGCGTGTGACATCGCACAGTCATCACTGAGAATGGTTCTTTGTTGGCCTGAAGATATTAATGAGATTCCCATAAACAAACGAATCTTACGCGCAGAACCGGAAGGGTCCGGATACCATATCGCGCCAGACATTGTCAGGATCAACTCGACGATTCAGGTTAATCTAAACTGGGACGCTATCAGCGGTAGTTTCAGTTCACCCGCGGGAAGCGTAGCTTCGCAAGGTTATATATTTTTCGAGTTTTTACCGAATGCGCCCTCGGGTGATTTAGTCTTCATTACTCCGACGACGCCCAATGTATCTTCCATGCAGCAATTGCCGGTTGACACACCTTCATTTCACCCTTGTGGACCAGGACGGACACGCGTTGGATCTTCGCGGGGAGACATTGACGATACAACTGTACATTAGTGATCGACCTGATACTCAATACAATGACAGTCGTACATGGACGTGTGACACCTGTGCGTGTTGTCAACGCGAGAAAACTCCTTTACGCGACATATTACGGAAATGTTGTCTGTGGATTGTTCACAGGCGCGCCAAAGATTATCGTGACCCTGGCACCAATCGCTCAACAAGTTGCAATGTAAGTCGTTGACAGCATCAAAAGTGCTGCTGCAGATCTGTTAACAAAATCTGGGATTGCAAGCGGTCCAATCGATTCGAGATCGATTACGACGACTAGTGACTCAACAACCATCAACAGCAACAATGCCAGCCCCGGTCAGTAAAATTATCAATGAAGCTGCTCAACAACGTCTAGCGGAGTTAACACAAGCCAGCACTGATTCGATGATTGCAAATTCGGCAAAGGAAAGCGGATTACGGTTGTGGACGAGCCTGGACGTCTCACAAAAAGGTATTAGTAAAAACTATGGCAAAATTCAAAGAAGTACCCAATACCGAAGCAAAAGAGATTTTTAGTAATGTTCGTACCCGGCTAAGGATCCTAATGAAAAAGACCAAACGGACCAAATAGAATTACAAGTGCAAGACACGTCTCGGTATTTTCTCCCGTGTAAGGCCTTCTTGGAAATCGATGGAAAACTTGTACGTGCCAACAACAGTAACAATTACGACGACGGTACCAAGGTTGGATTTGTCAACACCGGAATCATGGCGTTGTTCAGCAGCGCACGTTATCTCATTGATGGAAAGGAAATCGAAGCATGTTTGAGCAACGTTGACATTACCACGACGATTATTGGATTATCCGTGTGACCCGCCTATGATGTTTTACAAGGATGGATCCGACCATGCAGATCATGTACAATTTATAATACGGCAGCCTGTAAACCGCGCAGATTCCCCAGTCCATGCAGCTGTAGAAAATTTAATGTTTTATAATAACAATTACAACCTTGGATTAGCACAGTGTCGAGGTCAACTTCACGTTGACTCATTGTTGTTTTCGTGCGCGATTCCTCTCAGTGTCAGTCTGATATTCTGGTATTGCAGAGATGTTGGCAAAGCTTTTTTTGGGGTCAAACACACAGTCGTGTTATACCGAAGTGCAACAGCAGTGATGCAATTTGGCGTGATGATGGTTAAATCTTATGGTAAAGTTATGTTGTCAAAAATAACATTGTGGATGCCTGTGAAAACCCATTCGATGGCTGCAGAAACGCGTTTGTTATCGTTTATAAAATCCGGAGGCACGTCAGCGCTGACATTTCTTAAGCTCACCACAGACTCGGCAGAACAAATTGTTCAGCAGTTTTCATGGCAAATAACTAACCAACAAGGTGTGAGCGTACCAAGACACGTGTTTGTAGCGTTTCAAACTGGAGATCGATCGGGTGTACGGCGGACAGAAGACTAGTACAATGATATTTCACCGGTTAGGAGTGTTTGAAGTTTCTTTGCAGTTAAACGGTCATCAGGAACCCTCAGAAGACTCAGACGGAATTTTCCTTGGCTTCACACACAATCATGTTGTACGTGAATATCACAAGCTGTTGTCGTAAATTGGCCGGGATCAAAACGTTGATACAGATCTACAGAAAGACTTTACTCATTTGTACCCGATTTATTACATTTCGTTGGAAAACTTGGACCTGATTAAGCAGTCCGTGGTTGACATGCACTTTCATGCACGTGTAACTCAGCACCCTGTTCCCAATTACAGATGCATTGCAGAGCTGGCCGAATGAGGGTCATTGGCGCACCTGTAGAAAACTAATAAGGTTTCCTCATAAGTTAACCGGAAATGACTCCTTGTGGCTAACTCAAACACAACTTAAATAAGTTCAGATGGTCAAACAAAAGAACACCCTAGTAACATTTACGTTGTCAAAGTCCGAGATGACGCAAATGCAAAGGAGCGGTGGAATATTTCTATTTCTCGCGGCGATTCCAGCACTGTTGGCGGCTGCAGCTCTCGCGGTTGCAAAAGCAGCTGCGTTAGGGACCGTCGGAACCGCATCCGGGATGACTCTACAAAATGAAGTGGGAGGCGGAGCCTCTCGTGGACGCATAGTGTCTCGTGGACGAATAAAAAAAGGAAACGGTCTTCAATTATTCAGTCGTCTTAGCCAAATGATCTCAAGCCAAGGTCTTCGGTTGTAGCCTCTCGCCGTTGACGGCCACGGAAGCACGTCCATTAACCAGTTTTGATTTATCCACGATGACAAAGTCATTCAAGCATTTCCAATGTGTCTTTTTTTTGCGTGATGAACTTGCGTCGATGATCTCCCGCACTTGAGAAGCAGGCACTGCTAACCTGGATTGAACAACAGGACCTGGAACTCATTGCATCTCATACGCAGTAACACCTCGATATCTTTTGTATTTTGGCTCGTACGGACTTGCACCACCACGTGAGGTCGTTGATTATTTATATGGTAGCTTTGCCCAGCGTTTCTGGGGCGCTAGTGCTGGACGACGACCGCTGTTTTATTCAACGCTGCCGTTGCAAACTCGAACAGACGGCCCAATATATGGACATCTGGTTGTTAGCACTGCAGACACTCGCAGGAAGCAAAGCTCGTTCATCAACACCACAAGCGCTTGTTGATTTTGTATTGTCACTTAGAAGCTACACTTAAAAGTATATACGCAAATGTATGTTGACATTTAGGGACACTCGAGCGCAGCGACCCGACGCGGCGTCGAGGATTTAACTAGGTTTGCAACCAAAAGCCGATCTTAGTGAGTTAGCTAACCTGGTTGTTGTTGGCTTTGACCCAAACGAGCTTGTGACTTTTCAAGACAAAAACCGAAAACTGCAAACGTCCAACGTGGACATCAATGATATTGTTTTAAAGCGGCGCGGAGCAATCGTGAAAAACCTGACCGGGATCACTGAAAACCAGGGAATCAGAGACTCTGGTGTGTCTGTTGCCTTCATCAAAGACTACGTTAATGAGCATAGGAAATCAAAAGTTAAAAAGAGCGGAGATGAAATGAGTAGAGATCTTATTATTTAACGGAAACCGAATTTGACGGATACAAGAACACATTGATGATACTGATGCTGCGATGAAACAATATGTAGATAAAAGGCCGCTGAGGTGCTATCAGCTCTTCACTCGCCAATACGCGTAGTGAATTCATGGGGATCATTAAGATGAATATTGACCAGCGAAGAAGAGATAAATAATAAAGGCCTAATAAGTGTTCGATTTGATTTTCCTGACGTGGTTGGCTTTGATAAATCTAAACCTCACATCTTAAAGGTGAGCGAGTCCTGATCGTATTTGTGCATCCTATCCGGTTATTATAGTGGTTGGGGTCAATTAACAATACTGATAAACAATCAGTCTGGTAGTCTAAAATTAATACGCTTAACCTTGACTAACGATGATCTTTCAAAATCTTTCACATATACAATAACAGGGCCATCAGTCGCAGGAGATGAAGTTCAGTTAGAAGGACTGAACATCTTTCCAGTCGCGTACTTAATCGTCTTTGGTGTTTGTGTTTAAGATTTACAATTACATATACATTTTGAGCAGCCACGTGATGACGATGTTACGGAATTAACCGACGGGGTGTTGGACCAAATATAACCTACGCGAGGGCAAGATAGAAATCGACTGTTGAGACAACCCTGATGTGCCACTAGCAAATCGATGCCAGCTTGGAATCATTGCATTAGCGCGCGAAAACACACAGCAAAAATATAAGTTCCCGTCGGGCGTGAACTCACCTAAAGACTGTTTCTATGACGATGACATGAGATTCACCGACAGATCCACACCGGTTATATTTACCAAAAAGGTATGCCGAACCAATATTGACTCGGCCGGGAAAAGAAAGACCGATTCGACTGATATTCGCCAATGACGCACTTGTCGGCGTAACAGTGCTTGGACGAAAACGATCGTTAGAGGCACAAAAAGCAAAGGCGTAATCAGCGTAGATTTAGGTGAACGTGGTGCAAGACCCCCGGAACGCACAATCACCGGAGGCTTAAATATTTCCCAGGAAGATATTTTCTTCGATTGCATGGCAGTTGGATCAGTGAAGAAAAATAATCGGTTGAAAGTGCGCGTGAATCTTGCACGCGGACAAGGCCAACCTGTCCATCAATTATACTTCGCGGTGACAGTATTAATAAAAGACCTCTGATGGACCCTGAAAGCTACCGACGTGAGAAAATAATCGAAGCGGAACAACAGCTCCGATATGAAATCACCAAGAAAACCGTTTTACTTACAAAATACAAACGCGTGTGTGTTATTGTGGGTGATATTTGTGGAGTCGCCGCAGCAACAACCGTTGGCCTTGGCGTGGCGGGAATTGCGACTACAGCAACTATCAAAGATAAACGGGCTATATCGATTATAACCGGTGTAGCATGCGGGACCAGAAAAATAATGGCATTACGGTTGCATTCACGAATACGTGTTTATTCAAAAATTCTCGCGGCAACCCAAAGTAGTCTCAGCACAATTGTCAAACTGTACTCGGTGGCCATCGAAGATAAAACTATTACCGTGGCTGAGTTTGAGACGATGCTGGTCGAAATGGAAAACCACCGACGTCTCCGCACCAGGGTTCTATAGACCAAAAACAGGTAACTGATTTACGGGCAGTACAAATCGAGTAAACAGTTGTCAGCGTATATTGATCTATAGCCGGCTTTGCCGTCCAAACGCGGGTTACAATCACACATGCACACGTGTGCAAAATTATCACAGTGTGAAAAAATTATGGCAAACTAGAAGAGGTTACGGGCCTATATACCGGAACTGGTCTAATGGTTACGAATACCCATTATCCTTCTACTTTAGTTTATTGTGATCTTTATTCAGGACCGTTGCCGTCAATGTCAAAAGTGGACATTTAATACTGTATATATAGAGGGGGACTTCCTCCCCCACTCCAACGATAAAGCTTTTCTTTTGAGCTACATAGAAAGCAGCGATCCGATAAGGGTAGCATTTTCATAAAGTACTTGCTTTTAAGGGTCAACTAATTTGTCTATGATGCAAAGTTAGCCACGTCAACAACGACAATAATAATAATAATAATAATAATAATAATAATAATAATAATAATAATAATCTCTCATTTGTGTCTTATGATGCATCATCTGCAAAATTTAGATAGACCATACGATTAAAATCGATTTCCACTATGAGTTTTTTTTTAAAATGCTGATATCTTTCGTTTTTGTTCATTTTTCTATTTTCATTTCATTCATGGGGATGAACTTTTCGTATCGAACTTTGCAAAAAGAATCAATCGTATTTACATACATTTACTCCATCATTAATGGTGGAAACGTTAATAGAAATAAATGGCAAATTCATAGTGGATGATACAGAATATAAATTATCTTAAAATTGTTATGCAGTTGAACATACTTTCATATCTGAGGTTATTTGACATTGAATGCCGTGGGCATAATCCGGAACGCTTGGTCACTTAGCCCTTATTGGCCAAATTTACATCTCAGCAAAACGGAGAATTCTCCGACTATCTATTAGTACAATTATTGTTTTAAAACCGGTGTTTTTCTTTTGAAAAAAGCCCCAATGATTGAAATCGGACTGAAAGTACAATGTGAAAATTTAGTGAATATTTTATTTTAAACCATGTCAAGTTATAAGGACTTCAAATTATGTATGTTATATATGAAATTCTATCCAGATGATGCACTCATTTGTGGAAGATCTTCTCCGCCCTCCCGATCACGTGATGGTTCAAACATTATCATTTCATAAAATCATCCAGAAGTACTACAACGGGTATAATCATATGTTATACCAGGGTTATGACAGGTTAAGCAAGTTGAACTTTGTTATCTACTCATAACAAAAAACGCATGCAAAAACTTAACACCTATCGTCTGACAGAGTTATAGTTTAATTACCCCCTATCTACAGACATTTAAAATCGATAGCTAATCAATAGGTGGCAAGCTTCACCTCTCAATCACTTGTGTTAGATATTATATTAGAGCAAACGGCGAATCAGAAAATCCATGTGAGGAGCAACATTCGTCGACGACAGTCAAGTTCGATCTGACGCTTTGTGATATTTTCCTCTTTGACAGTGGAATCTCTGCCTTGAAGAAACAAAAGTGTGTGTTAGATCAGTTGTAGCTTGAATGCTATCAATAACAAGCAAAGGACGGGTAATGGACGGTCTATTGTTTGTATAACAACAACCTGTTGTCGGTTTATTTTTTTTAAATTGTATATGCTCAACCGCTTTCGTTGTATCAATTTCAGAAACGACAGGAGCGAAAGTAAATAATCAGATTGCATAAATTGAACCATCGACTCGATTTTATTAACGAATAGACACTTGTTTTATGTTGAATATAATTTTGTAGCAAAATATTATTACTGACATGGCAGTACTTTATATTTCATGCCTCAATGACTCCAATTAAATTGTATTACTGACATGGCAGCACTTTATATTTCATGCCTCAATGACTCCAATTAAAGAGTATTACTGACATAGCAGCACTTTATATTTCATGCCTCAATGACTCCAATTAAATAGTATTACTGACATGGGAGCAATTTATATTTCATGCCTCAATGACTCCAATAAAATTGTTGCGGTTAGGTCTATTTTCTCGACATTGTTGGATGCAGATTAAATCAACTTTATATGAGTGCAGTTTAGTAAGTATAAGACCATACTACCAAAGGGAGGTAACTGTGATGAATATTTCACTCTCTCTGTGATTTCTGGTTTGGTCAGATTCTAATGCACATTTGACTCCTGGGTCGTATATAAAAGGATAGCAGGGCATGTGCGTTCTATGAACAATTTCGTGTTAAATCCTAGCAGGAACAGAAATTAGCAAGGGGAGTGGAAATCACAGAGCTACCAGATAGCATCCATTCCCTATTGATATGCAAATGAGGTTCACAGTGGTTGGCCAGGGCTTTCAAACCTCTTATTAATTACCTTAATTGGGTCCAAATCCACTTTGACCTGTTTCCCTTCTAATAATCGCGAATGCACTAAGTGTAGACATTACCGGCTTGAGATTCGTCCTAACATAAGTGGGGAGAGAATAATTAAAAGAAGTGAAAAAGGTTCATAGATTTTTATTTAAATTAAAGCATTAAGAAAATGGAATTCCAAACCTCTTTAACAAGAACACATTACCTTTTATGTCCTATGAATAAGGGTTACGGCTACAATTTTCAAAAATTGCTATTTTGTCAAAAATAACTTTTTGCTACCAGTGTATTTAATATCAAGATAGAGTACCAAAAATATCTATGATTGCAGCTATTAGTAATTTTACGTATTTTACAACTGTTTTGTATTATTGATTTGGGAGAAAGACAGACAATTATAAATGAATGTTAAGAAATATTTATAAACATACACTCGTAAACATAGAACCACACTTGTACGGAACACTATAAAGTAATCTGGATATAAAAAAAGTAAGAAAGGTAAAAAAATTAAATACATTTCATGGCAAATATCATGACACACTTTAATGAACTTTTAGTACACTGCATAGCAATACCGCATTCGAAGATGCACAGGATATTATATTATATATATATATATATATATATATATATATATATATATATATATATATATATATATATATATTATATATATTAGCATGCGATTGCCCATTCTAATCTATACTCCTTTAAAGAAAAAGTCTATTTTGGACACTCTGAGATATTCAAATTTCCAATTCATTTTCTTGTAATAGCTGGATGAAGGCATGAAAGTTTAATAAGAAGGTAGAGAAATTAAATTGATATCAAAAATCTTTCTGACATTATTAGAAAAGTTCAAAAGTATAGAACTATTGGCTCTTCCAAGCATAACAGATTTATCAAACTTCTAACCAATACTGAAATCTTCCATCGACCGTCCTTGCAATTAAATACCTCAATTATATATATATATATATATATATATATATATATATATATATATATATATATATATATATATATATATATATATATCACAATGCACAATGTCGAGCCAAGAATGCAATTTATCTTCTGGCCTGCATAATCTGTGCCACTCAATATGTTGGCGAAACCGTTGATCTCAGAAAGCGAAAGAATATTCATAAAGCCACATTTACAACACAATCAACGCGAAAGTCTCCAACCACTAGAACTTGACTGGACATTCAGTTGAGTCCCTTGAGATGCTAACATTTGAATAAAACTTGGGGTGGACAGACACAGAACGCACACGTAAGGAACGATACTGGATATTACAATTGAATACTCATGGGGATTTCGGACTAAATGAAAAAATCTAACCGTCCCCGTTGCAGTCTTATCAAAATTACAACCAGTCATCAGTTAGTCACCCAAATAATAGCATGTATTACTTTTTTTATTTATTATTATTATTATTATTATTGTTGTTGTTGTTGTTGTTGTTGTCCATTATCCTGAAACAAAATTCTCTTGATATCTTTCCTTTAGAACCTCCATGCATAACTCTACCGAGATAAATTTTTTTTTGGCAAATCCGGTAGATGGCGCTGATTTTTCGTCATGCTGTGTTGCCATCATTTGTTCACAGCATGGAATTAAGTCCACACATGTTGGTTCTCTATGTGATTATTATCATTATTGTGGCACAACCTTTTATTATATATCTTGTTGTAAATTCCCCCTAGTGATTTTAACATGTAGGAGTCCAGAATTTGTCTTAGATTTTGTGTTTTTAGTGTATGTTTTATAAATGTAAGCTGTGTATTCCCCTGGCGAAGAACTTGGTTAGCTCGAAACATTGGGAACCGTTCTGAATTTGCGCCGTTATCAATTTTTGTGTCAATATATATATATATATATATATATATATATATATATATGACAATCTGAAAATATTACAGTGTCCAACAAGAAGACTTTGTGCATGATATCTTGTGTATATCTTGAACCATACTTTATTTCATTTGACATTACTGAGTAAGTCCATCTAATGGGAGAAAATATTTGCTGTCATTTTTATCACACACACACACACACACACACACACACACACACACACACACACACACACACACACATATATATATATATATATATATATATATATATATATATATATATATATTATTAATCTGTTCCCCACGTACCATTAAGTATTTTTCTCGTTGTAATCCAGAATATTAAAAAAGATCAGACTTGTCATTTATCAACGTTTATCTTTGCCAAAACAGTACTGTGGGCTTACTCCAGCGTTATTATTTTAAGAAACCATAAATGTAGATCACTCAGAGTAAGCTGAAACAAGGTTATTGTTAGTGTATGTTACATTGTATTATTTTTAAGATGCGGAATTTTATAGTCTAGCTGACATCAATGACCTAATTAATTCACATCTTCATTAGAAATTCTTCTAATGAGAAAATGAGCAATAAGCAATATATATATATATATATATATATATATATATATATATATATATATATATATATATATATATATATATTCGTAATTCACCAAAAAATAGTAGATGCAGTTTGAATCATGTATATGCGACATAAAAGCCTCCCATCCAGTCGTATTTGATACATTTTTGTTAGAAATCTTAAAACACTGGACTAATATTAGTATTACAGGAAACATGAAAGTAACTTTAAACCTAAGTTTTATGTTAGAAATATGTCAAATACTCTGTGCTATCCCACACTCATGAATTTTAGCGTTTTGGAATGAGACAATGAAATAGGCGATATTTTAAAATTATAATGTCACTTTGGTTTTTTCAGGATACCAGTGTGTTTTTCTTTTATTGTCATAACCGAATGAAAAATGATTAAGAGAATACATACATGGATAAAAAACAAATAATTAGATACATAATCTCTATCGTTGAACACTTATGCATATACAGTCTTTCAAGTTCTTTCATTTGAAACGTATCCATGGCAATGCATGGTTTCATTGACAATTCTGTCGCTCTGTTCTTTGAAAACTCGGTATAGGTAGAACATCACATTCTGTCTAGTCATAAACGTTATGTCTTATCATTATACATAGGTAATAGCTAAAAGTTCTTCTGACAAATAAAGGGCAGCATGGACCAGCAGTTAATAACTCTGTATTTAAATCCATAGGTAGGGATGGCATTCACGCAATACTGGTTTCCACTCTGGTTACTTGGTTGTCCATTGTCCCAGTTTAGATAGGATGACTCTTTGCCATTCCACCATTTCCATGTTATTGTCGCATTGAAAAGAATGTTCCTGAGTCCGATGAATATGTCGGCAGCACCTATGAAAGAAAGAAAAGTTGAAAGTTGCAATTACATTTAGAACAGTAGTGAATAGTTATTATGTTACTTTTGCATTCAGCAAAACGGCTCCATAGTCGTCTACATACAAGGCAAATAGCATTATTTGTCAAAGACATGGTGGGCAAGAAATAAAATTGATATTTGGATATGTAGGCATAAGATACTAGTATTCGGAATATTTGCTATGACATACCAGACTGGGGTTATTCAAAATTAATTTTTGTACATTAATTGATAATGGGCTTGATGAAACAAATCAGAATGTTAACTTTGATATAATTCACTGTTTCTTAGTATAAATGCATTACGCAGAAACAGAGCTATTCTCTTTTTTGTTTCTTTTGTACGTACCGGCATGTACAATAAATGCTTTCGTAAAATGTATCCTTAATGTGCATAATTTAGGTTGCTTAAGACTTAAAAGCTGTATCTATGAGCATCTTCAAAATTCAAATAAATTATTAACTCCGATATTCATTCACTCTTTAAATTTAAATGCAACATTTTAATTTTCTACTTTTAATTCTGGAGGTTTCTCTTATCAGACAGCCCTGACAGTCTATAATATAATAAATAATTATGCTTCGGTCCCCTATGAGATTTGCTTGTATGTAAGTTCTTCTCTCCTAATACTTTTTGAAATTAAATTCTGCAACGTTAGACAATACATTCTGTCTCAGAAAAAGAATATATTTAAGTCTTTACTTAGTTTTTATTGGAAACGCGAGAAAAATGAAAATCTAGCTCTTAAAACCTCTGTTTTCTCAATATAATTCCGTGTAGAAGCCAATAAAATTATTCTTATGTCTTCAGTATCACTTATTAACAGGCAGTAAAATCAGAAGCCTTCCAGATAACATGATCGAAAACAAATTTCTGTTAAATTTAATAAAAATGTGTCTGAAAAAGTTCAACATGACAAAAGTTTTATGTCATATTCGATGGATTTTAATTTAATAAAAATAACGATTATTCAAATCAACTATATGCAATGCAAGTAGCATATTTGATTTACAACAAAATACAATGCGTTTTCAGGATATCATGAAACGCGTAACTATTCTATCATTTGAACCCGTATATTCAACGTAATAACCTGGAATGTGCAGATAGTAAAGTCTGCTTTTATAACTGAAAAGAATAATCCTGATTGAATATATCCCACCAGGAAATCTTGCATAAACTTGATGAGAGTTTGTAAGCTCAGAAAATTTTGTAACACAGGTCGTCAACTTAAGCCGAGCTTTTTTGGGACGCTGAGGTCACTAAGGTATCTTTAATTTAATTGTTTTCCCCCGGCTTACAAATATTTGCATTAATAAAAGGTCACATTGACAATTTAAATTCAATTCTTTACAGAAAGTTTAGTTCCTCAATTCAAACCCTTTCATCATACGGATTCAGATGTGTAAGGTCAGTCGAACAGAAACTCTGATGTTAGATGGGGAATCGAGTCATTGTAATAAGAACATTAGTTGTAATAAGTCGAATGTCAGCCTGACTGTATAATCACGATTAAAGATGGTTCACATAAAAATCTCAAAAAATTAAACAATTTAACATAAAATTTCAAGTAAAATAGTAGATATACTGGACTTTTGAACTCGAAACTATTATTTATTATTCCGGAACTCAAAAGGGTTCTGGCAAAGTTTTCATGGACAATGCAGAAGGGTGCATATTGTATGTTATATCGAGGCGAACCGGTGCACGAACACGTATGCATAGAGGCTATGAACATGAATTGGAATGATTCGAAAGAAAATAACACTACTTTAACAGAAGCAATCAAGTTAAAGTTCGCAAGTATTTGGCTATTTGCTTTAAAGTTCGATGTATACGCAAAATAGAAACTCAGCTTTCAGTATTTACTATGTGAGACAGAGTCGTGATGCTTGACCTATTCACCATGGGATTATCTGTCTGGTACACGTAGCTCTATGCCTAGTAGAAAAAAAAATCAGTTGCCAGGGTTTAATTCTGTGCTTCAAACAAAACTGCTAGCCCCAGTAACATATAATCATTTTCACTATTCAAAACTATATTTGACTCGCGTTTAACAAAAATATCAATTAACCCTCAATCGAAAAAGAAAATAAAAGTGGCTAGGACAGGAAAACTCATTTAAACATCCGTGTCAAAGACCGATGATGTCTTCCTTTCCCCTTCACAAACCCGATATCGACTGTGAGGAGTCAGCTCTAGGCTGCTGATGATACAAGGCAGAACAAACTCTATCGAGGCAAAAATAGATCTCAGTAGACAGACAACTGGTACAAAATTACATCCAAATAATACATCGAGTCCCACTTGAATCAATTAGTAAAAAGAGTATGGAAATAGTCCTACAGAAATACAAAGAAATGCAATGAGATATTTGGACGACCTAACAGAAAAAAAAGTTTTTAAAGGTTATACACTTGGTAATCAATGAAAACTTCACCAGACAAATACTTAAATATATCAATAAAATTCACTCTCCGTACAGTTGACAATGATAGTTTGGGAAATAAACTTATTTTTTATAATACTTTTGGAAATTGTAGATATACAGTTGTCACAATATAAGCATCAAAATGTTATTGCCTGAACTTTAATTTTAAAAAATTTTATAAATGATTTAAGAACTTGAAAATGAACATGTTATAATGGAGCTGATTTCAAGATACTAATAGATTTAAACATAGACAAATATAATTATGTTAATATCAGCAACCCCAAAAAAGGAAAATTGTTTTAGACATAAGCACAGAATGAAATGAATTTGATAGATTCATGACGTGAATGCATCATGGGGGTTAGAAAATATTCTTGTTGTAAGATTTTTTAAAAGCGTTTGTAGGTGTAAAATTAAAAGAAATTTTGGTGTAAAGAAACGAACATGGTTGACTCAAAATGATAATTATTTGTAAAAAAAATTCATACCTCAAACTTACATTGCTGAGACTATTGTTTTAAAGATAATGAAAATATGAAACAAAACATATTACTTAGTTCAGTTCCATATATTAATACATTCTGTATATTTGGAATAGGCTGTGTACCATAACAATTCAGTGTTCACTTCCTTTTTGGCTATAGTTTTTTTAAGTTTTCTTATTCTCGAAAGTAAATTTAAAGTAGAACGATCTCTGAGTGGATGTTACGAACTCACTTATGGTATAATTAAAAAAATAAGAGTCAAGTTTAAGTTAATTTTGCAAAAAGTGGTTTTTGAAAATATGTAAATATGTAATTGAGTTTTTGGAGGAAAATAGTATGTGGCTAAATTTTAATGATGTCCATAGATATAGATATTCTCTGATTACTAATTTCATGCATTTCCATGATCTTGCATTATATTTTAAATCCAGATAAATTGAACATTAATTATGACAGTAACAAAATGTCACAGTCTTAGATGGATGCAGGAAAAATAATACATATTATTGTTACTAATGCTTTTTTTCCTAAAATAAATAGGTTTAGTTTCCAATAATCCTTTTTCATTTTTTACGTTATATACAGAAATCACACGTCATTGTTTTGAGGACTGTCAAATTTCTTCATCATTTTTAAATGAAATTTCACAATGGAATAAAAGTAAGCATAAATGTGAAAATAAACAAACGTAAAAACAAGCCTGGTTCTTCCAAAGTAAAATATTGTTCTGGAAATTAAAAACAAGCCTGGATCTTCCAAAGTAAAATATTGTTCTGGAAATTAAAAACAAGATCCAGATTGATAAAGTGACAAATTTGTTGATTTTGTATGCAAAACAATTATTTACAAATTCAGCTTTTTAAAAAAGACCAAATTTTAGCAGTTGAAGGCGATAGATAGATTAATCTTTTCTGTAGACAAAAATAATTGCTTACACGAATTGTAGCTAAGCAGAATTTGAAAGAAAGCTTTATAGTCTGAGAATTTTATAGAACTTGAATAGTTGTATAATACAAGCCGAAATTTAGTATTCACATATTAGCATTTATAAAATGAATAATACTGTCTTCCTATTTACCAACCTTTTAGATATGCCAACAAAACATAAAGAGATTATCCCTATACAGATGTACTATGCAAATATCTAATTTGTTCTTTATTAAATTTTTTATTTTCTTCCTTTGCTCAAATACGTGTTTAAATAATCTTTTCAGCGAGTAAGCATGCTGAATGATGCACATTGGTGGATGTGAGTTTAGAAGTGTGTGTATGTGTGTGTGTGCGTGCATGCGTGTGTGTGTGTAAAGGTAGCATGCACAATCCAATGGTGTTGCTGTTGTTTGTCACATTATCACATTTTCTTTCCCTTTTCCCTTCTTCTTTCTCATATAAGATAAATAAAAATGCATAGATCTTAAGTTATAAATTGTAAATAAAAAATGAATTAATTTGACTTATGATAATAAATATATGTGTGTACCATTTGATTTTATTAAATGCACAGAAAGTACTTCGTAAATTTACCGTTTGCGACAGCATATACCAAATGTACAATAGCTTTACTATACCTTGAACAGCGTTCTTAACGTGTTCAAATTCCATCTGATTCCTGATAATAATCGGTTTAGCTCCCTCTGCTTCACATACATTCATGGCTTCGGAAAAAGTTCTTTTTTCGGGATGAATTTTGAAGCAGAGTCCAAGTGTCTCGTTGAATGCATAGTCTCCGTTGCATTGCTGTGGTTCTAGGATAATTAAAAAAGGGGTCTTATTTCTGAAATATTATAAGGAAAATAATCTAACAAGTGTTGAGAATGAAGTGCTGTACGAAACAAAAAATAATAATAAAAAAAAAATGACTTGTGGCAGTTCTAGACTGGTATAGATGTTGTTTTCTTCCCATTGTATATGGCTGTGTTATACAGAGCGAGCCTGTTGACCTCTTCATGTAACATTTCTCAATGTTTTTCGTGAGAAGAAATAGAGCAGGCTCATTGACAGAAAGGTTTGAATCCATTCCAAAGTTATTGTTCTCTTTCATCAAGATATTTTTTTAAAAAAGTCTCCCCTTTAAACTATAACAATAGATAGCAAATAACTAGGGAAGGAATGCTGCGAATATATTTGAAACTGTCCATAACAGTACTAGCGTAGTAAAAAAAAAAAAAACGATTCTCTTTTTTATTTCTCAGAGTGACATGTCACTGTACTCGTGATTTGTGCAAGACAGAGATAGACATCGTTTGATAGCAAAAGTTGAATTCGGTCCATACTTACTGTTTGATTCCAGGAGTTGAATTCGGTCTTCAATTACTGTTTGATTGCAAGAGTTGAATTCGGTCTACAATTACTGTTTGATTGCAGGAGTTGAATTAGGTCTACAATTACTATTTGATTACAAGAGATGAATTTGGTCTACAGTTACTGTTTGATTGCAAGAGATGAATTTGGTTATAAGGTGGTGATCTCAATAGCTTACAAGCTGGGGGTAGTGATGGGATCGGGGGCCATTCTGTGATTTGATTTTATTAATTTGTCTTTTACTCAATATACATTTTTTTCCAAATAAAATCTATTTATTTCCTTTTATTGAGACTTATCTCTCTTCATTAATAATAATAATAATAATAATAATAATAATAATAATAATAATAATAATAGGGGCCCATATAACAAAGTGGTAATACGCTCGCTTGGCACCTCTTTGGTCTTGGGATATATTTCCTTGTCAATATTTGGAAGGTTGTTTGTGTGCGAATGTAAAGACAATATTTTTCGGATTTTCTCATCCCCAAAGATAATAATAATAATAATAATAATAATAATAGTAAAATTAGTTACTATTATTATTATTATTATTAAATGACGTCAATATTAATTGAAAATCAATCCTAGACTAAAAAAAATATTTTGTAAGAGCTGCAATATTATATCCACAAGTTTGATTATGCATACTCATATATTCAAATTACAAGACAAATAAGTACTCTCGGAGTTGATTGATTCCACACGCATTTTGAGCGCACACAGGGTGTAGATATTATATATGCGAAGTTAATGATTATTACCCGTAATAGAACGTTATATGTATCATTTTGAAACAAACAATTTAATCTTTCAACTATTATTTTTTATTTTTAGTTATATAAAAAAAGCAACCAAAAAAAAAAAAAAAAAAAAAAATACAGAATGAAAATTATAATAAAATTACATCAGGCAACAGGTTGAGTTACTTTCCTTATATAAGAGGTAGGTACTGCACCTGTCTGTGGAAGATGGGAGAGGAAACACAATATTTCGAAAAGAACGGTATATAATCTTGAACCCCGATAAAATAATTATATATATATATATATATATATATATATATATATATATATATATATATATATATATAATTGAAATTAAAAAATACCCCACAAACACCGATATATAAAAAATTACGTCATTGACATAACGTCATAATGATATACATTATCATAACAATCTCATATGTATAACTGAATTTGAAAGAAACATGATCCTCAAATGAAACTTCAACCAGCGATTGTGCTGTATTCCAAGCCTCATTATATAATAAACTATTAGCGCAGCACCCAAAGTTGTCGATTGTTAGGGGAATGAGTACAAGGGGCACGAGAAAGGACTTTGAAGATTGATTTGTATAAAAGTTCGTTCACAGTGAGCATATGACACAATGGGCATATGGCACAATGAGCATATGAGAGTCCGATTTGTGAATAAAACTGAGGTTAGAACATACCACACGTCAATCTAGCAGGAACAGAACTGATCTTGTAAGATTGACAGTTTTAAGAAACTTAATTATGTAACGATACCTCTGGCCTTAACCTGATGTAAATTTATGTTTTTCAATTTTTAACTCAAAATGAAGCGGAACATGCAAACATTTTACATCATGAAAGTTGTATCAATTGATATTAAAGCCATTCAGTTTATACCTAACACATGGTTGTCATCATGTTGTTCTGTATGTTCACTGGTAATAGAAAGGGGGATTGTACTATTATTTATCACGACAGTCGTGTAACTTGACGGTAGACATAAATAAACATATTTTCACAGTCAGTTCCTTATGTTTGCATTATACATACTTGTGTAGTATTTCCATCCTTGCTGCACCGACTGACCATCAGGGAGACCACGTTTGTATGACTGCGATCCCATGCATTTATTCAGTGAAGGATGGTAGAAGAAAGAACTGCAGGACGGACTCTGGTTACATAGACTGCTGCAGGTGATCAAGGAGGTACTGTCCTTGTCCCATAGCAACTGAGATTTGTCTAGGTTGTGCTCAAAGTCATGGTCCAGCACCCATTTATCGCTCGAAACATCTTTCGACAGAAAATGTATAGCTTTCATAAGGCAATATATATATATATATATATATATATATATATATATATATATATATATATATATATATATATATATATATATATATATAATGTATCTTAATTTTAAGAAATAAATAAATAAATAAATATAAAGAAATAAGTAAAAGAAGATAATAAAAAAAATCATTCAGTCGTTCAATATTACTGTCCATCTACGAGATAGCTAGAGAGCTATCAAGAGACAAACGAACCTAATTGCATGTCGGTCTACAACAAACATATCTAACTACCAACATTCATACAAAAACATCTCTCTCTCTCTCTCTCTATACATATATATATATATAATAACCAGTAAATGTGAATACTTTTTGTTTTTTGTTTAAATATCCGTAGAAGTATAATATAAAGCAAAGGAACCAAAACAAGCTTATTAAAAACCGAAATCTCAAATTTATGAAAACTGTTTTTTCATAATTTGCTTTGATAAAGCGAATGAATGTCCATTTTTTATTGAATAAATTTGCAGAATTAAAAAAATATTTACTATTTTCAGAGCACGGTTAATATAATATAAACACTGGTTGATATTATGTTTACAACAGTAGTCTATGAGTGTAGTAGGGGACTGGTTGAAATTAGGTTGACAACAGTAGTCTATGAGTGTAGTAGGGGACTAGTTGATAATAGGTTGACAACAGTAGTCTATGGGTGTATTATGGGACTGGCTGATATTCAGTTGACATAAGTAGTCTATGGTTGTAATAGGAGCCTGAGTGATATTAGTTTATAACAGTAGTCTATGGGTGTTATAAGTGGCGACTCGGTAACTTTGTGAAAATATTCTCATTTCAAGCATATGCAGCCTTGGCTTCGATTCACATATTTCATACATATAAGGCCAACAGTATCCCTTTCAGGATCAGTGATTTTCTCCTGATATCTTAACCTTAAAGATCATCATTTTTCCTGATAAATCAGTGTCTCTGTGTGTGTGTGTATGTGTGCAAAAATACTTGTCGAAAGTCGTGAGAATTATTCGATGAATGGAATAAATTGCAGGAATTTTTTTTAGCAAGTATAAATGTTTCGTATGGCTCTCCTGTATTTTATAGTACTGATAAAGTTATCCAGCAAAGATACATATCCATTTCATTTGTGCGAACACATAACAGACATTTTATGCAATTTATTAGTTGTGGGTTTTGGAGTTAGTGCCTTATTTTATAGATGAACATTCTGAAAAAAATCAAAATGTTATGAACATGTCATTTTTATTTGTTATGAAACTGGTTTTGAGAGAATTTAGTATGCAGTCTGAATAGTTTTAACTTACGGTCTCGTTGAAAATGACAGAAGTTAGTAATGTAGAAAACAACGATGGTTCAGCTATTTGAAAAAGTCGAGTTTGGTGTTATACGATTAGCTTCTGTTGTATAGTGAACAAGAGAAACAATACTTGGAACAAGATCCACCTGTTGTATAGTGAACAAGAGAAACTGTGCTTGGAACAAGTTCCACCTGTTGTATAGTGAACAAGAGAAACAATGGTTGGAACAAGTTCCACCTGTTGGCTAGTGAACAAGAGAAACAATGCTTGGAACAAGTTCTACCTGTTGGCTAGTGAAGAAGAGAAACAATGCTTGGAACAAGTTCCACCTGTTGTTTAGTGAACAAGAGAAACAATGCTTGGAACAAGTTCCACCTGTTGGCTAGTGAAGAAGAGAAATAGTGTCTGGAATAAGTTGCACCTGTCGTATTGGGAACAAAAGATATTGTTTCTGGAACAAGTTCCATCTCTATAGACTGAAATTATCAACAACTGAAATTCATAGTGGTTGATAACCCCCCCCCCCAAAAAAAAAAAAAAAAAAAAAAAAAACACACACACAAAAAAACAAAAAACATTACAAACATAGAACTAATAAAACGGACCTAAAGAGTACTTATCTATTTGTGTATCTATCTATCTGTCGAAATATCGATCTAGATCTATCTGAGAGAGAGAGAGAGAGAGAGAGAGAGAGAGAGAGAGAGAGAGAGAGAGAGAAAGAGAGAGAGAGAGAGAGAGAGAGAGAGAGAGAGAGAGTACGTACTGGCCGCAGTGTAAAAAACAATTAGCACTAAAGCACGTATACGCATGATTAAATTCTTTTCCATCAGTAATCCTAGGATGAAAGCTTCTTAGAAACAGTACGTGATATGTTCTTAGACTGCAATTGCAAATGCAGGCAATGACAATTTACATCCAGTGCAAGAAAGGACAGACTTTTTGTGGTCTTTATGTATTGATGATCTGACATGCGCAGCATGTGACATAAGTTTCAGCCAATTCTGTTAACTTCATAATTTATTCAAGACTTTCATGGATACTTGCCTACTGCAATATTTCCCCAATTTGTGATGACCAAGAGCTTGAGGAAGTAATGTTCTTGTCCGTTGGGTTTAAAAGCAATTGCAAATCATTATCGTTATCAATATCCCTCAAGTGTGTCATCACAAAAATGTTATGAAACATTCTTCATTGAAGTTTGCAGGCAATTTGATTCACACTATTTATCAAAATAACTGAAATACAACATATCATTCGAGTCAATAGATGACATTGTAAAATATTAATGAAATTCCCCCAAGGGCTACGAGAAACTGTAAAATATTAATGAAATTCCCCCAAGGGGCTACATTAAAAAGGTATCATATTGGTTTTAAAAAACTGACATTTTGAATGACCAGGATTGTACAGAGATGTAATGCACATATGGAGAATCACACGTGTTGATAATAAATAAAAAGAATAGAGAATAAATACTGAGGCATTGACGGACAAGACATAAAACCCAAACGGCTTTGGATATGTTGATATGAAATCATTTATATTCCCATTTTTTAAATAGGTTATAAACAAAGCACAGTGCTTTACAATCAATATTCTATAGTTATAATGAGTTATCTATCCAGGGATGACTTTGATTAAAGAATTGATGCATGCAGTCTATGTACCACAAAGTAAACTCAGCTTAATTGCTTAATAAGAGACTGGATAATGCAAATGGGGAAAAAAAAAAAAAAAAGAAACAACACTAAGATTATCTTTATAGCTCTGAAATTCAGGGTTTGATCCCAACTTTCAATATATGTAATAGGCTAGTGGTAGCCCATCTATCAATTTCGCTTTTTCCGGCTTCTCTGGTTTCTTCCATAGAATAAACCGCACTCCATCTCTCTACTTAAACACCCAGCCAGTGATCAATGTCAATTCGATTTGCGTGAAAAGTTTATGTTAAAACTGACAGAACTGACGAAAACTTAATTTAAAAAAGAAAGAAATAACAAAAAGTGTAATTTTCTCTCATTTCTGTTCTGAATGTGCCAATAAAGATGCATACAACATAGATATTCATTAAATAATAATAATAATAATAATAATAATAATAATAATCTTTTATTTCGTATGGTAGTCCACCGGCCCAAAAATACATTAAATTTAATATACGGTTCATCATTTTATGGCAGACATAAGTACATGGTATAACATTACTGTTTACATACACTTTCGGTTCTGTAATTCATGACTATTCATGTATGATGGTATTCCTAAACAGGGTCTTAGCATTGAGTTGGTTATTATAGCTGTCTAGTTTAATACATACCTAGTTACCTGTCAATATGAGCAGAATTTTTGGACGTTTGGATTTCTGTGAATATTCAAGAGTACATACTTTCTCCTTAGTTCAGAATAATAATAATAATAATAATAATAATAACAGCAGCAACAACAACAACAACAATAATCATAATAATAATCATTTTAAAAAAGTCAGCACCATCTTCCTGTCAGTAAATCGTATTTTGAAAGTGTAAATATTAGCGTAAAAGGAGATCTTGGACAAAATATTATATTCTCTAAAGGAAAAGTGACCGTGAAACAATACTTTCGAAAACGATTCTCCAGTGAATTGTAACAGATGTATCCTGTGCGCCTATGAGTAGCTCGACAAGGAGAACATGTTTTTTGAGATATATTAAAATCGGCTTTTTGTATGGTGGCATCCATCTTAAAACCTATGATCACTCGAGGATTGCACGATTTGAATGATGCTGCCTTGACGAAAGGAAAAGAATTTCTCTAAAATGTGATTGTCGACCAACTAATTCCCAAACAAGCCTTAATGAAAGCAGGAACAAATGTGTTGATTCAGACAGGAAGATAACCCCTTGTCGAAGGCAATGATTTCTCCTCTACCCCGCAGCAAGTACAAGGGAGAAAAGTTTTTGAAAGCTCTTCAAACCTCATAGACACGACCAGAAAAAGAAAAACAAAAGAAGAACGGTCAGAGGTTTGGACGTTTTTGATTACTAAAAATGAAGCACCGAGATTCTTCTGAATGTTCCAAGACAGAATTCAATCTGTTTACCATGCTACTGACGATGATGACGATGCAAGAAAGAAATTGGTAGAGTTTCATTCCCTGTCGTCTTTGACCACATCAGCTCCTATCGAGTTTGAAATCAAAGGACAAACCGAAGATTACACTGATCTGAGTAACAGTTACGTGTACCTGAAAGTCAAAGTGCTCAAAACGGACAACACCAATCCAGGTGCCGTTGACAGAGTGGCTCCCGTCAACAATTTCATGTATTCGTTGCTCAGCGAAGTGGATTTGGACTTGAACAACAAACTGGTCAGCAGCATGGACAATTACCCTTACGGAACTTACCTCGAGAATCTCCTAACGTACGGAAAAGAAGCAAGGAACACACATCTCGGTGCATCGGTGGTGTGGAAACCTGACACCTTGGATGCCGTCAAAGACAGAGAGTTGACTGCGGAAGATGATTCGCATAATGTTGGATTTAACAACCTCCAAAAGAAAATCAAGCAAGGGCGTAGCTTAGAAACAATGGATAGCTTACAGTTGGACATGTGGTTGCGTGACAAGTATTTGTTGAATTGCGTGCATGAGACTGAATCGATGCAGTGCCGTGTTCCTTTGCTGGCAAATGCTAAAGAGTACAAAAGTAACATCGAAGAAACCAGACTCTACGTGCGTCGTGTGGATGTCTTTCCTAAAGTGCGAAACGATATTATTGAAGCTCTGAACAGAACAATAACCAAGTATCCTTTACCACGAGTGGAAGTAAACACCTTCACCATTGCCTCTCGACTCCAATTCAAGATCGAAGACCGTGTCTTCCAAGGTCAGCTGCCTAAACATTTGTTTATTGGCATCGTTAGAAATGCTGCTCTCAATGGAACTATTGATAAAACCCTTTCGAGTTCTAACCTTTTAACATAGAAGATAGAAGTCACACGAGATTGTCAGATTTTGTGCACCAGACCTTTTGAACCTAACTTTGCCCGCGAACAATTACTTGAGATCTTACTTGACACTATTTGAAGCCACATGACAATTAGCAACCAACAGTACCCACGGCAATTCGTACGACGATTGTGCAGGTGGATATGTTTTGTAGGGATTTGAACACACTCCAGACGAAGGCAGCGTCGAGTGACATTTCCACCCTATAAAATCAGGCCAAATTCGAGTGGGACTTCAGTTTACACTTGCCCTCGGGAGCAAAGTTGTATGTGATCTTGTACTATGGAAATCAATAGTCTGAGAGAAGTGATAATAGACTATTATAATAGACTATTAAAACACAACATGGAACATGAAGTCATGGATATCGGCGAAGAGAATGATGTTTTTGATCTAGAACAGAAACAAGAGCAGTCACAGACACAAAGCGAAGAAGAAGAAGAAGAAGAAGAAGAAGAAGAAGAAGAAGAAGAAGAGAAAAACACAGTCATGATATCACGACGGCAAGAACAAGAGCAACACTTTGTCTCCTGTTTTGTTTGCATCTTGGCTGAAAGAATCATTTCGTGACAAGAAAATAGTGTTATGGTTGTCAAATGGATAATGCTAGTCAAGGGCAACACGACAAATGTTTGATAATGAGATGAAAAGAAAAGTTGGAAGAGAATCTGGAAGAAGTATGGACACTCATCCCAGAAGAGACGGTCTTGAAAGAGCGGTATACAGATTTAAATGACCATTCCCTACCTCCGGTGACTTCACTGGAGACGAAACGCATCGAACCTCTCTTGCAACAGAGTACCATGACTTCCCCTTCATCGACTTACTTGACAGATCTTATTAAAGAAAAAGTCGAGCGTAAAGTCATTACCTATCATTACATGTGAGAAACAATAGGAATACCTGGGACATTCATTACCTTCTGACCAACAGATCGTACACATCTCCTTGGTATCCAGCGGTGTGTGCTAAAGATGAGTATCCGCATCGAAAATGTAAAGACTTTTGAGCTTATGTCATCAACATAGACGACAGTCATCGCTCATGAACCCATTGTGTAGCCGTTTACTTTCCCAACAAGCACAGCTTGGTCTTGTTTGATTCCTATGGATATCCCCGCCAAGACCATATCATTGACGTTATGAGAAGAAATGTGCTATCCGCTCAATTCAATAATTTGATATTGCAAGGATCGGATTCGATGGCGTGTGGACAATATTGTGCATATTTTATTCATCAACGCAGTCTTGGATTCCCATTAGAACATTTACTGACTTCTTTGGATGTGATTTCTCTAGAAAAGGTGGCTTAGTCATCATTGTTACTATATCTTTTCTTTAGTTTAAAAACGTTCTGTCCATCGCTGGCAAAATGACTCTGTTCAAGATCATTGGAAGTCGAGTCTTACTTCTCAACGTTGTCAACCTTATAAATACGTTCGTGTTTAACATTTGTTTGGATATTATTCAGTTGTATATGGAGATGAAGGGACTAGCCCTTTCTCTATCTTCATTTGTTGATAATTGAGTTCGCTGGGCGTGTTAGAAAATGTTGATGCTGAAAATGGTGTTGTTTAGTGTATATAAAAAAAAATTCTTTTGACATATTCTTCCCTTTCTCTCTTTATCTTTTAATTTTTCTAAGAGGATGTTTTCCTTCAAGTCCGCATCTCCACTATGAGTCTTGCCATTCATCGTCGATTCTGTGCAGAAAAAAGTGAACCAGCCAGTGTAAATAGGCAAACTGAGGGAAGCTTGTCATACTTAAAAAGAGTGGAACACCTCCTGGGCAGAGTAAAAGGTATTACACCCACGTAAGACGTATCTAGAGGGGAATTTCTCATTCAGGATGGGGAAAGAACTCGTGAGAGACGTAATGGAAGAAGAAGTGGAGAAGATAAAGAGGACATGAGTGGATGAAAAGAGGGCATGTGACCAAGAGGGGACGGAGAGAAAATTTCCACGTCTCAACCAAAACTGGGAAACGGAGCAAAAGAAGCTGCGGCAGAGGGAGGAAGAAGCAAGGAGAGAAGCGCAGAGGCAGTAACTGTGGTAGCAGAAACCATAACTACCTTTAGTTCCGCGGTCGAGAGCTGGGAGTTGGAGGCAGATGAACCTATTGGTGGTATTTTGGTCAAGAAGGGGATGGTATGGAAGTTAAAGGGGGATTGGGGTAATAGGGGACTCAGTTTTGTTTTTAAAGGGTTTGGCTTCTATTTCAACCTTCTTCTTTAATGTCCTACCCTGTGTTGGAAAATAAGATAACTGGGTGTTGGTCAGTCCAAACGGCGTGTTGTTAAGTAGGTATGTATGTGAACATTCCATTTAAGAAAAATGACATATTCACAATTGTGCAATTAGGAAAAAAGCGATATATGTAATATAAATATTATGTGATATAATTATATAATAATAATATTATATAATATAAGCATTAAATCTTTTTCAAAGTCTATTGCAGAAAAATATTGATATTTAATATGTATGTATGTATGTATGTATGTATGTATGTATGTATGTATGTATGTATGTATGTATGTATGTATGTATGTATGTATGTATGTATGTATGTATGTATGTATGTATGTATGTATGTATGTATGTATGTATGCATGTATCTATGTATCTATGTATGTATGTATGTAGCTGCAAACAGTTTCCCAGTGTTTAGAGCTTCATCGTTAGGGTAATAAAGAATTTACAGAGAAACAAAATTAACGCATAACACAAAAGCTGAGTGAATATCTGAAATAGTTATATATTTGAATGATAGGGGAAAATCAAAAGATAAGGTGTTAAATAATGAAAAAAAAAGTCAGATAAAAAAAATTAAGAAAAGTTTCGAACTACATGTTTATTTTGTGTTGGGGTCATAACAGCAAAAGTTGATGAAAAATGTAATCCCAGATAAAAGATAGGGCGATTAGCGTAAATGCATGTTATCGGTAAGGAGAAGCAAAACTTGCATTGATCTAATTCTTTGCTAAAGACAAAGGTCGGAAACAGCGCGTAGCGAAAAACAATTCCATCTAAGATCAGAAAGTACAATATGTACTATAAATCATATCCTGGTAAAGTTATGCCTGGAAAAATTAGTAAAGGAAATGCGTCATGAGACTCTTCTTGCGGAATACTGAAAATAATAATAATAATAACAATAACAATATAATTTAATGAGCCTAGTAGTCATGGGAACAAATGTTGCGAAAATGTGTCTAGATTTTGTCCTACAAAGGGATGAGCCATATCGCCATCTGTTATTTAATGTAAATTGTTGTAACCGCAGATTATATCCCGCATCAGCATTCGCGCAACTAGACGACACAGCAGACATTTTCAAGATGTAATTCCCGTAGTTATGTAAACTTTTGTAATTTCAACGCCTTAAGTGCTTATTTTTGTTCGTTTTGTCTCTATTTTGTGTTTGCCTTTGAAAAAGACTCAAGGAGACTCGAAAAGCGCTTAGGCTAGTTGAAAACTAGTTTTGAACTGTTCGTTGTTAATTTATTGCGTTTATGTGTATATATATATATATATATATATATATATATATATATATATATATATATATATATATATATATATATATAGTAATGAAACTGGGGTATGTGCTATTTGTATTTACGTCTCCGTTTATAGCTTTGTTAGATTTTAGTGATTACTGATTATGGGGAGTCGGTGTTGCGAAGACATCTCTCAATCCAATTAATTAGCCAATTTCTAGGAGCAGACGTCATAATGTACGGTATTCAAGTCAGTTGCAGAACACTTTTCTTCCACTGGCCACACTTTCAGTGATGCCACACTGACTCCAATTGCTCACGACCCCAACCGGAGTTCCGAAACCAGGAATGAAAAAGAAACTTACTGGATACACCGCCTTAGAACACTGAAACCAAGCGGTTTAAATCAAGAAGACTGAAAAAAAGACAACTACACTCCAATAAAATCATCATTTATTTACAGTCACAACATTTGCAATTAAATAATTCATTAATTTTGCTCATTAGTCACGCACTCGCCTATAATTACTACTGTTTTGTGTAGTTCTTGCTGGTATTATTATTGCTATGGTCATTACTCGCCTTAGGGAAACAATGAAATAACCGGGAATGATCTGCGGTTGCACCAATTTACATTAAACAATTAAAAAACAGACGGCGCTAATGCTCCTCCCTTTGTAGGTCAATACCAACTCGTTTCCAACATCATCAGTTGAGTTGAAGCCGCCAACTAGACGACACATAAACATTTTCAAGCTGTAATTCCCTTAGAAATTCTTATGTAAACTTTTGTAATTTCAACTCTTTTTGTATTTATTGTTTGTCTTGTCTCTATTTTGTTTTTACCTTTGAAAAAGATTCAGTGGGAGTCGAAATCGCAGAAACTATTAAAAAACTAGTTCTGCACTGTTCGTTGTCAGTTTATTGCATATATATATATATATATATATATATATATATATATATATATATATATATATATATATATATATAGAGAGAGAGAGAGAGAGAGAGAGAGAGAGCTAAAGCCGGTCTGTCATGCACTTTTTTCAAATAAATTACGTATGCTTAATAACATTTTTGGCTATTTCCTAATTAGTTTGACTCTTTATGCGAGATGAAATCGTGCATAGAAAACTTTTGTAAATAAATTACTGACATGAAGTCATTATATGAAATTCATGCACTCTTGACTCGGGCATTTGCAGTGGGAATTTTATTTGTAAAAGAAATAAACGTTTTTGTTCATCATGTAATCACTCGTTGCTCCCACACATAAACGTGAAGAAAATAGACGAATAGAACTCATTATCAATGAAAAAGATGAGGTCATCAAGACTAGTCCTGGGAAAAGTTTGCGTTCGCTAGCAGAATAATTTGGAATATGTAAAACCCAAGCTAGTGATATTCTAAAGAGAAAAGCCGAGGTAGTTGGAAAACTATGAATTTGATCTCAGGGATAATAAACCACGGTGCCTTTATCACGGTGAATAAGAGGATGTAAATAAAGCAGTTTGACAGTTTTCACTGTATTTTTTGCAAAATCAGTTTCGTAAATATAATGATCTCCTGTCTGCAGCCAATTTAATTAAAATCGAGATATATTTATAATACATAGATATGTTAGGCACAGATGAAGATTCATATTCTGCCAACCTTTATCATTCCCGGTCCACTTATTTTTAGTAACCTATCAGAATAAATGTTGGATTTTGTGGTATGGAGCGTTATCGTTAGAAACGATATTTTCCGAATGAAGTTTTTCACTTTCGTAAATCTAAAAGCTCTAAAATGATTGGTGAATCGAAAGATCAACAGCACATGACCTCGTATAGGTGTCCGTTAGATTGGTCTCCCGTTAAGAAGTGATTAGTGTAAAGTGCAATTCAAAGCAAACATCTCTGACCTTTTTTTTTTGAAAGGGTCTAGTATATATATCTACCTGTCTATGCAATTTATCCGGTAATGTTTACCTTTTTAAAAGAGGCAATGAGATATTTTTATAGGAATTATAAGTTTTATTCCATATGTTAATATCAACGGATTCGATTGTATTTCATTGTAACATATCCGCAAAGACAGACAGGTAGAGACAGATAGACAATCATAGGTATGGAAGGTTATACAACCCTGGTTGTTCCACTATAGGTGTCAAAGATGAATGTTAGGGGTAAAATAAAAAAGATCCAAATGTAGCTGAGTTTCATAAGTGTATTAGGGTGACGAAGTACAATGAATTTACAAAAGAAATTGATAGCATAACGCTGAGTGAGTGTCCCTAACGCAAAACTTGGAGAGTATAGCCCAGTTAACAAAATCAGGTCGCTTCCGGTGTACTTCTGGCAGATCTCACAATCTACCCAACACAGGGCACGCACGAGCTGAGCCAACTCAAGGCGTAATTAATCGTACCGTACCCAGGCAAAGCTGAGCCAACTCAAGGCGTAATTAATCGTACCGTACCCTGGCATATATGAGCCAACTCAAGGCGTAATTAATCGTACCGTACCCTGGCATATATGAGCCAACTCAAGGCGTAATTAATCGTACCGTACCCTGGCATATATGAGCCAACTCAAGGCGTAATTAATCGTACCGTACCCTGGCATATACGAGCCAACTCGAGGCGTAATTAATCGTACCGTACCCGAGCATATATGAGCCGCACCAGACTGACAACTGCTCAACATTTGGCGCAGGCCACCCTGGTAACCATTAGTTTGCGCCAAGAGTCTACTGCGGATAGGGCGCTTGTACATTTTGATAAAGTCACAGATGACCAACTTCTATTTAGCGTTTATGTTACAATTCATAGCAAGAGAAAAACAAAGGAAACAATGCAGGGAGTTATATTTAAGGTATTTACAAGACAAACTATTTACATTATTTGTATAAAGTTTTAGTATAAGCAAACATTTATTGTCTAGATTTATGGATATGTATTCATATGCAAAAAAACTGATAAGGGAATCAATAACATACATTATCCTTAAGTATCTCGTTATACACTCCAGGTACAAGATATATTCTTTGAAACATTTGCAATTTTTTTAGAGATAAGATGTCCATCACATCCACATAACTGATGGAAAATAACATGAATTTTTGTTTTATATGGTATAATTTTAAATTTTAAATTACATTTGTTATAAACTACTCCACTATATTTCCCACTACTTGGCAATCATTATTTATTATATAACAATGTGTTTCAGAATGGTATTGTTTTTATCCTCTTTATGCTTTGTTATTTTTGCTGGTTGTTTAACAAATACATTGATAGCTTCTTTCGTATATTCAAGATTTTTAATAAACTTTTTAATAACATATTTACCACTATATTTTGTACGCACATTATTTCACCATGACTTTATACTAATATATAACGAAAAGATCATGGTATATGATTTGAAATTATTTCTGCTTCATTACCTGTGGTTTCCTTTCCTTGTTGGTTCAGAGCTTCGCAATCAGCATAAATTTTAAATGGAGCAGGCATCGAGTTTTATTTATTTTGAAAATGAAGTAAATTATGTTCTTCATCAGGATATATCCATTTTTGACCTGCTTCATTAATTCATTTACAATTTCAATGTGACTATTTAGTAAATCCTTTTTACCAAACAAACTTAGGCAATAAAGACCAACATATTGTTTTGGGTTCCTTTAATGAAATTGTATGTAATACTCTGGAAATATCCTTTATTGACAATATAGTGGTAGCTTGTTTCTTCTTATATCACTTCTGACATTAATAATGCACTAATCATTTGTACGTGTTTATTTTCATATTTACACACACACAGACATATATATATATATATATATATATATATATATATATATATATATATATATATATATATATATATATACACATATTGGATATAAACCATTATCATATCCATAAACATTAACACATACATTGTTTAATTGCGAACCTGAGGAACCGGCAATTTAGTGTTCTATGAAAATGCCCGACAACAACAGTCATTCCCTCATTATGCGTATAACACATTTCAATATTATTTTCATTCAATGAGTTCTTTAACGTTTTATTATAAAACTCTGTTCCTTCGTCAGCAGAATCCTTTTCTTGTTTTCTTGTTTCTATAATTCTATAAAAGCATTTGTCATATAATTTTCAGTTTTATTCTGAGATGGTATTGTCCCTGTTTATTTACTAAATGTGTCAATCACAGTTAGTAATTATATATACCATTTGTTATGCTTGCTAAATTGCTGCATGTCAACCAAATTTGCTGACCATATTGAATCTATTTTATCCGTTATTACGCGGCGTTGAGTTGACTTTCTTATTATAAACTGATGTCATTCTTGAGCTAGTTCTGTCGTCCACTTCAACGCATCATTCCGTTTTTTTTTGTATTTGCCTAAACCTAACTTACACTTAAATGTATGGCAGGTTTGACAATTAAATTTTTTTTTTTTTTTTTTTTTTTTTTGTGGTATCGTTTTACCCATACCCATATCTAATTCATAAGTCATTAGTTTATCACATACCGATTTAGGGGTGCTACTACTGTAACAATAATCGTGTTTTTCACATGTAGCATCTAATTTGTTTACTGAGATCCATTATGAAAGGTTTCCAGGTCCACAATATCGGTAACCTAGTAGTATTAAACCTTGTTTTGGAAATAAAGATAAAACTTTTTCATGTTTATCTATTTTACCACCTATTGTTTTTAGTTTTTGCGTTATTGTAAACATCAATTTATCTGATCCATGCAATTTGTTTTTATTGTAAACATGAATTTATCTGAGCCATGCAATTGGTCTTTATTGTCGTGTAGGGCATAGTTGTTTCTGTGCATATTATTTTTTGTGCGTTGTTTTAAACTCAATCCAAATTCAATGTATCGCGTCTTATAATATTTTATTATATTAAAATCGTTTTTTTGCAACTCTTCGTTTAGATAAACCGGAACCTTAAATTGCTTTTGATGTTGTATCGTGAACCTTTCCTGTACCTGCTTCGAAACCGAATGATGGCAGTCTATTTCCTAATGTTGTCAATATCTGGCAGCATATTTCCTAATGTCTTTGGAGCAAGCGCCTTTGCAAAAGGTATAATAGCGGGAAAGATAGAACCATCTTGATTTAGCATATTTTTATCACTTTATATTCACAATCATAATGTCTCTTCTTTTCAATAACAAATTTCCGTAATTGTGTTTCAGTGAGAAATTTTTATCATAACCACCTTTTATTTGATTAGATTTTAATATTATTGCTATTGGTTGATTTTCTTTACATACAAGTTTTTAATTTATTTTTTGTTGATTTTGACAATGATACAAGAACATTGGTATAACTCATTACAATACATGGTTAAATATAACATTCATCTTGCATTTATTGCATTTAATGTTAATTAAAGGTCACTTAAGATAACAGCATAAAAATGATATGGAGTATCTACTAGAGGATCTCCATATTGAAAATTACCATCTAACTACCATGTAACTCCAATATCACTGGTACTCATTATAAGTTTTGTTTTATTATGTCTGCTAGCATCAAATTTAAATATGGAATACAGAGTTTTAAAATGAAAAGTATTTATATTTGTGCCAGTGTTAAGGTCTGTGTATTTAATGACCGCATCTTGAAACATCATCTAGACTCATGAATAATCGCTATTTGGTTCAGTAAAATCACATTGTAATGCCCGCTCAAGATACTAAACATTGTTAATTCTAACATTTATTCGTCTTAAATTTGCATGATAAATATCATATTGTTTTCTTCTTGGTTATTACTTCTGGCTGCACTCTGAAATGCTATAAACATATGTCTTGGCAATTCTTCAGATGCATTTGGGGTGATTCTTCGTGTTTATTGTAATTCATTATGGCTATATTGTTGTCTATATACTTTCATCTGTTAAAAATACATTTTTTTATTTCAATATCACTTGTCACTGAAAGCGACAATTCAAGTTTTGGCAGCGATAACCTAATATGACTAATGTTAAATTTATCTACTGCTACTCCATCTGCTCTCATAATACTAGTATATTTGCTCATGTGGATTTCTGTCTAAAATGATGGAGTGTTTGACACACAAAATACAGTATTTATATAATGGCATACATCAGCTATGCTAGATAATGGTAGAAAGAATGGAATTTGTTTATTGCCAATAGTGAGAAGCTCTCGTGTTGGAAATCCTTCATTATTACTAGTTTTCAAATCTGCATTACACGCTGCTCTGAAATGTTGTCCTTCTGCAGGATAAGCATTACTCTGAGTAGTAACTGGTATTAACTCAGTACCTGTTTAAAACATTTTAATATAAACATTACGAGTGCCACTATTTTTAATTCATAACATGTTTGTTCCTGACGTGTTTGCATAATCATTTGAATATAATACTAGTCCTATTATGGTACTAGTTTGTGGAAAGTAAAAAAAATTGCTCACATTGTCATCCATTAAATATTGGACAATATGAAAGAAACTCCATGCGCTTTTGAATAATGATACTACAGTATCAGCGACATAATGTGCTGGGGGAGCTGCGTTTATTTCTACTCTACCTAGAATTTCAATAAAGTCTCATGTAGTAGTAAATAATATCGTTATCCATCTTTTCTCTGATATGTTCACCAGCCTTATTTATCTTCTTTCTATATCGCAGTAGGTATTCAACATACTCAAATTGCCTAATTGGCTTCTCATTTCGATCATCTTCAAAAATATTCAAATGTGGCTATACAACTGTATATATATATATATATATATATATATATATATATATATATATATATATATATATATATAATGATTACATACAATTATAACTTTTTCATTTCACTGTCATACATTCAATTACTACCAAATATCAAATCTGTCATGAGTTCTCTAGAATGATGACTTAATATTTTCTTTTATTTATCTTGGGTATTTCCATTTGATAATTGTCTTGAGCATTTCCATTTGATAATTGTCTTGGGTATTTCAATTTGATAATTCTTCTATAATTTTCTTTATCTCGGGTGATAATTCTCCTGATTGTTCAATTAGTTTTTCAACATATTTTAGTTTGATTTTCTCAATTAATTTTAACAACTTTTCTTCCAAGACTTTTTGATTTTACCTCTACTTGTCTTTTGACACCATCTAATATCATTGAAACAACGTTTGGTGCTAATGGTCTAATAACATCATTACCTCTTGTTTGTAATTTGCTTGCTAAAATCTTTGTTCAACTTGAAAAGAAACCCGTCTAAATGCATCAAAAACATTTCCAAATATGGCACCTCCAATAATATTTTTTCTTTTTTGATAACGTGTATTCAATATAAATTTATTTTATATCATAATGTATCCAAACATGCAGTCAATGTGTGTGTGTGTGTGTGTGTGTGTGTGTGTGTGCTTTTATGTGTCTGAGAAACTTTTCATTTTATCAGGCCAGTTCAATAATCAGTTTTATAATGGCAGATCAAGGTTCCTCCAGCAAAACATTGATGTTTTACCTTTGATGGAAATTACGTATTTTTACTTTATGTAATTGCATTTTAAATGTTGGGAAACATAAATAAGTAAGAGGACATAACAAATATAGCTGTTGTCAAGACTGATGGAGTCCTTCAGGAGCTAAAATCAATATGAAACGCGTCATAACTTAAACAATCTAACTAAAAAATTAGTGTTGAATACACGGTCCATTTAATAACAATTTGAAAACGTATTGGATCAACATCTTCCTAACAATGAATCCAATCAATTATTAGTTTTACTGGACGCGAGACCTGTTACAGCTTAAATTATACAATGGAATTCATTACTCAGGACAATTCTACAAAGCTTAAACTTTTTAGACCAAATATCGTTCTAGCAATTAATGCCAATTCCTAAATCTTAAATCATATTTTAAATTAGATTTTAGTTAGTGTATTCCTCACAAGTGATCAATTATCAGTTTGACTAAATGCAAGAACAGTTATCACATAAATTATGTAGCAGTGGGATAGAACTTGCAACTCTGACATTTCTCACAGGCCAGTAGTATTATTCTGAGAGCACGAGCGCACCTTGTACAATGTTTTAACATTTGCATTACCATCTCGATCTCGATAAGGGGGTATTCGAAAGGAACAGATCTTGTTGCACGAAATAAGAACACACTTGTAGATTTATAAAACACAATGAATACACTGATAAGTTTCTAAAACACAACTAACACCCTCTAATTACTAGGCAACATAAATAAGGGTGTAAAGAAGATAACTCTTAGAGTGTTAGTCATGCTGGTATTTTGTTCAGATGTTATCTAAATTAAAAGAAAAACCAAAGAAGAAATTAACAAAAGCAAAGAAATTAAAACAAAGTATATGACTCTGTCGTCTCTGCTTTTAAAGAATATCAGAAAGAGACTGTATGCTTTAAAATATATTTGAACCCCTCCCCCTGTTTATAAAAAACTCGCAAATAATGATTCTGATGAAGAGGTAGAAATAAGAAATAACATTAAATAACGATGAGAAATATATTTCATTTAGCACGGATCTCATAGTTAATAGATTCAATTAGGATGGTAAGGAAAAAATGCAAAAACGAACAGTTGGATTTGTAGTTAGCTCTAGATTGCTGAACCAACCTCGAGAGCACTTGGCGATGAATTTAAACAATGACAAGTTTGTTGAGACAATGAAACATTTTGGTACAATGAAACCTATTCTTTAAAGAAAGGACTCCAATCCATATCAATACTTCGACACTTCCAATATTTCGATGAAACATCCATACCACACAAATGAATGTTTAACTCATCACTTACCGATTCAAATATATATGATGAAGAGTACCAGTATGTACATGATGTAATGTTACACTTCACCACTTAAAGATTATGTAATCTACACGACTATTACATGAAAAAAAATTCTTAATGTTGTGTGACAGCTTCGAACAATTTAGGAATGTCTATGTGAAACACTGCAAACTAGACCTCGATCACTATTTCAGTGCACCATGACTTGCTCAAGACGCAAGCTAAACTTTGATTGTGATATATATCTGATAATCGAGTCTGGAATACGAGGTGGAATCAGTAGCATACCAGATAGATACTGAAAAGCAAAGAGCGAATTATATGCAAACAAAGATGGTAAGATAACAAATGAAGGAAAATTGGAAAGGTTAAGGTCAATGTCAATCCTTATTTAACAAAATTCAAATAATGTATATGATTGGGCCATGGGCAAAGACATACCGATAAACAACATTAAATGGACAAATGACGAACAAATAAGATGGGTACATTTTAATCTGCTGTAAATACCTGACAATAGTGATACCGCCATTGTCTTTAGCACATGAAGAAAATTACCAGGAAAATGAATTTCCTTTAGATAATACTATCACGAGATATTTAGCATCAAAATGATCACAGTAGCGATGGGTTTTTACGATAATAACGTTATTTCTTGGATAACGTAAACGCTTTACCTCATAGGAACGAAAATTGCTGTGAATCACCTATTGTGTGCAATATGCATTCAACATGTCGATGGAGCATAGTTACATCCATTAGTTTCAACCTATTTTGAAGTGCAGTTTATAAAGTTCCACCAACCCGTAGTTATTTGAGATGCATAACTTGTTTTAATTATAGATAGCTTTATTTCTTTGTAAATCTTCATCGTAGCTCCAACATTTATTTTAATGCCACCAAGATACTACTGACTTAGTACCAGTCGAAAATCATAAAGGATTATACATCCAGGCATTAGTTTAGTTTTGTAATCAAACACCTTTTTGTTTTTATCTATTTCAGCTTCCAATGCTTTATAATTCTATCAAATAATGCAATATAATTTACGTCAGTATCCGTGTTCTAAATGGTTTATTTCGGTTTTAACAGTTACAATGCTGCCACTTATTTCATTTGAATTCTTCTGTTATAAAGGTTTACTCGTTCCTTTCATCCTTTTCTCTGCTTCGTCCATACTACAGTACACCACACCAATATTGTATAAGAGTTCTTCACCAGAATATTATTTTGTATTTGGTTTAGATTCAGGATGCAACTTGTTGTAAAATTTAGCGAATGTAACATCTTGTATCGTTCTGATGTTTATTGTTCCTACATATATAATCGTTCTTTCATTCACATTCAATTTTATTTTGACGACCTCCGTTTTTTTGGTTATGTATGTTAAATCGTTATGTTTTGCAACTCTTAAAACATATTAAAATTAGCTCTTATTTTGCCGTTCGGGTAAGTAACTTTTGTTGCAAAAATCAAATATTATCTTTTTTTCATTTCTTAATAGTTCTGTTGAATTTCAGTATTGAAGTCTTTCTGTAATTGTTCAGAGTATAAAGTACCATAGTGTTCCTGAGATTTTGTTTAAATTTTCTCCATGTCACTCCCCAAACATACATCTCGGTGTCTATTCTTTCTTTGATTACTTTGATTACTGTCGGATATTTGGTAAATCATCTGTTCTTTTAACTGCTAACTGTTAGCTTGTACTATTACCAAGGCTTATATGGCAGTGGATAAAGCATTGAACATTAAATATATAAGGTTTTTTTCTCAATCTGTTTTTATCGGTCCCTAATTTTGGTAGCCCTCTAGGTACCATTATTTCGATAGCAATTAATTTCGTGTCAACTTTTGTTATTGTGTTTGAGTTCATCGGAAATATTGTAGTAATCAAGAACAAAATCAATTCTCTGTAATAAAATAAATTAGTTTTTCATTTCTGTTATTAATTAGGTTGGTAATACCATTAATTGTAAAATAGTCATTTTACTTTGCAAAGGCTGTACCTTTCATTTGCATAGTAAACAATACCTCAGAGAAGAGTGAATTTTATTCTATTTTTCATTTATTCATTTTCACTTCATTTCTTACCTAACTGAGACTCTAGTCGTTTTGTATCTGTTGTACTCGTTAATGAGCAAAATAAACTTGTCATGGTTGATTTCGGTGTTACGTTTTGTTTGTTATGTGGGCGATACTGTTCAACTTGGTGATATCAGATTTTACCAATTCATTAGGTCTTAAAACCGAGCTGCTGAAACTGTTTACATGCCCGCCTCTAGCATAGTCAAAACTTTTGTATGCGTTTTTTGTATTTCTTCATCATATCTTTAAAGTGTTTACTTTTCATGATCAAATCAATCATGATCGCTTTGATTCTTTGCCGGTGTTGTTTAGTTGTTCTTTAAGATGGATTTTCACTCAATTTCTAGTTATGGAGTATACATTATTTATTAATTAACAATTTTGTCAAGCAAACGTCCAGTTGCTATCAGGTAATCAATTGTGAAACAGATACAAGAAACTGGAATGAATAAATTACAGCTTCTTCATTATCCATTGTTGTTGGTGGACCAGTTGTAAACTTAATACTTTTGTAAAATAATGACGAACGGAACAGTATGAGTAAAGCTTAATGTTGCGTAATAATCTCTGCTGATAATTTTCTTGTTTGGCTCAAAATATTTTTATTTATTTGTGGAAAAATGTTATAAATGTATGTTTTATTTCAAATTTGCTTTAACTGTGTTAACAATTTTACTAGGAGAAAAGTTCATGTGTTACCTTGTAGACAGTTGTGAACCGACCGAAAAACGGACTGATCAGTTTTGCGATTTCTTAAATGTTTATTGTTGATGGTGGACCTATTGACATATCAAATATTTTCTTTCAAAGCATGCAGTATGTAACTGTGAGAACAGATTTAAGTGCTGCATGGGAATTAGAGTTAATATTTTATTTTAGCATTTCTGGTATTGGGTATGTGTAGACAAATTCTTGTCGTCCCGTTTTGAGAGCTGTTGATTAGGGAGTCAAAATTGGACGACCCTTTATATTCGCCAACCGTTTAATATGTTGATTACTGAACATAGTGGTTCAGGCAAACGAGTGATTGAACACAAATCATCTTTGTTCGACTAATGATGGAGCAAAGTCAAGTAAACTGGTTAAATAAAGAAACTGATTTTAAATTAACTGCTGGTCTAGAATTCTCATACATTACATACTGCCTGGAGTTACGATTTTTCCTTTTAAATTTCCGTGAACTATACTTTTCGCACATCCATTCTTCTTTATATATTTTTTTCTCCACCTACAGTCCATCAATGTTTTGAGCACAAACCATGCTGTCAATATATCTAGCTTCCTTTGTCTTGAAAATGGATAGTAAATAGTTTAATAATAAAGAAACGCTAGCTATCTGGATTTTGTACAGGCAACTCTCTCTTTATATCATAAGATGTTCTTGAATAAATTTAGACTACGCAATCGTGGGATACAAAACTTCTAGACCAGAAATATTCGTTTTCACACACTTTTGCAATGGTAAACTGATGCTTAGAAAACAATGAAGGTAATTAACATTTTTTCCGATAGGTGGCATTCTGTTTATATAGAATTGCCCAATTTACTTTTTATATAAACAATAATGTATCTGTCCTTCTTTCTTTCCATGGCTAAATTTCTAAATATAAAGAAATATATCTGTTTGTAACAAAAGACTGATAATACTGCCTAACTTAACACCGAATATTTTACTTACTATTTTGACTTTTTCAAGTGGCCGCCCTAAAAATGACGGCTACCATCTCACAACACACGATAAACCTACAACGTGTCAGTATGTCTATCAAGCTACTTTCAGATTATAAGATATTGATAAATAAAAAAGGGCAATCTTTGTGACATAGGTGCAATCACAATTCAGCGGTAGTCGGATACCGTCGAGATTTCACTCCACACTTTAGGTAAACTTAAGTAAGTCACTTTATAAAAAAAAATAAAAAAATTACCCCTGTCATATCTTGGATCTGTGATAAATGAAAAATTCTGCCAGATTTTTGGTAAAATGGAACCTCTAGGAGGTAGTGTTCTTTACTTTGAATTTGATCAGTAAATGACTGAATGTTTTGTCATGTATTTTAAATAGTAAGTGTAGTTTTATCATTATATTTCTTCTTATAGGTCAATAATTTAGAGAGCAGGCAAACTCACATTTTCCCTGACGACAAACTCCTAGCAATTATATTTGCCTCGAAATAGAACCAACATGTTAAACACAGACAGCCTCCTTATGTGAAGTGTATAGTGCAGTACGATATTTCAGTTATAGTGCAGACAAACTTACACTTTTCAAACTAAAATTAGAACCAACCTGTTACAAACATACCGATTCGGGCTAGATTGAGAGTGAATGCTCATTGTGAACTTACCATCTGTAACATAGGTAGCAACTTTTTAGTGAGTGCATTCAATACATTCCCATCCCTACATCCCAGACTGCCCTTCCCATGTTTAGAAATGATGATAAAATAGAAAGGTGGTTTTGTGAATATTATATATTTGTATTTTCTTTAGCACAGGAACGTAGTGTGCCCCAATGACAAAATGACACTGTCAAAAATGATCAGAAATCTAGTCATACTTTAGAACGTTGCAAACCTTCTAAATATGTTCATATTTAATATTGGGTATTTGTACATGAATAGGAAGGGACAAGTCCCAATCCTCCCTCTTCATTTATTAATGTTTAATTGTGCGGGTTTATTACAAAAAATGTTGATTTTGAATAAATGGTATTGATTTTCCCCCCAAATTCTGTAACTCTCTCTCTCTGTCTCTCTCTCTGTCTCTCTCTCTCTGTTTATCAAACACATACGCCGAAACACAAGTTGACATACAGACAAACATACCCCTCTTCTCTTAGATCTTACCCTGTGTGCATGACTTTATAGCTTTATTTAAAATAGGAGAGTAGGGGAAAGTAGGGACATTCTAGATCACGGTAGATCATAGTGTGACAAGAGGAGATATGGAAGTTAGTTTTGCTGATAAGGGATTTAAATTCTAATTTATACCCTTTCTTTTAAATCTTACCCCGTGTGCATGGGATAGTAGTTTTGTTTAAAATAGGAGAGATGGAGAAAAGGTCCGGACATGATAGATGGAGGCAGATATTTTACTTTATGATAGGGATTATACGGTGGTAAGGGAGATAACGAAGTTAGTTTTGTTAATAAGGTATTAAAATTGTATGTTATACTGCTAATTTTACATCTAAAGGTGTTTGGTTAGGAGATGAGTGGATGTTGATATGTAAAGATTATGAGGATGATAGCTTTATTTTTGAAACAGGTGGGTATGTGTGGGATGGAGATATTGTAGAACCGGGGAGAGATTTTAACTTTATAAGGGGATTCCTACCCAGATCTTACTGCGTTCATTTGACAATAAATATAACACTGATTTTTAGAAATTGATCAATGAAAAATATACGTCAATGAACGTTTTCAACCTAGTATTTACCTTGTCTTTAGATAATAATAAAATGAGTAACCTATTGTTAATTTCTCCTTGTCCTATAATAAGGCAAAAATGGTGTCCTACTTTTATTTCTTCGTACACTCACTACTACTACTACTACTGCTGCTACTACTACTGCTACTACTACTACTACTAATAATAATAATAATTTGTTAAAAAGTTTTTTTAATACAAGTTCTTTTAGATCCTACCCTGTACATGGGATGGTAGATTCTTTTTTGAATAGGAGAAATGGGGAGAGTAGGGGCATTACAGATAGAGGTTGATATTTCTACTTTATAATAGGGATGATTTGGTGGTAAAGGAGATAACAAAGTTAGTTTTGTTGAAAGGGATTTAAATTGTATTTTATATCGCTTTTTTACATCTAAGGGTGTGGAGTCCGCAGATGAGTGGGCATTGATATGTAAGGATTATGTGGATGATAGTTTTGTTTTTAAAAAGGAAGGTATGGGTTGGATGGAGACACTATAGAAGGGGGTAGATATTTAACTTTATAAGGGGGACCCTAGGGCGATAACTGGAGATAGAGAAGGTATTTTGTATCGATAAATATCTTAAATTCTATTATGGTTTCCGTTTTATGTTTTTAATATAAGTTCTTTTACATCCTACCTTCTGTGAATGGGGTTAAAATAGGCTGGTAGGTGCAGTTAGGAACATTATAGAAGGAGGTATATCCTTTAATTTTATCAGGGGGAGGGGATCCTAAGGGTGCATAGAGAAGGTGTTTTTGTTGATTAGGGTTTACATTCTATTATTTTATATATTTTTATACAAGTCATTTTCCATCCTACTTTGTGCCAATGGGATGGTAGTTTTGTTTAAAATAGGAGAGTAGGGGATACTAGTAATATTATGGATGGAAGTAGAGATTTAAATTTATTTATCAGAGGGATCATAGGGTACCTGAATAGTAAATCACCGAGTGCTCATACTTTAATCATTGGAGATAGGTAGTAGATAACTGGTTGGTGGACAGTAAATAACTGTGTTTTGATAGTAGCTAATTGGTTGGTGGAAAGTAGATAACTGGGTGTTGATAGTAGGTAATTGGTTGGTGGATAGCAGATCACTGGATGCGGAATAGTAGATTACTCGGCGTTGATATTAAATAAGTGAGTTCTGAATAGTATATAACTGGATATTGATTGTATAAAAGTGGTTGGTAGGTAGTAGATAACAGGGCATTGATAGCAGATATTTGGTTGGTTGATAGATCACTGGGTGCTGGATAGTTGATAACTGTATGTTGGTAATAGATAACTAATTGGTTGATAGTAGATAACTGAGTGCTGCATAGTAGATTACTGGTTAGTGGCCAGTATGTAACTGGGCTCTGGATAGATCATAACTAGGTGTTGGAGAGTATATAACTGATTGGAGGATAGAGAATAACAGGGTGCTGATAGTAGATAATGGGTTGGTGTATAGGATATAACTGGGTGCTGGATAGTAGACAATTAGGTGGTGGATAGTAGATAACTGGGTATTGATATGTAAGGAATATTTGGATGGTAGTTTTGTTTTAAAAAGGGCGGGTAGGGTAGGGTAGGGTGGGGGCACTATGAAAGGAGGTAGAAATGTTAAGTTTATAAGGATGGTCATAAGGTGATAGTGGGAAAGTTTGTGTTTGTTTTGGTAAGGGATTTTAATCTGTGTACACAAGTTATTTTAAGTCATTCCTTGTGTGATTGGGATTGTAGTTTTGTTTAAAATAGGAGAGATGAAGAGGGTAGGGACAATATAGATGGAGTTAGGTGTTTTTACTTTATAAGAGGGATCATTGGGTTGTAAAGGGAGAGAAAGAAGTTAGTTTTGTTAATGAGTAATTTAAATTCTACTTTATACCCCTTCTTCTAAATTCTATCGTGGGGTCAGTAGATTAGTGGGTGATGGGCACTGCAAACGGAAGTGAGGATGTTATATGAGTTTAACTTTATTTACAAGGGGGATTATGCGGATGGTAAGAGACCCTTGATAGTAAATAACTGTGTGCTGGATATTAAATAACATTTGTGCTCATTAGTAGATAACTGCGTGTTGATAGTATACAATTGGTTGGTGGATAGTACATAAGTGGGTGTTGACAGTAGACAATTGGTTAATGGATAGTAGATCACTCGATGGTGGATAGTATATAAATTGGTGTTGCTATTAGATAACTGGTTAGTGCATAGTAGATAACAAGGTGTTAATAGTAGATAAGTGCTTGGTGGATAGTAGACAACTGTGTGTTGAATATTAAATAGCTGTGTGTTAGTAGTAGATAAGTGGGTGCTGGATAGTACATAACTAAGTGTTGGATAGTAGATAACTGGTTGGTGGATAGTAGATAACTGAGCTCTGGATAGTAGATAACTTGGTGTTGGATGGTAGATAACTTGTTCGTGGATAGTATAAAATTGGGTGTTGATAGTAGATAATTGGTTTGTGGATAGTATATAAATTCATAGTAGACAACTAGGTGGTGGATATTAGATAACTGTGTACTGATATGTAAGGATTGTGAGGATGTTAGTTTTGCTTTTAAAAAAGGAGATTAGGGGAATATGGGGCTATTATTGAATGGGTTAGAGATTTAAACTTTATAAGAGGATCATGAGGTGGTAAGGTGGGATAAAGAAGTTAGTTTTGTTATGAAGCAAAACAAAATGCAACATTTCATTTAGAGTACAGACAAGGTCCCATCTAACAGGCATAGTCCTCACAGAAAACGTATGACGCAAGATGTATTTCCGTTCGAGTGAAGACTGTCGTCTCATTTGATTTTAAGGCAAACAAACTCACATTACCCGCCAAATACATCTAGCATGCGTTACGACTCTAGATCTAAAAAAATATGTAACAAAAAGAAAGTGAAACCAACAATGTAAGAAATATCAAGAAGCAATTTAGTACCCTACAATACAAAGTGAAATTCAAAAGATACGTACAGCATTGTGAATCAAATTCCAAATAATCCTAAATGTCCTAATCACAAGTCCAAAAATAAAAATGTTCCGAATGAGTTCCAATAGTCTTGAATGTCCTGATATAACGCAATGATACAATCCAGAATGTCTTTGAATGAGTTCACAAAAGTCCAAAGTAATGTATTAATTCAAAAGTCAATGAGCTCTTTAGGAATTCCAGCGAATATCTTAAATAAATAATTCATATCAAATTATATATTATTTCAACGGCACAATTTGTAAAATCTGATCTCAAATTGATTTCCACAAACTGATCTAAAATAAGAATGAATTATTTGTTTAACAAATTCCTTTTTATACACATTTTTACTTGATGTATATCTTAACAGAATGGGATGCAATTGAATGGAAAAAAAGTCTAACTGTAAATAAGAATGGCCTTGGACTCAAATGCTTGTAAACATTTTGTTTGCAAGTGACCAGAATCTAAAGTGCAATCTACCATCATGGAAAATATTCAAACACACAGTATAGATTAAATATACATAACACCTGCTAAACTGTTATAAACAGACAGACTCACCACACATGATAAACCTATGACGCAGTATGGTTTTTCCCTTCAAGTGCAGACCGTCTCCTCATGCTACACTGTTACAAACATACATTCAACATAGCGGCTAATGTTAATTCCCCGTTAGCCACTATAAACTTTTGACCCTATTTAACATGGACCCCATTCGTCACCCGAGTGAAACACTATACTACTGACCATGAAGTTGTAAAATCGGCAAGATTTATGCCCAATAACCCCACGAATATACGCAATCATATGTTACTTTTTAATTCATCACGATATTTAGAGTCAGAAAAGCCTGGCATTCTATCGGAACCAAAATCATTGCCATTATCACCTGATACAGGGGATAGGGGTAATGGTTATGAAGAAGCGATTAATGCTTTGAAAAGCTTTGTCAATTCTCAGTTAGTTTCTTCCAATTTGCTTCTTTTTGTTTCTTCTGTTCTAACTTTTAAAGAAAGAAAGCTTGAAAAAGTTGAGCTACTTACGTGCCTCTTTAGTTTCTTCCGTCCTGCAATAGCTTCCCTCAATGTATAATTTGATCCAGCCACAGCCCGGTTTGCAATGCCCAGTTGTACTGGTGTTGGTAGTGGTATGATGGACTTTTAGTGATGTTACAAAAAGAAATGAAAAGAAAAAAGAAAACGATGAAGTTTTCTCCCTTGGTGCAAAATCAGAGTCAATTTTTTTCTCCTCACAATTTTAACCCGGTGGATACATTTAGTGCTTACGTATATATTAAAATGGCGCGTGTTGTATATGAAAATTAATTCCATAACGTAATATCTACGGAAAATTGTCATAATAGTTGTTTTAAGTTGTAGCTAATTTGTATATATTTGTATGCATTAGTACGGGTAGAGTGTAAACAAGTGTTATATTTTCCTTTTTTTATTTTATTGATTCAAAGATGCAGACAGAAGACGGTACATTTAAAAAAAACTATACAGTGTCTTCCTCATACAGCTAGAAAATTATGGATATATCGTCTACATAACAGCATAGTTATGTATACAATTACGTGTATATGTAGAGAGAGAGAGAGAGAGAGAGAGAGAGAGAGAGAGAGAGAGAGAGAGAGAGAGAGAGAGAGAGAGAGAGAGTTTGTTTTATCCTTATATAGGATGAGAGTTGTAATTTGTCCCCCTCCACTTAAAGACAAAAACCCGTGAACTGCATTGGACGATCCAATTGGAAAAAAAACTGTCTCCACATTAATTAAACAGTCTCTCCTTGGAACAAATGATTAATTAATCTCCTTGGAACAAATGATCTTTGAATATAGGTAATAGGGCTTGATGCTGGTTGAAGGTAATGTTGTATAGCTCTTGACTTATCTAATGGCTGATGACTTACTTGTCTCTAACTTATTCAAGTTACCTCTCTCCCATCCCAGCACAAAAAGAACCTTGCTTTTGTCATCACATTATGCAAAACCCTTTTGTGACTGATGCCGAACGCAGTCCTATTGATTAAATCAATACACACACAAGTTGTGAACAGACTTTTGACTATGCAAGTTTATTCTGCTGCCTGTATGTTGAAAACATTGAATATCGGTATCTTATAGGCATTGAATAATAATAATAATAATAATAATAATAAAACTGATAATAATAATAATAATAATAATAATAATAATAATAATAATAATAATAATAATAATAATAATAATAACAAACAACAACAAGAACAACAACAAAACAGCTATAACAAGAAATAACAACAATAACGCAATGACAAATGTCAACAAAAACAGCAAAATGATAAGGGCTACTAAATGTTTCAACAAACGCAAAAATACAAAAGCAAAAGAAACTGAACATTGAAAGATTTCATAGAAAAATTACTACTACTACTACTACGACCACTACCATCACCACAGCTACTTCTACTGGTACTACTACTACCACCACCATCACTACTACTACTACAACTACTACTACTATTACCACCACTAATATCCCCACTGTCACTACTGCTACTAGTACTACTACCACTACTAAATCTACCACTTCATTTAGAAGTAGCAGTAGTACTAGTGGTTATAGTTACCTATCCCTTTAGTGGAGTCTGCCGCGTCACATTAATACGCTTCTTTGTGGATACCTGTTCCATAATTTTGGTTTTTGTCTGCTCAAATACTGGAATGTATGACTGAATATGTCCTGCCGTATTTCAAGTAAAACAAATGTACAGTTAAACAATCATCACCTTTCAGCAAGAGTAACTGACTAGAGTTCCTCAGGTGAGGCAGTGTATACAAATTGGAAGACATTCTTATCTGCGGAAAGACCTTCTAGAATACAGGTCCATAACCTTATCGAAAACATCTGTCTCTCAATACGTCATGAACATCGATCATATCGGGATTCTAACATTAGCAAATAACTACGCAAGAGGTGAAAGTTATATATCCCTGGATCATACAATATTTGTTAAATTGAATTATTACAAAGTCATACGTACCAGGACAGGTCAATAGAAATAATTATGTCACTGTCTAACCTTACAGGCGCACACAGGGTGGCAAGAATAAGGGAGATAACTTTTCAAAGCTAATAACGGGATCTTACAAGCAGCTTTGTGACATTAACACTGTGTTTAGAGTCATTTTTTATTAGACAAATGGGTTCTGTTCCTGATTGGAACAAGTTATGACTCTCTTTCATCGTCTTTGGGTCATTACACACACACACACACACACACACACACACACACACACACACACACACACACACACACACACACACACACACACACATATATATATATATATATATATATATATATATATATATATATATATATATATATATATATATATATATATATTGACACACACATTGATAACGGCACAAATTCAAAACGGTTACCTAACGTTTCGAGCTAAACAAGCTCTTCGTCAGGGGAATAAACAGCTTACATATACAAAACAAACAAAATCTAAGAAAAATTCTGGACTTTTACATGTTAGAATCACTAGGGTGAATTATAACAAATGATATAAAAATGAAAAGTTGTGCAACAATAATAAACGAGCGGGTTATTGTGTCTATCACATAGAGAACCGACATGTTTTCACCTAATTCCCGGTTGTGAACAAAGGACGGAAACACAGCGTGATGAAAAATTAACGACTTCTACAAGATTTGCTAAAGAAATTATATCCAGGTAGAGTTATGCATGGAGGTTTTTAAGGAAAGATGTCAAGAGAATTGTGTAGCGGGATAATGCACAAGAACTATAATAATAATAATAATAATAATAATAATAATAATAAGAAGAAGAAGAAGAAGAAGAAGAAGAAAAAAAAAAACACAATGAAGAATAACAATAATAATGATAACAATAATGACATTAAAATAATAAAAATAAAAAATTTAATTACTTGGGTAAATATAATCTCCAAAATTGCGTACGGGTAAAAACTGATGGCTGACTGTAATTATGATAAGACTGTAACGGGAAGGTTGGATTTTTCATAATATATATATATATATATATATATATATATATATATATTATATATATATATATATATATATATATATATATAGAGAGAGAGAGAGAGAGAGAGAGAGAGAGAGAGAGAGACAGACAGACAGACAGACAGTCAGGAAGAACACTTTTAAATTGGTTTTGCTTTTCATAGAAGTTATGTATTGTGAATAAAGAGCATCATCAATATGTTAGTTGAAATTAAATTCGTTGAAAAACATGTAAGTAGTAAGGTTTTTAGAGGTCTGGAGCACTAAGGTTTTGTTTTTTTAATTAAAACGATCACACATCTCACAAAAAGTTGAGTTGCTTCTACCTTTTAAAATTGATTTTTTTACGAAGCGAAAACTACAGGGCGCCAGAAGTTCTCACGGTCTATGCTACACAATATGAACACCTAAATGGCCGAAATAAGCGAATAAGATACACGTGATCTTCTGAAAACGTGAAGACGGAAAGACAGAATGGAAAACAGATAATAATTATATCTACCTAATAGCGATATGTTGTCTATGAATATATTGTTTCACGTATCCAAAAAATATGTATACCGTCTCTTGTTAGTTGGCTCTTTTGGATTTGCTATGGTGTTAAATTACTCATGTGCCATTTCAACGATGTTGTGGTCGAATGATTTAATAATCTCCAGTTGTTGCCTGCTTAACTCTAATGCATCTTCGAGATTTTTCACCTCATTTATTGAGTTTAAAATTAATCAACACATTACATCCATCTTTGTAAAATGAAGCTTGGTAAGCCGTCAAATCATAAGTTTTAATCTGCGTGCAAGGTGTAGTTTGAATTATTTAGAAGATTTCAGTATCAAGCAAATATTTAACTATTTCACTCATTTAGTATACTCAAAAGAGCACAGCAAATGCTATCGCTTATAGTATAACAATGTACTAGCCAATTTTGAAATAATTTCCTTCAGTATCATTAAGGATATTTTTCAAGATTTGGTATTTATAAAATGGACTTGGGTAACCCGTAGTGACACTTTTAATTTTTAATGGGCAGCCGTCTACTGCTTCATTAGTTGTTTCAACTGATCTTTTAATTCTTTTCTTTTTTGTTGCTTCGTTTTCACCTTCTTTCAGCTGTCCTTCCTGATTTGCAGATATTTTAGTTTTGAATTTCCTTGGGTTTCTAAAGGGAGACGGTATTTCAAGGTCTCTCCTGATTCTGTAATAAGTGTTCTTTGTAACACGAACATTTGTACAAGCTACCTGCATATTACTTTCCTTTTCTAGCTCTGCGAAAAGCGTAAAATTAATGGTAGTTTGTAATTTTCCGTCGTGTCTTTGATTGGAATTATACCATTCCAACAAAGTCCTTGACAACATAAATATTTATATCTTATGACATTTCTTGTTTATTTCTTTGAAATTCAATTAATTGCTAAAATGCATCACTTTAAGTAGCCGCAAGATAATGTGTTTACATTATCATCTCAAAATATTATATCATCACGAGCTGCTAAATCACTATTTTGTTTTTAATTATTTCTCACGAAGAAAAGATCTAAGTAAATTCATTTTCTGGTACTTTTCCTCGTGATTGAGTGAACAATACTTCTACATAAAAGGAGAAGTAAGGTTACTTGTGATAACACGTGTTGTTGTTTTTTTTTATTCCCTTGCACGCATTTGTTTCTTTGTGATCAGTCTTAAACAGATCCGGTTTTGACCTTAACACTCAAAACGTGTGTGTGTGTGTGTGTGTGTGTGTGTGCCAATACTCGGTATCTTGCTGTTTATTTATTGTATGTTGAAACCATTGTCCTTAGAGTAATCACTGGTATCCTACCTTAATGTTATCCATTATATTGTTATCTTTCATCCTACAGTAAAAATTCTAAGTTTCAGCGAATATGCACAACAAGTTGGTACGAGTCATAAGGAGCCATTCTATTGTCGTACGAATTTTTAAATTTGATGATAATTTGACATCACCCACTTCGATAGCTCTAGCACAGTGAAGCCACCGTTCGGCCGGCTAATTTGATTATCTTGTTTTTCATGCTATCCATGATCAAATACTCATCAATAATTGTTTTCCAAGTGAATGAAAGAACTTTTTGCTATTTCGACATTTTATTTTTCGTTGAAGCAAGATTTTACAGTTGTCTTCTTCCTTAGGTTTTCCATTTGTTTACCGAAGACGCTGTTATTTATTAGTTTGAAGAAATCCTTTTCCAAACCGTTAGTTGTTCTTTGTCTTAAAGTTGTTTTAGGCTCAATGTATAATTTCAGCTACGGTTGCTGTTCGAAAAGGACAACTTTGTGTACTTTTCAGTATTAGTCCTAATTGCATGTACAACGTTTGATTTCTGTAGTGAATCCCATAATTTGCTTTGTCATAAGACACACACATTAATATTTGTACAGTTGGTTTAATACATTTTCCATTTTCAATTAGTTGATTTTTAAGTTCTGACATTTCTTCGAGAAGTACTACCACCTTTTCAGGTAAGAAGATAGTACTTGACATACTGGCGTAAACGAGCTGGTATTTCTATATAGGTTTTTAAAACGTACCCAGTTTCATTGTCATTCTGTATACTTTAGAAAATTGTATCAACCATTTAATCTCTTCAGTAGTTCCCGCCAACCAAACCCCCCCCCCCCCCAAAAAAAAAAAAAAAAAAAAAAAAAATTGCCCATGCGGTTTGGACTTAACGTATTCACTATCATTTTTATTTTGTCCATCATTAGCTAATGACTTCGGCGTATCCAAGTGGTAGCACGCTAAATCCTTCTCGTATTCGAATGTCAACCATCATGAATATATCACAATATGTTATCAGTTCGAGTGCAACACCGATGAGTTTTAAACCCGCATCGTGAGCTAGACCGAGAGCACTGGGATAGCGAACAGAGTCACGTTTGTAGTGTTTAATACAATCACGAACTCTTCAAATATAGTACATATTATCATCGTAACTTGTTTTAGGTAATAGTCATAAAGGTCACTTAGTGTCTTTCTTTAGGTTGTGTTCCATGACATCTTTTACATAATCTCTTTCTTTAGGTTGAAGTGTTCCACAACATCCTGCACATACTGTCTTTCTTTAGGTTCATGTGTTCCATGACATCCTGTTCAAACCGTCTTTCTTGAGGTTCAAGTGTTTCTTGACATCCTGTACATACTGTATTTCTTTAGGTTGATGTGTTCCATGACATCCTGTATATATTGTCTTTCCTTAGGTTGAAGTTTTCTATGACATCCTGTGCATACTGGTTGTCTTCATCTGATATGTTCGAGGAGAAGAACTTTTGTATCGGAGGAATATCTGTTTTATTAAACCTTCACAGCTAGCCTTGTAATTGTATGCTTAAAATGTCCTTCTGATATATCCATGTTGCATAATTTGACACCATCTAATTGTGTTTTTGAACTATTCATCACTCAGTTTCTTTGCCAGATATTCCAACGATTGCCCCATGAATATAATGTTTTCAACAAACCTAATGGTTGTTTTAAGTTCTATGTTTTATCCCTCTTTCGCGAACGATGAAATTCTTGTTGAATGAAACATACTTTTCATCTTTCTTAGATCTGTTTTTGCCTCTTTATCAGGATCTTGGTATGGATTTTTTATTGGTGCATTTAAAATATATTCAATAGCATAAAAGAAGCATTTGTCAGCATCATTTCTGACGTTAACATATCGGGTAAATATATGTATGAACTTCCCTTAAATGTTTAGTATTTCTCTATGTTCATAATTAGGTATTCAGTTAGGTAAACAACGATTACTCGTCCATACGGCGGAGTATCCCCTGATGAACCTGAAAAGTTCGGCTTGCCTACGCGTAAACAATCCATCCCGACGAATAGATGAGGGACACAAAGAAGTTTTCTGAAATTCAGTTGCCACCAATTGAGACCTTTTATTCAACATTGTCTCGAGAAGGTATTTCCACCGACGACTACGCGCACGCAAAAAATAGCTGGTCCGCGTTTTGGTTGTCGCAATCGTGGCGACTACCACGATTTGTACCTGCGGGCGGATGTGTTGCTGATCGCGTATGTCTTTGAGACTTTTCGTGATACAGCCATGCGCGTGTACAAGCTCGACCTCGTACATTACTTCTCATCACTGTGATGGCTTGGGATGAGTTGCTGTCGAAAACCAAGATCGAGTTGGGACTGTTCACTGATATCGATTAACATTTGTTTATCGAACGTGGTATTCGCGGCCTGATTTCCATGGTGAGTCACCGTTTTTCTCGCGCAGACAACCCGCTCGTGGATAGATACCACCCTGTTCTCCCAAACAGTTACATTGTGTATCCTGACCGAACAATCTGTATGCTTCCACGATGATGCAATCGATGCCTGTAGGCGAGCTTACGTGAATCAGTCCAGCAGATGTAGATATTCACAAACACATACGTGAGTACGACAGCAACAGTGATTATGGATATTTCTTGACTTGGAATACCCTGACGAGCTTCACCACATGCACAATGATTATCCACTAGCCCCAAAAGCGCTGTCGGTTCCCCGCGAGTGATTGTCGCCGTACCAGTGTGCACTCGGGGATTAGAAGCAAACCTTCAACAGGGGTAAGTTCACCGAATGTATCCAAATTGGTTCCGAATCTACACCGCAAGCTCAACTATGTCGTCCAGGTACGAAAACTGCAGTTGTAGTTGCGGTTGGGAATGCGTTTGTGTAAAGTCCCATGTGTGTTGCGATTTCACCAACGCGGTTGGATGGCCACTTATATTCAGATGAATACGGATCTGCGAACGGCCGTCACGAATGAATATTGAAAAGGACTTCAAGCTGATGAACAATGCCATGTTTGGGAAAACCATGGATAATTTACAAAAATAAATCAGCGTCGACCTATTCCGGGAGAGTGAACAACGAAAAGTTTACAGGTTGATTGCCGACCCGGCATTTGAGTCACGGAAGATATTCGACGGCGGACACGTTGCTATACACATCAAGAAATCAAAGCTAAAAGCCTATCTACGTTGAGGCGTCCGTTTAGGATTTATCACATCTGCACGTGTACTGGTTTTATTACGATAAGATCAAACCACGGTAAGGCCACGCCACGATTGCAACAACCAAAACGCGGACCAGCTATTTTTCGCGTGCGCGTAGTCGTCGGTGGAAATACCTTCTCGAGACAGTGATGAATTAAAGGTCTCAATTGGTAGCAAATGAGTTTCAGAAAACTTCTTTGTGTCCATCATCTATTCGTCGGGATAGATTGTTTACGTGTAGGCAAGCCGAACTTTTCAGGTTCATCAGGGGAAACTCCGCCGTATGGACGAGTAATCGTAAAGCGATCGTTACCGTTTGCCGCAAGATCGTTAACGAGTTTAAGCAAGCTGGAGTTGAGAACATGCAACGAGTCAATAAGCTGCAGCTGGCCTAGCCGAAACGTTGTGTATTTTTTATGTTGTTGGGAATAACGCTCATTATAACGTTCGATGCTGTTGCGACTCGTTGCATTATTAAGTGACCATCATACCCACGCAGGTTAAGCACAGCCGGAATTCTTGATTACCGGGGGCTTAATTCGCAGCTGCAGGTTGCATGCGCTGTGTGCGGCTCCTCTGTACGCACCTGTGATGTGACATTGATCACGAAATTTTTCATTGATGATCGGCACTCTGAAAGCTTCTTCACAGATCCAGCAATGAGTCGCCGCGAACAACTCACGAATGTCATCGTTGGTCATAACCATGTCTGCGGGCGAGGAAAGCCGTTGTCGCATCCATTTCGCTGTAACCTCGAGTGATTTAATTTACACCTCAACCGAGTCTTTGCCGCCGCGTTACAACATTGGCGGCTCAGTCGCTCCATCACATCTGACAACAGTGTAGCAAAACCCGCATGGGACCTGTTCAGCAACTTGAATCGTATTTGACGGAACCGCGGCTCCCACGGTCACATTCAGACATTCAAAGTCCGCATAAATGACATATGGTACTTTCATCATCCGTTGCACTGCAGTGAATTTCAAAATATTCTTACCAGTTTCTTTCATGATCGTACGCTGCGGCTTCTCACTGACTCCCCCACAGTAAAAATCATGGCCATCAAGCAGCTGTTGCGTGCTAAATACATGTATGCAGCGTCGACACAGAAACTTTCTACCATGGTGATTGCTATGCCGGCAAACCATTCGTGGAAAATCTTGTATCCACACATAGTGGTACCACGCCGCTGAGATATCAGAGCCGTCCACTTTTCCATGTTGCTCAACAACAGCAGATCAATAAGTGCATGTGGGGATAGTTGAATCGGCTGAAGGCCTTTGTTCCAAGTAAACACATTAACGGCGATGTCAGGTATGAGTCGTTCCAACTTACCAATGTTAGTAACCTGTACGGGAAATTATATGTTACCAAACTTGAGTTCACCCAGGTACTGTTTATGTTATCTTTGGCCTGTCTGTATCATCGCTCGCAGGATGCACCGCAAATAAGATTGCCTATTCCAAACACCGCTTGTCGTTGTTTTTCACATTTATTAGTGTCTGCGGTGGAATACGCTGGTGTTGGAACATAGCTCGATCCTAGGAAAGGTTTGTCCGGAGAAATACTAAACTGAACTTCCAAGAACCTGGAAAACATCCATGTTGAACCTCCTCTGGAGTATTTTTCAAACTTTTTGCCTAACTTTTGTTGATTTCATCATCAATGGCCTCGGTGTCTCTATAGTTTAAGATTACACAAGTACCACTGTGAAACCACGGCTGTGAGGTTATAGATGGTGGAGAGCCTCCTTGTGTTAAATAATCAAGCATGGTAAATTCCACATTGAGAACAATATCCACCTTAAATCCATAAGGTAGCGCCGTTTAACTCACGTGCTGTAATGTTGATATTATTCCCGGACGCTTGTTTGAGAGAAGCTTCACAGAGTCTCTGCTTGGTTTGTATACGCTTGGGATGAAAGATCAGGAGAGCACTTGTTTAACTTGAATTCTGGAACATTGATTATTTGAGGACCATACACAACAGCCCAGTTGGCGATAGTACGTGCGATACGGCGACTGTTTTTCTCATCAGCAACCACACGTGCGATTACAGCCCGCTTGGCCCGTGGAGGAATCTTAACATGTAATTGTATTTCTGTTGCACGAAGCTGTCTCACAGTCGGACTCGGCTCCTCTGTAGGAAGTCCTAATAGCGCAAGTATATCTGCCTTTGCTGTACATCTCGGTATCATTATTCCACGTTCTCGAGCGGATTATTTGAGTTGATTTATAGTTGGCGCTATTGTTGCTGCCACCCGTGGTTTATCTGGGAGAAGTTGTTTAACAGCCAGACGTGATCATCTGCGAGTCATAATAATGTAAGTATACCTGCCTTTCTCATACCGTTTGGTATCCTTATTCCACGATCTCGCAAGAATTGCCTACGTTTATTCACAGTCGGCATACCTTATTATAATGGTAAAACATTGTCTAATTGCTTATATACCAATAAACTTTTTTTTATAAGCAGCAATCGCTTTGATCCGTGACTACAACGTTAGCTTTTTCCTTGACGACATCGTTGGCTTTTTCCGTGACTAGTGCGTTGGCAAGTCTTCGCCGCCGCTCACGATAATACTCGGCAAAAGATCCACATCGTCTGCAATACTGATTACGCAACCTGACTCCGATACCACATTTAAGACAGTCGAGAGCCGGGTCAACACGTAACCCAAGCAGGTTGGATTTACGGTATTCGTAATGATATGTTCTGTTACAAAGTTCACGTTTTACAAGGCATACACTTTTACATCGATTGCGTCCCAATGCCACTGAGATTTCTATATATACTCACAAATTTTATTTTTAATAGGATCTCAAAGAAATTCTTTTCCTCGTACTCTTTTTGCTTCTCAGTTGCTGCTTTGATCAACTTTCCACGTGTCCGGTTTTCTATTAAATGCGGTACTATGTTTCAGCGTATAGTGCAGTGGATAGTATTTGATTGTACGACCATAAACCGTAAAATACTTTTCACCCATAATATTTATTTTGAAAATCTGGGTAGCCTCTCGTAAACAAGCTGTGTTACCAGGATGCAGAGATTGCGGATTAGTTTCAAATATCTTTCCTTGCTCGGATAAAATTTTCTTCAAGCCGGTATTTGACAAAATCACTGCATACTTACCACTACCAAGTTTCACACCAACTCGTAAATGACCACCCAATGTACTTATTTGCATTCCATGATTGTGAACGTGTTGCAGTGTTTGTAAATTGACTCTATAGTACATGTATCTGCATGCTTAAATATCCGCTGACAGAAATGAAACCATACTCTTCCCTGCATTTCTCCTGTATTTTCTATGATTGTCTGATATTCCTTCTCACCGTTAGTAAATGCATCATATCTACGTGTAATCTTCATTGACGTTTTAATATATTATATGCCAATGGCATATCTCTAATTGATTTTGCCCTTGACGGTGATCACCGAAGAACTTAGCTGTCTTCATTGTCTTTGTCGCCTTCGCTGTCTTCGCTGTCAAAATTGAATATTCCATTGCCTTCTCTGGGTTTTTCACTATCTTTAAGGCCGTCAACGGTTCAACTCACTCGCACCGGCGACTCGGTTAACGTCAGTTTTTTAAAGTTTTATTGTACAATATCATATAGTGACTTTTCTGGTGTTTCATTATATTCTTCACCAAGTTTTCATCGTGGTCGCTCCAAGTCAGTTCCTAACCCATGTAGTTTATCTTTGAAAAACTACATGGCATCTTTTGAGCCTCTTGAACAAATCTATTTGACGCATTCAAGCTAAATAGTGATTTAATCTTTTCTTTGACGTTACAAACGCACCATTGGTCTGGTAATATAATTCCCGCATTAGCCGCAGACGTGAATTCTTTCACAATAATATATGTATTAAACTGTGTGATTTCTAATGCAATTATTTAACAGTAAATCACGTATGTGTTGTCAGCGTATATCAATCTGCACACGGCTTTGTCGTCTACACTCGGCTTACAATCGCAGATGCACATGTGTGCAAAAAATCCACATTCAGAAAAGTTATGGCAAACTAGAAGGGGTTACGGGCCTGTAAACCGGAGCTGGTCACACGGTCTTAAACGGCCATAGTCCCTCTACTTCTAATTTAGATACGACGATATTGTGCTGAGTCAGACACATTAAAACAGATTTACATGCATCTGCCAACAATGCCCCAGAAAGTGACCTAAACACAAAACGTTGCACTTCACTTACGTTTTAAATTTAAATTCCAGTGACCCACGTCTGGTGGATTGATGTTGTACAAGCTAAGACAAGTCTGCATACACAGTTGAAAGACACTGAGGCTAACAATGATAAAGAAACTAACATAAACGTGAAACTTAACCAAAGTGCCGGAATCAGGGGTGAACATGATGTACAGACGGACAAAGATAGCACTATATCCCCCTTCCACAACTGTGGCTTAAAACAAAAATACCAATATGTCCCAACCACAATAATGCTACGGAATAAAAATCCTTCATCTGCAAGTTTTTTTTAAAAACAAATGTTCTGATGGCGCTAACTTGTATTGTATGGCATTATATTTCAAAAGATAATTACTGATAAGTCTTTTGTCCTGGATGTATCTGTTTTTGTCCTTCCATCGAAGACCCGGGAAAGTCCCAGTATTTATTGTACTGGAAACGTTCCTACATATGCATTTATTCAAAATGAAAAAGAACTTCTCTCCTTGGATTCGATACTAAGAATAATGTCTGAAATAAACCGTTTCGTAGACGTAGCGAAAACTTGCATAGAACGCCTAATATTGGAAGTACTATGAATTCGGAAATAGGGATGTAGAGTAGAAAGTGTGCATTGAGAACAAACAAATATTTTCAGCAAATCTATAGAGAATGTAAGTAAAAGACAGTTGTTAAATCAAATACAGTGTAATCTAATCTATACTCATGTATATTGATGCGTATTATTTAGTTTCGGTCTCCATGTGAAAATTAGTAATGGGAGCAGAAATAAAATATAGCAACTGAGATCACAGATGCATGATTAATGTACCTCTTTTACATTGTAATATTTAGTCTTGTAGACAGTGTTGACTTTTAAATGACATAATGTTCGATACCACACGATATTTTAAGGATACAGTCGATTACATGTATTATTAAGATGGCTATAGATGCGTTTCCCCTTTCTATTTATTTATGAAATATTAACAATACCCGAGTTTGTAAACAGATACGCATATTGTCTTTATGCACCGCTTGATTGCCAAAGGCCTTGTCAACATTTAACATGGGGGATGCGAGGTGGTGAGTTGATGTGTCTTAGGTTTAAATCAAATGTCTAGTATTTGTTTGTTATGTGACCTAATAGCACAATGTTTATATAGGAATCGTCTACATGTTTAGGCATTTTATAAAAATTTTAGAATGATTAAGAATGGGACAGAACTGAAAGACGCATGCAGTTTTTTCACGAGGCACTGTTATATGAACTCTATCATACCAATTGATCATGGTCTAGTCAATGGGAATGGGAACATGTATACATTACCAATTCCAGTTGATGGACTAAGTGAATGGCAACCTCGGCCTATGGCATATGCACTGGGTTGTACTAAATTTAATTTTATATTCGAGAGTAATAAGTTATACACACATACATAATGAAATAGATTTAGAATGGTAATAATATCGATAATATGACAATATTAGAATGTATTCAGATATGTGTTTGCAAGGTCGTCATGATAAATGAAATGGTTAATGGCATCATATAAAGGCATATTTTGCTAAAGAAACAGCGTGTACACCAAAATCCAGTGAACCTTCTTTGCGAATCACATGCAAAAGACTACATGTCTATTTTTGGGTTTGTTTATTTATTTATTTATTTATTTTTGTTTCGTTGTTTTATTTTTTTTTACTAGCTATGTCTTCCAACACTAGAAAAAGACTTTCCATCATGTACCCTTTCTCTGTTGTCATCATGATAGACTTTCCATAGTGTACCCTTTATCCGTTGTATCCATGATAGACATTCAATATTGTACCCTTTATCCGTTTTATCCATGATAGACTTTCCATACCATAGTGTACCCTTTCTGCGTTGTATCCATGAAAGACTTTCCATCTTGTACCCTTTCTCCGTTGTATCCATGATATACTTTCCATCTTGTACCTTTTATCCGTTGTATCTATGATAGACTTTCCGTCTTGTACCCTTTCTCTGTTATATTCATGATAGACTTTCCATCTTGTACTCTTTCGTTCACTGATGATCTCAATTACTATAGAATACTATGGGCATGATAGCAAATCCTCTTTGTTACTATTCATAATAGCATCCATTGTCACACTACTAAAGACTGTCCCTATCATGTGAAGAGAAATTCAGAGAGAAGGCAAGAAGGAAAGAGTTTAGACATATAAGTTATATACCGCTGAGAAACAGCATAGACAAAAAATCGGGAAACTAGTTACTGTTTTAAAGCCTCATATTAAAGTGTCGTTAAATCAAATATCAACCACATTCAGGCCAATATAAGGATGATCCTGCATGCTTTTGATGATGTTAGAAATTAAGACAAAAGGCTTTACCAGGTATAGATTGAACTTGATTTCTGATCTTATAACTCTTATCATTAAACAAGGAACTTTATATAAGAAAGAGACAAGAAAAGGAAAATAAAGTCCTTGCAAACTGCATAGACCCAGATCTGCCGGCGCATCATGCGACGGCAGATCTGGGTCTATGCAGTTTGCACTTGGTATGCATTATACGCGAGTATATACGGTACTTCTTGTTTGGCAAACAAATTAAATTATAAAAATAAGTGTTCTCAAATCATTCTCAAAAGTCGGCTTGTCACAAATTTTGATGCATGTCGCCTATTTCAAGGTGACTAGTTGATAACAGTTCAGTAAAATAAATGTTCATAAATCATTCTGTTCTGAATATAAATAAATCATCACAAACAGTCTAGTTTTCAGCATTGTTGATGTAGCTGAAGAAATAAGTCTGCTATCTTATCTTGGCAAAACAAGAAGAAAGCAATGACAGCGTTTGAAAAAGAATTTTGTAATAAGTGCATTGTGTTTATCTCTAATGTTAATGAGATTTGCTGTTACTTCCTTGTGTGTTGCTAACTGTTTAAGATTTAGTAATGCGAATCATTTAATTAATTGTCTGAAATTTATTTTCGTTTCACTGTAGCAGGAGATCTGCAAAGCTACTTTGCAACTGTGCCAGTTGTGTTCACTTAAATGGTAATACCACTGTTATAATGTGTAGAAAAACAAATGCTGAAAACAAATTATGACCCGACGATATATCAGGTTAATTTTCCTTGGTTCTCAAAGTGAATGTTCACCATATATGCATTTACTTACGCATGATCATTTGTAAATGTATGTTATTTCTAACCTTTAATTACTGTTACTTTCCATTTTTGCTGTATTCTTTATACCATTGATTGTACTCTTCGTAATATACGGAGGAAATAAAGATATCAATCTCTCTCTCTCTCTCTCTCTCTCAAAAATCTAGCTATATCCAAGACCCTTTTCTGCCTATCCATTTATCGGTCTATCAATATACAAGTATATGTCTGTCTTTGCTATTTTAATTATATCTGCATTCTAACCGTTTCTCGTGTATGTATATGTATGTATATATATATATATATATATATATATATATATATATATATATCTTGTATGTGTGCGTGTGTGTGCGTGTGTTTTCATAACTTTTATTATCGGCATACAGTTTGAAGGTTCAACAAAGATAAAAAGAATAGAAACATTTTTTTTTCTTTAAATATAACGTGATTTCCTTAAAATATCTCATGTTTTATTTTACCTTATTTCTTCTTTCGTCAAGTAGGGAAATTATGTTTGAGGCAATCTCGAATCTCCCAAGGGCAAGATGGCGTTCATCAAAATTTTAAAGCCCTGATATATATATGTATATATATATATATATATATATTATATATATATATATATATATATATATATATATATATATATATATATATATATATAAGGTTTTGAACCTAAGGGTTAATGTCATTATATATGTGACAATCTCATGCCGCAGCATGCTACATTGATCCTATCTGTTAATAATTCCATACATTAATCATATCTGTTGATAATTCCATACATTGATCATATCTGTTGATCAGTTGATAATTCCACACATTGATCATATCTGTTGATAATTACACACATTGAACATATGTGTTGATAATTCTATACATTGATCATATCTGTTGATAATTCTGTTGTTTCATCCTGTTACAACCAAGACCAAATAGGCAGTCAGATCCTGAGAATTGGCAACTTTCTTCTATCGCAGCCAAATTAAAACTAAACCTAGGTAAGGTCTGCTCCCTTGAAAAGTGGAGTCTAGGCCCTTAAGCTGAGTGTCAAGACTGAATCCTAGTTTATTACTTCAACAATCTGATGAATTTTTGTGCCAAGTTTAAAGTTTTAAGACCATTACCAAAAGTATCGGTGATACAAAATCTGGCATTATCTGATACCGTTCGTGTATAAAACTAACAGGAGGCAATGAATCCTTGTGATGATTTGCTTTGACTTTTTAGACAGTTATGACCCTAAGTATTAAATTTGATTAACGATACTTCATTGATAAGATACAAGTATGATAATAATATCAATTAGATAACTAATAATTTGATATTTTGAGACGATTTCTATGCTCATTAAACAAGCATTTTCTTCTTGAAGTAGTTTATTGGTTTCCTACTCATTTTTTTTTACAGAGTTATAACTCCTAATACCTACTTTTGTATCTTTACTTATGTAATTGATCTGTCTGCAAAGATATACAACTCCACATACTCCAGGTTGACCAATCGGCAAAATGGATAATACTCCACCCACTACAGGACATATGCTCATTAGCATAGCATTTCAAACACAGATTTTGTTTTTAATAATAACTCGCTCTGAAGTAATTTGATCTTAAGCGTTTGTGAAAACGGTATGAAAAATATCGAAGTTACAACTATTTGAATATGAATATGATATAATGTGAGTGAAAATCACCTATGTGTCGGACCATCAGGTCCGAAATCTCCAATGTGTGATTTCCACTGAGATTTGTAATATATCGAATGTTTGAGTTAGACTTGTTTGCAATATATTTTGACATGTTTTCCATTTAAACTGTTGAACATAAATGTGCTCAAGAAGTATGATTTGTTCGACTTTCCCTGCAACAGATTTGATCGTAACATTTTAAATTTTACATCTTTCTTTCTATGATTTCGTGTAATCCAATATTGATCCCCAAAATTCAATCATATTTATTTGCTACTTGGTTTCAAAACTTGTGCAGTAGATGTGAATGTAGAAACTGTGGGTCTTCTTGTTTGTGACCTGCAAATTTGTAAATTTTACTCTCTCAAAATCTTGCAAACAGAATGCTTCTATAAATATTCTAGTGTCTTTTCCACTATCAACGTTTAACTACTTGACATATTTGTGCCCGATCACTACCTTTTAACTTCACTTTTCAGAAAGAATAGCTTCTTAAAGCTCTAGTTTTGGAATGCTGTATTCTGTTATGTCAGTCAGCATGTAAAACGCTCAAGCTATCCATTTTTCATATTATTATTTGATTTTGTAACTGCAAATCTCTCCAATCTATACAACCAACATCACAAGACAAAGGTTTTCAAGGCTCATATTCTCGCAGATGTTTTTCAGTCTATGGAACAAGTCTTATAAGACACGGTTTTTTCAGGGTCCTTATGGAACCAGCACCATAAGACAAGACAAGGGTTGTCCCCAAGGTTTATATTGTCGCAGATCTTTGCAGTCTATGGAACCAACATCAGAAAACAAGGGTTTCCAGGGCCCGTATTCTCGCAGGTCTTTGCAGTCTATGGAATCGACATCATAAGACAAGTTTTTTTTCCGGCCCATACTGGAGCAAATCTTTATTGTCTATAGAATCAACATCATAAAGCAAGGGTTTTCTGTGGCCAATATTCTTGCAGATCTTTTGTAGTCTGTGGAACCAACATCATAAGACAAGGTTCTTCCCCAAGGCCCATATTCTGGTAGATTTTTGCAATCTATTGAACAAGCATTATAAGACAAGAGTTTTCCAAGACCCATGTTCTCACAGATCTTAGCAATCAGTGGAAACAGCATCATAAGAAAAGGGCTTTCCCCAGTGCCCATATTCTCGCAGATCTTTGCAGTCTATGGCACCAACATCACAAGACAAGGGTTTTCCTCAGTGCCCACATTCTTGCAGATCCTCTCAGTCTATGGAATCGACATCATAAAACAAGGGTTTTCCCAAGGACCATATTCTCGCATATCTTTGCAGCCTATGGAACCAACATTACATGACAACTGTTTTCCATTGACCATATTCTGACAGATCTTTGCAACCTATGAAACCAGCATCATAAGATAAGGGTTTTCCCAGTCTATGGAACCAATATCATGAGACAAGGGTTTTCCAGGGCATATATTCACCACCTTCTGAGCATGAAAGTAAAACTCAAACTCAGAACTACAAAATTAGAGAGGATACTTAATCTTGGTCAGGGAAATATTGCAGGCTAAGAGAAGGACTGAAGCTAAACAATTCTACAAGTACGATAATTATATCCTTATTGTACTTAAAATTACAGACAATCAAAGTTTGGGGACATTGAGTTTAAACTCGAGTTTCATCCTCAAAACATTTCAACAACATAGGACAAGAACAATATGTCTGATCTATGAACAGTGTCTTAAAGTATACGTTACTACCTCACTATAATGTGCCTCAGTATATCAGTCTCTTTTATAAGGCAGGTATCATTATGGATCACATGACATTAGGTAATAGTAATAATATGTATAATGAAAGCAGACACTGAGAGAGGAACAAGAGTATTTTAGACCTAAACATGCATAAACATCGAACATAAATCAGAGACATTGCTGTACCCTGATACATACATACATATTTCAAAGAAAGATTTAAACATACACTACAACATTATTAAAGACATATATAATGATAACATACACATAGAATACATGCATGCACTACATAATTACATAATAGTACGAAAACCAGAAACATGCATGACACAAGGTTTGTTTCTTTTTAATTTTTTTATATTTACAAAATCTAATATTCATGGCATCCAAATTTGGGTAAGAAAATTTTTAAAAAAATTTACCAGTGGCAGATCCAGAAATACCGTTGGGGTGTGGTGTGGTAGGGGAGCGTCCACAAGTAGGAAAGGAAACGTTCCAGTTGACTCTTGCTCATGGTTTAGTGCTGTTTTAGTGTGCGCGGGGGGGGGGGGGGGGGGGGGGGGGGGGGGGGGGGGGGGGGGGGGGGGGGGGGGGAGGGGGAGTATCACGCGACACCCTTTGAAACTAGATCTGTAGAACGTGTACATGAAGCAGAGTACTTGTTTGAACGGTTCAGTGTATGTCAGTGTGTGATCATTTGTCTTTTCTTGTCCCTTTTTTTTTTTTTGCTGAAATTTTACTCTACAGTTATTGGAATACTTTTCATATTGTATCATGTAAGTAGAGTTGTTTTCATGAATGTAGGATTTTTATATTCACAGTTTTGAGAATCATATTCAGCACAGAAATTACAAATATGTTCATGGAAACCAAATGGATGGTTTTATTCAAGCATGGCACGTCAGGGATGGTTAAGTTTAACCGTTTATATAATAGTTTAATAATTAGATCTAAGGTTTTTTTTGTACTTAATTGTTCTTTCTTTTGAGGATTAAATCAGTTGAGATTGAATATATTTATTTAGAACATTACACACATTGAACCATGTAAAATGTCACGTGACATCACACATGCCTGTTAAACATAATTTGGCTCAATGGCCCCTTGTTGGGCCAAACATGGCCCAGTGGATACAAAACTGACTCCAACGTCGGCCCAACGTGACTAAATTATGTTGGCCTAACGTCATTTTACTCATTGGCCCTCTGTTGGATCAACGTGTTGGGCCAAAAATTGGCGAACATTTGAGACTGGGTTTGGTATCTGGTGTAGGGCTCATAGTTGTAATTTTTCTAACTTAAGTGTATTCTCCTTTTTACAAAAATTGAAAGATTGTACATTTTCCATTTAATGTTAGATACCTACAAATGCGTTGTATTGCATTCAGTTGTCGTGAAGTTTTCCCACATATTTCACTTATAATTTTATAATGAAATCTATAACAACCCCAAGCAAACGGTCAGTGTCTTCACAGTCGATCTGAGCGACCCGAATGGAGAAAGATGAGCAACTCACGTGCAGCTTTCAACCAATGCTAACGGTCTTGGACTTATTTGCGTTGGGCTTTATTCCTTTCTGGGCAAAGCTGTCGACCTGGGCTTCACTTTCCCGCTGCGGCACTTCCTTAAAGTTAATAATTTCTTCATGTATACAAGATAGATTATTGTTATCTGAATAGATGTACAGTTTTACCCTTTTGACAAAGCAAATTTTTTCATTTGTGAAGATATTAAAAGCTCAATGCCCAACGACATATCATTAGGGAACTCCGTTTGCCATGTCTAGCCAGTCGCTCGTAAAAGTACCGAATTTTTCTTATTATTTTTGGTGATTAAGGTGGAATAAATTTAGATTACAGGCTTCATCATCCACGCCATAAGCCTCCATCTTTCGAATTAAAAACTCATGGAACAGTCAATAAAATGCCCTGGATGCATCCATAAGGATTGTCACCACCCACTTGTTTTATCAAGAGCGCGACACCAATCCTTAATGGGGGCGAAGAAAAGTAGTGGGACAACCATTTTTCTTTTCAAATAAATTAATTGAGGTCTTAGAATTTTTTTATATCATTTCATCAATCTGAAAATAAAATGTAACGTAGTTTTGGCACAGGTCATATGACCATGGTTTTATCTATCCTAAAGGATGTTGCATGTCAATGCTGAAGAAAGGATTTAAATATTTCTAGAAGTAGCGGTGGAATTGCAAAATATACAAACATGACAGCTCCCTCCACGACGTAAGTTAAGTAAGGTACGTATCATACAAACATAAAGAGGTTCCCGACAATTTATGTTTGCACAAAACATTCAACTATTAAGTACAAAAATTATTACTGCCTCCTCCACCAGACCATGTCAATATTGACCACTCCTTAAAGAAAATGGATAGTAATAAAGATAATGAGCCAACGTTTGCTCTGAATCTTTAATTTCTTTTTTACTTCTCCTTTTTTCGACCCCGTATCTGTATTCTTTAGTATGCATGGCAGATGTTATTAAATTATATTATATTAGCTCCTTGAATTTTTGCATCACTTTCTAAAGTATTCTCTCGTATAAAAATGCACCTACTTTGGACGTAACTTTACGTGACTCATCCATTTTTTCCGCATAATATATTATTGTCATGGATATCAATTATTATCAATTCTGAACAACCTAATCCAGTACCTAATTCATTTACAATAAGTAAAGCACAAAAATAATTTTCCGCAATCTCCTCATGGCAATAGGGAGTATGTTCGTCTCGAAAGGTTCAGAAATCTAGTATAAAACCTATCACGTACCTTTTGAACTGTAAATGAATATTCGTACCCCCAAATTTTAGAGGCACAAGTTAATACGGGTGTGATCAATGTAGCAAATAGTTTGACAGCTTCTGTCATAGAATAATTTGCTTAACTTGTTTTGACCAATAATCAATGTTTGTAGCAACTTAGTTTGTTTAAATTGTGAGCTCTTCCTTTGCCTTTGTCCAAACGAATTTAGGGGTAAAGTATAGTCGCATGTATTTATAACCAGATACGGTTTTGACTTGCTTGCCCGTATTAATCTGTATTTGTAAATATCCGACTGTATCGGCACAATTTGTAATGTCATCAGCATGCAACAGAGCAATCATAAGAGCTATTTTTGTGTATAGTTTAATACAATTTGGGCATTTTCGTCTAAAGTCTGATACCAAATAAATTATAAATAGATTGAAGAAAAGAAGACCTAATATGCAACCTTGTCTGGTACCAATATTACAGGTGAAAAAAATCAGTATGGTGTTCTTTCATGTGCACACATAAACGTAAATTCTTGTACATCGAACTAGAACTGTAAACAAGTTTCCACTGATACCTTTGTTAGCTAAGCAATTTAATAATTTTACATAAGTCAAAAGCGTTGGAAAGTCTGCGAACAAACAATAAAAGCAACCTCCATTTAATTCAGATATTTCTGAACCATTGATTAAAGCGAACATATGTTATCTATTGCTTAGTAGACTTTGCGGAAACCCGTTGGAAGTTCTTCAGTTTTGATATTAGCTTCACGGCACTTAATGAAGCGTTGGTTAAAAATACTGATAAAGATTGTATTCAAAATATAAATGAGATATAATTCTATAATTGTTAGGGTCATAGATTTGACTTATTTATGAACATCTATATAGCTAGCTTTTAACTTCATAAGCATGAAAAGATATAATGTTTATTTGTATCTTGGAAATTATTCTTTCTTAATATAAAGAACGTAAAATAAAAAAGATGTAAAGAATGACAATGATTCTCTGCACTACAGCTTTGCTACAGCTTCTTCTCAGCTTTTTTCCTCTTTTTCAAATTGCGAATATTATGTCATATACGGAGGCTCTGCCTATCCCGCTTGATAGGAGGTAGCACCAGCTGGATATCCGGTTGTCATATTGCCAACATTTCCTGCTCGAGGCTGTGTCTGAATGGACTGGTAGCCAGTATTCTGTACCACACGCCGTTGAGCAAAACCCGGTTGTTGGTCAGCTTAATAATAATAATAATAATAATAATAATAATAATAATAACAGCAGCAGCAGCAACAACAACAACAACAACAACAATAATAATAATAATTGATTACGGCCATGAATTATTCAAATTTTGGGAGTTTATGATTTTCTTTACTTATATTACTTGTCTAATTCGTACAGCAACTGTTTCCTGAAGACAATCAAACAATCTCTCTCTCTCTCTCTCTCTCTCTCTCTCTCTCTCTCTCTCTCTCTCTCTCTCTCTCTCTGTGCAAATTTCTATGTGCACAATCATGGGTAGGATTAACCTGGGTACAGTCGTCGATATATGTTTGCTTTGTCAATATATTCTTTTCTTTTTATTCCCCAGCTGATAATCCGTCAAAAATAGATTATCATTATTTAATGGCACCCCTTCGAGATTGTGACGATCTCGACGCCTGGGGACATGCGAGGTGTTTCCAGTATTGATTTAACCTATTAATAGCCAATTTACACATGACGTTGACCTTATCCAAAACGAGGTATGGATGCGGTCTATTTCTGGACAACTTGATCAGAGATATCGAACGTGAAATTACCCCATGTAATCCGAGTAGTAAAGCAGAGGGCGCTGCGCTCAATGTTCGCAAGTTCCCAGGCCGTTAATCTAAAATTTAACAAAATTTTGACCGGACTGTAACCCAGACTTGGGTAGGATCTGAGATGCGGGCTCATATTCTCTCTCTCTCTCTCTCTCTCTCTCTCTCTCTCTCTTAAAATTTCGATGTGTGTATGGCATGGGTAGGATCTGTGCTGCGGACCCATAGTTTTCGTTTAAGTTTTCTGTCCTTAGGGTCACGGACATGCTGCGAGCAGAAGCATAATTCGTTAGCCTTCACAGAACCGTTCCAAATTAGGTAATTTCTGTACTTACGCGTCACACGATTTACCTCTGCTTGAAGAACAACAGTTCATGCAGTAGTAGCGCCAGCTGGTTCCGATGACAAGTAATGACGTAAACACCAAAATAGCACAAATCCAACCTTTATATCTGTCAGATAAAGAGAATTTATGAAATCATTGTCAACCCAATATTACGTGAAGTCTGAAGCACGGATTGTACGTCTATTAATTAGGTAAAGTCAGAATCATTGATTGTACATGAAAGTCTAGTCTAATAATTAGGTAAAGTCAATCTCACTCATTATATGTGAAATCCAGTCTAGTAATTAGGTGAAGTCAGAATCACGGATTGCACGTGAAAGTCTAATCGAGTAATTAGGTCAAGTCAGAATGATCGATTCTACACGAAAGTCTAGTCTAGTAATTAGATCAAGTCAGAATCATGGATTATGCGTGAAAGTCTAGTCTAGTAATTAGCTCAGGTCACGATCACTGATTGTACATGAAAGTCCAATCTAGTAATTAGGTCAAGTCAGAATCACTGATTGTACGTGATAATCTGGTCTACTAATTAGGTAGAGTCAGAATTACTGATTAAACGTGAAAGTCAATGTAGTAATTAGATCAAGTCAGAATCACTGAATGTACCTGAAAAGTTAGTCTACTGATTAAGTCACATCAGAGTCACTGATTATACGTGAAAGTCTAGTCTAGTAATTTGGTCAAGTCAGAATCACTAATTGTACGTGAAAATCTGGTCTACTAATTATGTAAAGTCAGAATCACTGATTATACCTGAAACTCTAGTCTAATAATTAGGTCAAGTCAAAATCACTGATTGTACACGAAGGTCATGTCTAGTAATTATGTCAAGTCAGAATCACTGATTGTACGTGAAAATCTAGTCTAATAATTCGGTTAAGTCAGAATCATTGATTATACGTGAAACTCAATCTAGTAATTAGGTCAAGTCAGATCAATTATACGTGAAAGTCTTGTATAGCAATTAGGTCAAGTCAAAATCACTAATTGTACTTGAAAATCTGGTCTATTAATTAGTTAAAGTCAGAATCACTGATTATACCTGAAACTCGAGTCTTATAATTAGGTCAAGTCAGAATCACTGATCTTACGCAAAAGTTTAGTCTAGTAATTAGGTCAAGTCAGAATCACTGATTATACGTGAAAATCTAGTCTAGTAATTAGGTCAGGTCAGAATCACTGATTATACGTGAAAATCTAGTCTAGTAATTAGGTCAGGTCAGAATCACTGATTATACGTGAAAATCTAGTCTAGTAATTAGGTCAGGTCAGAATCACTGATTATACGTGAAAATCTAGTCTAGTAATTAATATTCATAGTTTACTAGTTAATCAGTAAGGGTGGTTCATGTTGACGGTGATAGTGTCATTAAGGATTTATTCGGTAATACTAGTTATTATACCAGTAGTAGCATAAGTGATTTTGGTATTGTGATAAAATAAACAGACAGACTGACTATCAGATCAAATGCAATCAAATAATAGACAAAAATACAGACGTATCATTGAAGAACTTACAATTTTATTTAGGAAAGTTAATAGAGGACCAACATAAATGAATGAAATAAAGCTACGCATTGAAATGGTTTATTGTGCAGATGTCGGAAATCAACTTTATTTCTGAAAATGACAGAACAATTTGGCTTTCTATCAATTGCATGATCATTTGTACACACAATGAGCATGACGAAAGACAAAAGTATTACTACCTCGGTATACGTTACATAATCTTTATTACTATGAAGTGATTTTATTTAAATGAATTCCAGCTGGATTTTGGTTTGTTTAAGATGGCAGGGTTTCAATCCAAGCGGACACCTTTCCTAAGGAGAATATACTCCAGTTTGGAAAGAGATTTAGATATCTTACGTCTAAAAAGTACTCAAGTTTGAAAAGAAATTTAGATAGCTTACGCGTAGAAAGTACTCAAGTTTGAAAAGGGATTTAGATAGCTTACGCGTAGAAAGAACTCAAGTGTGAAAAGAAATTTAGATAGCTTACGCGTAGAAAGAACTCAAGTGTGAAAATGGATTTAGATAGTTTACGCGTAGAAAGTACTCAAGTTTGAAAGGGATTTATATACCATATGTTAGAAAGCACTCCAGTTTGAAAAGAGATTTAGATAGCTTACGTCTAGAAAGTACTCCAGTTAAAAACAAATGTAGATATCTTCCGTCTATAAAGTAATTCAGTTTTAAAAGAGATACTTACGTATCTTAATACTTACGTATTACTGAAAATATGTCAGTTTGAACAGGAATTTATTTACATATCTTACGTCTGGAAAATACTCCAGTTTGAAAAGAGATTTTGATATATTATGTCTAGAAAGTACTCCAGTTTGAAAATGTATTTAGATATCTTGTGTCTTGAAAAGAGGTATGCGTTATATTATGCGAAAGTTTTACTACGAAATAGGTTTGACATTTTTTAAACATTAGTGCGCAGTGATCATGTACGTACACGTTTCCGATTGGGCAGGATCAAATATTTCCTGCTAACCCATTGAAGAGCTTGACTAAAAGAGGTTTCCACTATAAACATGTTATGCATGGTACCAATCATAGAACAGACCAAACCTATAACCTGTAGTTAGTTTTGTAAAATTCTGTACTTTGTTTATTATTTGTATTTTACGGCAAGCTATCAACTATATGCATAAGAAGTATAACAAAAGTACCTTGAACGGCACATCATTTTATGACATCCCATTTTTAATAGTCCTTTATGTAGACACTAGGGATTATTGACCAATGAGTCTCACTGACCTCGACCTTAGATCTAGGTATGCGGTCTTGAACTAAACTTACTGAGCAGAATACATTTTTCCGTATTAGGCATACCATGACCTCTAAACCCCATAAGGCATAGGTTTCGTTATTACCCTAAGTACGTGGCATCCACAAAGTTTGGTCAAGGAACTTACTCTGGAATAAAAGTTTTACTGCAAAACCATTTTATAATATTTTTGTATTTTGAGACACGTTGAACTTGACCGTTGAACTGTTGACCCTGAAATCATTAAGCCTCTTCCAAACCTTAGGTGCAAGCCCTCCAAAACCTTTGATCAAGATACGTGGTATAGAACTAAAGCTATTATGTAAAAACCATTTTTCTTCTTTCAGTCACCGTGACTTTGACTTTTGACCTTTTGACTCCAATATCAATAGGCTTCTTTCTGGCCTAACATGCGAAGTCATGCACAAACATTGGTGAAAGTATATGTCGAGAATTGAAAGGACAAGGTTCGATAAGGGCCGATTTTGGACCCCAAATTAGCGATAAATTAAAGGGTCTGTCAGAGTATTTGTTATGGTTATGCCATGTGAACTCTATGTCTACTGCAACATGTATACACATGATATAATGAAATATTGTGAAATTAACAGTTAATGTGTTTCTAAATAGGCGTGTGTTCATTCAAAAACTGAAATTTTGCCATATCTCCGCATCTTCGAAGTCCTCAAAAACTAGCAGCGCATTCGAGAACACGTTTGATTTTTTGACTGAAGACATTTTTTTTAACCATCTAACACATATGCTAATTTTATGAATGTCCTCATTCGCGCTCATCCCTAACGAACAGAAAAATGATAGCAACATGCGTTTCTTAGATCACCCGTTATATGTACTTCACCATATAGGTCTACTTCACAGTCAATAAAAATGCCATTTTATGTTTCTTTAAACAAAATTGACGTTTAAATGTCGATTGCTATTTGCATGGGAGATTTTATTTTACTTTATACTTTTTCTCTCTCTCTCTCTCTATTTCTGTTACTGGTTGTGTTTGGAGGCATTCTTTTTCGCAAATCATAATGGGATTATGTGTACGATAGCAGCAAAATAATAGAAGAGGCGCATTGAGGAATGAATGGGCATTAAGGAATGAGGTTCAGAGCAAAAAAAAATAAAAAAAAATAAAGAAGAAGTAGCAGCCGATAGTGCTATTTTTGACTAAAATGATGGTAAGAAATAAAATCCCCGTGTCTTTTTTCATTACCTTGATCATATTAAGTTGCATTTATTATCTATATTCTACTCCTCTATGCTGTCAAAAATATTGGAACTCAGGCAAACAGGATCAGAATATGAACAATATTGTGAATCACACCTATACATTACAGTTATTAAATCAGCTCAGAATCCAGTAAAAATGCAATATTCGTTAGTATCATTGTTCATTTGTTTAAATTTCATTAATTATTTTAGTACATAGCTTTAAATTATCGTCTGTAGACTAGATTTAAAATAGACTTACTCAGTAGGTTACCGGCACATATTATAACACGGACTAATACAACTGATTACAGCAGTTTAAAAGAAATATTTATTGAAAAAAGGATTATATAGAATTTGAGTTTACTTTGAATGCAACGATGTGTATAAGATCTGTTGTTTTTTATTTACTAAAAACAGAACAAAAAGCAGATAATCGAAGCTTTGAATACATTTAATACCCTAAGGAACCTCACCAGGTCACATTTTTTATATACTGTAAATTGTCAACTATTTCTCGTATGCGGACCTCTTTTGTAAACCTAAAACGGTTTCGGATTTAGTGATACTGCAAGAGACAGCAGTTGTTCAGTTGTTCGAACCGTAACATAGCCTTTAATTATTATTATTATTATTATTATTATTATTGTTTCCTTTGCTTTATCTTTTAAATATAAATAAGTTTCTATTTATTTTTCCTTCTGTGATTCATGCTTATTCTGTGTACACCATTTCTTTGTATCTGTCATACTTTCCATTTGTTACATATTTCTGATGAATAACTCAAACTGTTATCTATCCAAAGGTTTAAATTAGGAGTTGAAAAATAACTCTGTAAGGATTTTCTTTAAAATGCTGCGATTTCAAGCGGTTGCTTACACATTAATGTTGTCAAAAAAAGGCCGGGGGTGGGGGGTGGGCGGTCTGTTAACGGCACTTTAAAGACATTAATGGCTATATCATGCCGAGGAAGTGGAAGCTAAGAGCCTTTCCGAGGGTCACACCGAGACAGCCGGCCCGGGCAGTGGCCTTGGAAGGTATCGAACCCGCGAACCTTTGACTACAAATCTGATGCTTTACCAACTGAGCAACCGCGACTCCCCCCTCAAAAAAAAATAAAAATAAAAAAATAAAAATAACCAAAATATAATGGATATAATAGCGTCTTTTTGTGTTATATAATCAGAAAGCAACAATATTTTTGTTAAAAGCTATAGAAGAGCCGGAAATGTTTTTCTTTTTCTCAAACAATCTCAGTCAAACCACACCCACACCCCATCCCCCGAAAATGAAATGGTGGGTCCCTAAGTCATAAAGGGGTGGCACGTGTCTCATGTAAATTGAATTGAAAATTATTTGATTTATATTTGGCATTTTTCATAAGGTCTCCGCTCAACTACAAAAAATATATGGCTATACAAACTTTAATGGGCACGGACATGAGACTTGTGCGCATCAATTTTCGGTCATAATGCCTTATCTGCTGTAGCTGTTACGAGTGGATTGTATTGTCTTGTATTCCTCTATATAGATCATGGGACAGCTATAGCTTTACATGATTTTGGGGTATCGAACACATATATATTTCCATCGATATTCGACTAAGAGCATCAGTGACGAGCGAGCGAGCGAGAGAGAGAGAGAGAGAGAGAGAGAGAGAGAGAGAGAGAGAGAGAGAGAGAGAGAGAGAGGCTATGTAAATTACCCGAGCTAGAAAAATGTGGCGGTGACGGTCCTTTTGGAGCAGATCTTTAGTACTTTGCCAGTGTTCAGCTGCTGCATTTTGAATGTCTTGTATATGTTTTTGTTTTTATTTTTCAACTTCATTTTTACATGTGTGTTGCATATGTACATGTGTGAGTCTGTGCACACGTAAACTGAAAGCTTTTCAGTACCGGGCAACATTGACAACCATAGTTGCTCCATTATTTCAAATTAAACGATACATTATAGACTGATTGCCAGCCTGAAATCTGGCATAAATTATATTTATCCCCGAGTATGCTGCTCCTTAAAAAAAAGACCAGATGTTAAACAACTCGATGTCATGTCTGAGGATGTGTGCCCATGCGTGAATGAATGGATTCCCAATCAATACACAAGAAAAGCATTTTTGACATTTTTCAGATCTGAAAGTTTTCTTATTTCCTTGTTTGATAAATAAATCGAACATTATACAATTGGTGTACATGTATTCAAAACTTGGTTCTATGTTAACATGCTTTTAAGGGACAGACAATTTAATTTCGGGGTGGGATGGTGTGGCGGACTACCCTCGTTACCAGGTGTCCGCTTTATTTGGTTGGTTATCGTTATCTAGAGGATGATCGACCTCGGTGTTATTGCCCGGATCGAGTAAATAGTAAAATAAAATATCAAATTGTATAGATGCGATAAATAAAAGTCTGAGCAGATATATAGAACAGAATAACACGAGCCCCCGTACATTAAATATAACAATTTAATCAATTACATAAAACAAACTGAGATAATACATTACATTAGGAAGATACACATTTTTTTAATATAAATCATTTACTGAATTTCAACACAAATATACTTATGCAAATAGCCGATCTGTTTCAAACGATAGAATTAGTTCATCATAGAATCGAGTGAACACTCGAAGTCATTGCCCTGTACAACTGCATAACCTGCGACAAACTGGGTCACTCCAACTTCGATGCTGCTGTCCAGTCAAGATTGATGTTCTCCTCTTGTTTTTCTCTTTTTCTTCTCACGTTCTCTTATCTCGCCTCCTTCGGCCCTCAAACTTTGTGTGAGTAGGTAGGTAGATACGTGGATAGGTAGGTAGGTGGATGGAGCTATTTCCCCTTTAAAAATAAACAGAGAAGCAACCTAAATCTTCTGTCAAATATCCTTCTGGGAGTAGAGCATTACTCCACTCTCGTTAAATCAGATATCGTCCTATCGGAATTGAAACAGATACCAAAGGCTATCTGGTCAGGCCAAATTGGACAGACCATAAACAAACCTAGTTTCAAAAGATTAATGTACTTCTAACGGCTATTTCATCACATTAACATCACACGAGACATAACAGTTTCAGTTCACGTCCTAATTATACAAATGAATCAATGAAATTCACCTCACCACTCAACTACATTAGTGGTTCGCATGCATTCACGCAAGATTCTCCCAACTCATAATAAATAAGGTAATGAATGAAATTCTTAGAATACATGATTCCTATAACAATCAAGACGACAAATTCAAACAATTCGCCAAACTCATATAAAGATGATTATTGTACTAATTCAGACAAATGAACTCAAACAAATAGTTATACTCATATCAAGAAAATTGATCGACGAATTGAAACAAATAAATTCATGCAAATATGAACAAATAAATTCAAGCAAATAATTATATTGCATTTTAACGAATTACATGAGATTGATGCAAATACCTTGTTCTTTCAAGACTCGCTCGCTTCTACCGCCAGAATTGTGCCCTTCAACTTTCCAGACATCTGTCCCTTGAATAATTGTTTATACGAGAGAATTTCCTCCTATTTTGCTCGGAGTCAAGATATATTTTATCTTGCAGAAAAACGTAGACTGATTAACTTTTGCGATGGGGCATATTAAAACCATGAAATTTCGTGTGGGAAACACGCCCCTTATTTAATGTAGCCAATCAGGATTAAATATATCTACCGCCTTTTATAAATACGCCACAAATTCGATCAGCGTAACCCTCTAGATTTTCAAATAACTGATTCTGGAGAATTTCAAAAGATAATGCAACTTCCACTAGCTTACAAATGGTTTCTGTACCCTCTCAACTTTTTGATCCTTAGACCTCCAAATAACCTTTGTCCCGTTAGGGCTACAATGAAGGCTTAATTAAGAATCAATTTCGCCCCCCCCCCCCCCCAACAGGGACATTAAGACCATTGCAGTCCAGCGATTTAATACGGTATCTTTCCTCATAAATCAAATTAATTGTTCTCTGCCAAAACTAATGTGCTCTATGTTCTCTGCTGTGCTCTACCAAATACATCAACAGAAATTTGCACCCTTACAAGTGGCATTTTCTTTTGAGCTTTTATATTTTCTTTTTCTTTTACGTCAAGAAGATTTTTATTTCAACTACTACAATGATGTAATAGGTTCTATTTACTTGTATGCATCAGAGCAAGACTATTTTTTTCAAAGTATTTGAGAGCCGGAATTTTTTTTATGACTTCTAATCGGTTAAGTGACAGTAATGACGTTGACGATATACTGGTGGGATGAGGGCAGTGTAGCATGGGTTACAGTGCGGTCAATTTTGTTAAAGTTTTAGATTGACGGCCATCGATATCGCCACAATCTCAATAGGGTGCAATTAATTATATATATATGAGTTTAGTAGGAATCTGATTGGGGGCCACAATCAGCCCTTATCGAACCTTGTCCTTTTGTGCAGAAACATTTATTTCAGTCACAGAGACCTTGATCTTTGACTTTTCGTTCATTTTTCATTCATTTCATTTCATTTCGTTTTAGGTATTAAGAATGTACTCCTTCAGCTATACCCTTTCGGAGTCCCCCACTATGACCTAATTATCTTGGCGGGAAAATCGAAAGTAGACAATGTGAAAGTTCAAAGATTAAACCCCGTTGAGATTATAAATAGCGTTCATTCATTTAGTGTACTTTCTTTTTAAACTTGTTCTAATTTATCATTACGAAGTGTCTATTCTGATATTTGAGTTTATTTGTTTAGTTTTTACTTTTTTACGTATATATTCCACCGCAATTCGTTAAATATCGGTTCATTTTTACTCATTATTTTTATTTTTGGTAATCAGGTATGCCCTATTTATGTCATACCCTTGCGGAGTCCCCAAGTATGGCATATGTTACCTTTGCTAAACAAAAATCAAAATAACATTAAGAGAGCGAAAGACAAGCATGACCTCAATATTTTTTCAAATATAGTTATTGGTCTGCCTTATTTTGAGGTGTCCCAAAAATATTTTTAAAAAGCGTTAAAAGTGTACCAGTAGTAACCATGCCAACAGCGTAGCAACAGATCATAGGCGATTTAGAAGACAAACACTACACATGTGAAAGTACCAAGAGAGGACATAAATAAAATAGAGTTTAAACTGTGTTTCCCATTTATGAAATCAGTCTAACTTAAATATGTTTCTCTTCTTTCACGCTTATAATTGGATACAAATGTGGGGTCTTTGCTAGGAATGAGCGAACACTAAATTCTGTAGAATGCTATGTCTAGCCTGCTAGGCTGGTACATAATCCAAAAACCAATGGCGTAGCAAGAAATTCTTCCCCCTCCCCCCTCCCCCGGAAAACTTAATTCTGGGGCCGCTTCCCAAGGAAAAAAAGTGTTTGATGGGATTTTGGGCCCCCACTAGCCCTGCTTCCCCATTCCCGACCCTGGGCACCATTCCCTCCCTCCCAATTCAGTTACGGGGGTTGCTTATGCGGTTGCTACGTCTCTGCCAAAAACTTAGCGAAGCCACATTAGCAAGAAAAATATGTAATTAAAACCACAATTTACTTTTCACGGGTGCTACCATAAGTGATAAAGGTTAAAGCACACATCAAATTTTAACACTATACACACAGCAGTGCTAGACGACTCATTTCTTCGTGCTATTTCTACCTATTTTCTTATCGATTTCCTTTAAATGTCGATTACATTCCTCAACTACTGATAAATGTTAAGATGTTTTATCAATCTGTTTGGTCACCCTGGTAACGACAAGAAATACATGTTACACTGAGCAGATGAATCAAATCGGCATTTTGTCTACGCGGGAGAAGGGTGAGGCTTGTAATATTGAGAGTTTGGATAATGTATTGGTTAAACACTCGCTTTGCATGTCTGCATTCTAAGGCTCGTTCCAGGGAACTAGCACGCATACGAGAGTGGGCGCTCATCCAAGGCCAGTTCTCCTGTTCCTTCCACGTCAGAGCCACGGTAGCAAGTGGTTCGCTAGCCGTACTCTCACTCAGTGGGTTGCAGATTCAAATCTTGCCCAAAGTAGCTACTATACCCTGTTGTCTCAGCCCAAAATAGCCCGGGTTGGCTGTTGTTGGGTGTCTTTGGACAAGCTACTATAATCCCGTTGTCTCAGCCTGGGGTGTCTTTTGTGTGTGTCTCTACATAAAACACTATACCCCCATTGCCACTCTTTCATGTACTGGTATGCAGTTAAACTCCAATCCAATAATCAACCCTCCACCTCAGAGTTCACGTGACTTCAAGTTACTATCTTATGCATAGCGATTGCTTGACATAAGTTGTAAGAAGTAATTGTACAATCCATGTGAATTAAATGAAGCTTGATTCAAGTTCACGTCCCAACATAGACAAAGTGTCTGCATTGGTGATTTTAGGAAGATGTTTTTAACAATTTAATATCACGATGTTTGATATAAATAGGTGTATTATTGTATCGGACATCTCTAAATCTATGTATTGGACATTAGTAAATCTATGTATCGGACATCAGTAAATCAACGTATCGGACATCACTAAATCTATGTATCGGAAATCACCAAATCTGTGTATCGGACATAACTAAATATATGTATTGGACTTGAGTCAATCTATGTATCGAACATAACTAAATCTATGCAATGAACATTCAATATTTTGTTGCCGTTTATTCTTAATTCCAATATCTCATAAAAAATGAATTAAAAAATGTTGGTGCAAGTATCTAACTAACTATCTAATTAACTATCTAACTATCTGTCTGTCTATCTATATATATATATATATATGTCTGTCTATCTGTCTGTCTGTCTATCTGTCAATATATCTGTCTATCTCTCTCTCTCTTTATATATAGAGAGAGATATAGCTATATTACTGTCTGTCTGTCTGTGTCTCTCTGTCTGTCTCTCTGTCTGTCTGTCTGTCTCTCTCTCTCTCTCTCTCTCTCTCTCTCTCTATATATATATATATATATATATATATATATATATATATATATATATATAGCTATATTACTGTCTATCTATCTATCCACAAACAAACATGTTTGATTATGTAATATAGTTGTATATAACGACGTATGAATTTGAACAGGTCTGAAAATTAATTTGAACACAAAATAAAACATACACTTTATTTACCGTACCGATTTTACTCTGTCGTGTCTTTATTAGTTGATTAAACAGTCAAATAATAAAAGGCTAATATGAAAATGGAGGAATCTTTATATTTATTTGGTGAATGAAAAGGAAAAAGGAAGAATAATAATCTGTGTGCGTGCGAGAGATAGAGAGAGAGAGAGAGAGAGAGAGAGAGAGAGAGAGAGAGAGAGAGAGAGAGAGAGATTTACCGAGCCCCGACACAAGGAAGAATAGCGCAAGTCCGTAATGAAAAGACATATCGGCTGTGAAATCTATACAAGAATCACAACTTTATAATGGTACGCCTGTATAAGATTTCACGTTTTTTGAAACCAAACCTATAAAAAATCACAGACTGACTCGAGGTTTGCTGTACAACACTTTTTCTTCTCTGCTCCTGTTACGCACCTCTGGTAACAGGTATACGATTTGGTTGGTTATCGTTATCTAGAGGTCGATCGACCTCGGTGTTATTGCACGGATTGAGTAAATAATAAAATAAAATATGAACTTTTATAAATGGTATAAGTCAAGATCTGAAAAGATATATATCGAACAGAATAACACGAGCCCCCGTACATGACATATAACAGTTTAGTCACTTACATAAAACAAATTGAAATCATACATAACATTAGAAAGATACACTTCTTTTTGAAACCACTTACCGAATTTCAACACAAATATAATTATGTAATTAGCCGATCTGTTTAAAACGATAGACTTAGTTCATCATGGAATCGAGTGAACAATCGAATCAATTGCCCAGCATGCTTGCATAACCTTGTTATTGCTGGTCACTCCAAATTCAACGTTGCTGTCAGGTCAAGTTTGATGTTCTCCCATTTTTGCTTCTCTCTCTCTCTCTCTCTTATCCAGCCTCTTTTGTCCTCAAACTTTGTGTGGGATGCCTCTTCTTTCTAAACTCTACCTTGATACTTATACGTGCATAGATGATTGGCTTTGTAGGTAGTTAGGTAGGGAGATGGATATGTGGATAGATAGGTGAGTAGGTAGGTAGGTGGAGCTATTTTCCCCTTGTGCTTTCAAGACTCACTCGCTTCTACCGCCAGAATCGTGTCCCTCAACTTCCAGACACTTGTCCTTTGAATAATTGTTTATACGAGAGAATTTCGTCTTATTCTGCTCGGAGTCAAGATTTTTCCAGCCTCTCGCAGGAACTTGGACTGATTCAATTTTGCGATGTGGAATATTTAAAACATGAAATTTTTGTCTGGGAACACACCCCTTATTTAGCGTAGCCAATCAGGATTAAATATATCTACCGCCTTTTATAAATACACGCCCAACGTGGTTAGGGTAACCCTCTTGATTTTGCGCTATTTAAATAACTGATTCTGGAAAATTTCAAAAGATAAAACAACTTCAACTGGCTTTACAAATAGTCTCTGCATCCTCTCAACTTTGACATTTTCGATACCTAGACCCAAATTAACCTTATGTCCGACTGTTATGCAATGAAGGCTTAATTAAGAATCAATCTCGTCCCAAACAGGGTCATTAAAACCATCGCAGTCTAGCGATTTAATACGGTACCTTTCCTCTTAAATATAGTTAATTGTTATCTGCCAACTAATGTGCTCTACCGAAATACATCGACAGAAATTTGCACCCTTACAGCTCCTATAATAAAATATTCATCCACCGTCTTTAAAATATAAACCATATAATATGTCTCATTCTATGTTTAGTAAGTGCGTCTACTCTATAGGTGAGTATTGTGTTGAAGTAGGTCGTACCCTTAAAAGTGTGAATATAATAGGTATGTAAAATTTATAAGTTACGAATCAATTTGTGTGTCAATATAACACCATGAAATAGGACGTGTAATGCCCGGTCTTCACTGCGCACATTATGTAACTAATCACGTCTCAAAGACGTGTCCGAGTTTTCCTTTTTTTTCGGTCCTGTATTTGACACAACCGACTATCTTGTCACTAATGCATTTGAAGTTTGCCAATGGCGTCCTATATATCGTCTCTGTTGTCTTGAGTAGTATAAAAGTCGATCATTCTGGAGCTCTATGATATTTTTCTTTTTTAAATATCAAAACTTACACAGATCAGCAACTCAGCTTGGATGAGTTGCATCGATCTTAATAAAATAAACTCTCATGGTCTATACTGAACAATATACAATACCTAAATGACCGAATTCAATGATCAAGACATAGGTCAATTTCTGAAGATATGTAGAGAGAAAGACAGAACTATAAACAGACACAAATTTTGTAATAGTGATCTGTTGTCATCTATATATAGTTTCACTCATCCAATTAATGTTTATGACGTCTATTCTTATCTGACTTTTTTTGCGAAGAAAACACAAGAAACCGGAAATCTAGGATACGCCTTTGAGACGAGATTAGTTATATAATGTGCGCAGTGAAGGCTGGGCGTTACATGTCCTATTTCATGACACTACGAGCAGAGGTAGCTAATTATTGGTGTTACATTGACAGAAAAACTGATTCGTAACTTATAAATTTTACATACCTATAATATTCGCACTGTAATTTGTTTTACGATCTGAACATGACATAAAAGTAAGTAAGAAAGTGTTCACATATGATGAAGGCTCGTAATTGCACGTTGCTTTGCGTGTGTAGATCTTCCAGTAGATATCGCAATGAAATTAGATAGATAGTTGGGGAGTGTGCTGCTTTGATGATAAGGGGCAGTTGTGTTTTCGGTAAACCATTGGTTTGAACAATTAGCGCTGTCAATTATGACCGTCTAACCGAAGGTGATGACCTTAGAGAGTGAGAAAAACTTTATCTGCAGACATTTGTCAAGCATCAAGTTTCAGCTTGACTGAATTATGGACTGGGAAAGTTGATCGAGAATCACAGACTTGAAAGGGTGGTGGTGGGGGTGGGGGGACGGGGAAGTTTCTAGCGTTCAGTGTCAAAGAATTAATTTGAGTTTGTTCTATCTTTCTTTCTCTCTCTCTCTCTCTCTCTCTCTCTCTCTCTCTCTCTCTCTCTCTCTCTCTCTCTCTCTCTCTCTCTCTCCAAACAATTAGTGATGTTCTAACTCAATTGAGAATTAGGGAAACACAGGGATACAGGAGTGTCTATAGTGTAAATTGTAAATGAACCTGTAAATAGGAGATTTGTTTTATGGATTTATTTCTGAAGACGACACGTTACAGCAGGGCCATCGCAAGTTTCCGCACGACGAAACGGCGCCCTGGGCGAGCGTCGGCTTTTTGTGCCCACTATTCGTAAGAAAAAATAAATACCGCAAACTCCGCGAAACGGCGCCCCCCCCGCCCCCCCGAACTTGGCGCCTCGGGCGGTCGCTCCTATTGCCCGCCCCTTACAACGGCCCTGCGGTAACAGTATGTAAGAAAATGGAGACTGATTCATGGACAAGTTAAGCATGTAAGAAGTAGTATCAAAATGGACGTTTTGCCTTTATTATTATTTTTACTTATATACGTCAAAGCCTTCTATACGCCCATGAGTTTTTTATATCACACGCGCACACGCACGTGTACATGCCCGAGACTGAAAGCATACGAGTAATGATTATGGTTCAGAATCCGGAAACCATAAGTACACTGTCGTCAAACATGCAAAAAGTTATTCGACTTTTACTGCCTGCAAATCCCCCCCCCCCCCCCCCCCCCCCCGCAGTTGCGTATCTGTACTTGGAGTTTGCCGGTGATTTTCCATATCCACCAACACAGTCTCGAACTCCACCATGTCAATTATTTTATCCTCGATAGCCATCGAGTACAGTTTACTAATTGTATTGAGATTACTTTGTGCTGCAGCGTGAAGTTCTGAATAGACACGTACTCGTTGATGTAAACGTAACAAAATTATTTTGCTAGCACCGGTATCTATCGATATAGCCCCGACAACAATTCCGATTTGCGCACCTATGATGGTTGTCGTGGTCTTTATTCCCGTCACGCCAAGGCCAACAGTTGCTGCCGCGGCAAGCCCACAAATAGCATCAACGACAGCACACACGCGTTTGTATTTTACGAGTAGCGTGGTTCTCTTGACGACTTCATCTCGAAGCTCTTGTTCTGCTTCGTTTATTTTTTCACGTCGGTATCTTTGAGGGTCCATTATAATTCTTCTCTTAATAATGTTATCGCGTAGTATAATTGCTCGACAATCATACCTTGTTCAGGTGCAAGACGCACGCGCACTTCTAACGAAATTACTCTTTTTTACTGGCACAACTGCTATACTGTCATAGAAAATAACTTCCTGCGGAACATTTAAATCTCCGGCAATTATGCATTCTGGGACACCACGTTAACTTGGAACCATATTGATTACTCCTTTGGTTTGTGTCTGAAACTATTGTACTCGTCCTCGCCCAAGAACTGTTACACGGACAACTGCGTCCTTGTTGAATAACAGTCGAGATCTTTCTTTTCTTAGTTGAGTCAATGTCGGTTTAATATAATCAATGGGGAATTTAAGTGGGGTGGATTCAGTGGTGAATATTACTTCATCGTTATAGAAACAGTCTTTGGCTGATTTTACACCTGACGGTGGCGCAGTCAGCGATCGGGTTTTTTCACGTGCTAATGCAATGATTCCAAGCTGGCTTCGAGTTGGTACTGATAGATTCGGGCGATCCCAACTGTTAATTTCTATTTGATCCTGATCACAATTATACTTTAGTGTATACGAGGGTCCGGTAACGCCATTTTGAAGTAGATATTCGTCAACAAGTGGAACAAAATCACTATCAAGATTAGCATCACTGGTTAACTGCTCCAACACCCCGTCGGCCAATTCCGCAATCTCATCACCTCGGTCAGAATTCATCACTTATATGTAATAACAAATCTTAAGCACAAACACCAAAAACGGTTAATAACGCTTCATTCCAAACATGTGTCCCATGTATCTCTATTATTTCGCCCTTATTGATCTTAAACAAGCCTGCAACCGAACAAGTTTTTGATGACATTCGTTGGGATCTGACCTAAACAATTAATCGCTAGATCTTGATATTTTAGTTTCAGCATTACGATTTTCCGATGATTGTTTTTGTTCTTCTAATTGAATACTAAAAGACACCCATATGTTAGTGGACGCGTACTGATAAAGAAATAATATCCGGATTTATCAGCAACAAGTCTAAAGTCACCACTGGAATGAAACCAGTCAATATTTACATATGATACACCAAATACTCCAGAGGCTACTGCTCCTCCTCGTCCTCTTTGTATATTCCAATATGTGGCATCAGACAACTTAATATGTTTTCTGATAATCTGGTGTTGTCAGCCACGACCGTAATATCACTAATTTTTATATCCACATTGTTTCGTTGCATCATCATCATCATCGATTGGCTCTTGCATCAGTTGAATTCGGTTTCCATTCATGATAAGGTAACCACTCATTTCATTGACACACTTTTTCACTTTTGATTTCGTATATGTGTCGACGTAGTCTTTGATAGACGCAAACGATATACCAGAGTCTTTGATTCCCCCGATTTCACTGATGTCGGCCAGGTTTTTCGCGACAGGGCTTCGCAGCCTCACAACATCTTGAATGTCCACGTTTGATGTTCTAAGTTTTCCAGTTTGTTCTTCAAAAATCACAAGCTCGCTTGAATTAATACCAACAACAACCCGGATGGTAAACTCAGTAAAATCCGCTTTGGTGAAAAATCTGCTCAGATCCACATCAGCGCCGCGTCGGGCTGAGTAGTGTCCATAAATGTAAATAGACCTTTCATATAATATTAAGCGTAGTTTTTAAGTAACAATGTAAAATCAACAAGCGCGCGTGGTGTTGCTGATCGCTCAAGTGCACGCAAAGCTTCAACAACAAGATGTCCACATATTGGCCGCTCCAGCCGAGTTTGAAACGGCAGCGTTGAATAAAACAGTTGTCGTACAGGTCCATCGCCTCGAGTTAAATAATCAACGACTTCAAGTGGCGGTGCAAGTCTGTACGAGTCAAAACACAAAAGATGTCGAGGCGTTCTCACATATGCAACCCAATGAGTTCCAAGTCCGGTTTATGAATCCAGGTTAACAATGCCTGTTTCTCTTGTGCGTGGAATCATCGATGCAAGTTCAATTCGCATAAAAACACATCGGAAATGCTTGATTGACTTTACCATCGCGAGTATATCAAATTTGGTTAACGGCAAGGCCTTTCGCGAGTATTTCTTGGTAGTCGAAGACCTGTGTGAAGTTAAGCAAAATTTCTTCAGAGGGTTTGAGAATGCCGTTTAACTGCAGAGAAACTTCAGACACTCCTAAATGGTCAAATATCATGCTACTACTCGTATGGTCATTGTCTCGCTCCGCATTTTGAAACGCCATGAACACGTGTTTTGGTACGCTAAGGCCATGTTGGGTACTTATTTGTCATGTAAACTGTCCCTGAATATTGCTTGTCGAGTGTGAGTCTATGGTATACGCGAGAAACAACAGTGTTAACGCGGTTCCAGTCTTCATAAATGACAACAAACGCTTTTATGTGGCTAGTGAATGGGTTATCAGAGGCATCTACAACGTTAATGTTAACAATTCAACTTTTCTAGCAACATCTCCTGTACGCCAAATTACATCGTTGGTGGTGCCCTTTCGGAATAACGTGACTGTGTGTTTGACTCCGAAATAATCTTGCGAACATCTCTGCAAAACCCAAATATGTAACTGAGAGGAACCGCACTCGAAAGCTCATTGAGCCTCCCTCAAGTTGTTGCCGACGCTGTAGAAATCCAAGGTTAAAATTGTTGTTGGCGGCTATGACTACGGCTTCTACATCTGCGCTTATTCTTGAGGTCGCCTAATTGTATACGGTTTATGATCTGCATTATTCGATGAGTCCTTATAAAACATCATAGACGGGCTGGCGGATTTTGCATAATCGTCGCTGAATCTGGCAAGTCCGAGAATCATTGTGGCAATGTCAAAGTTGTCGAACATTAATTTGATTCCTTTCCGTCGATGGAATAACTTGCGCTGTAAAACGACGCCATGATGCCATTGTTGACAAATCCAACTTGGGCATTGGCGGAATAATCTTTATTGTCGGTCTGTATCAGTTTTTGCTTGATTTCCAAGAAAGCCTCCCACGGAAGAAAAAAAACTAGAGGTGTCCTGCACTTGCATTTTTTTTCTTCTGATTGATCAGGTTCCCTAACCGGGTAGGAATAATACTGAAAATCTCTTCTGCTTTGATCCACCAACACAGGCGCGTCCATCTCAAACGCGGGCTCGGACGTAGTCAATCTCGAATCGACTGAACCGCCTGCAATCCCATATTTTTTAAACAATCCCGAGCAACGTTGTTGACGCTATCAGCGGCTCACATTGCAGCTTGTTTAGCAATTGGAGCGGCACGCCAATACAAGGCCGCGAGCACAATTGGTGCGCCTGTAAACAATCCACGCACAACATCACCAAGACCAGTTCCATAATATGTCATGTAAACAGGTTTTAACAACACGCGCTGGTATCACTGTAACTATATTTAAATGTCAGGTTGATCTCTCATGTACAGTTGTATTCTCAAGGTCTCCCTGCGGATGTTTAACGTGTTCCCATCCTGATTCACAAGAGTAAAACGAAGTTGTGCTAACTGGGGATTGTGTGCCGCGGGAGTAATCGATATCAATATTAGCCTGCTCGAAAAGTAATTAACGGTAAAAAAAACATCGGATTATTTCCTTTTTCGTGATGCCAAGTTGAATGTCAATTGTTGTATAACACAGTCAGGTCTTCATATTGTGCGCGATGCCGCGCAAAAACACGTATATGTTAACCATTGTGGATGTTGCCAGCAGATACAAAGAAGCGGAACCGCTGACGTCCAAATATTCAGCAAGTGTCGCAGATGCGCTTAAATGTATTTGCACACGCGGACCGCTAACATGGCCACGGCTTTTGCAAGTGGACCCCAGCAGAGAATTTCTCGGAGCCGTTGTTGCATTGTTAATAAAACATAAGGTGCGGGTTCGTGTTCGACATGTTAACATACATCGCGACCAGCCCATTTTTAAAAGATTTAACCGTACACTTGCTGAACGGTTATTCGGTCATCAGTACACACAGGAATTGTTAATGAGGTCTCAGAGTCGAAGTACTCGCGAGTGGGTAACACGGCTTCGTTCAGTCATAGCAGCGTTGAGCAATGAAACGAGACGCACGGTTGGATTAAAACCCGTTGATGCAATTCGGCTGAAGACTGTCACCATTACCTATAAAATGATTTCACAACCACCTCTGTTAGACCCACTCGGAAAAAATTGTGTTCGGTATCTGTATGCACCTGGGGAATTATAAGGTGGACATTGTCGTGCTACTGACCGGGTATGGTCCTTCGATATATGTACAATCTCGGGCCGTATTGATACTCCGAGGCGACCAACACGTTACCATTTGGCGGGACAAAAGCCTCCTGGTAGAGCATTTGTGCGAGTGGGATTACAAGTCGTTACAAGCCCGTACGCGGGGACAAGCTCACCTTATTACAATGGTACACGTCCATTCGATGATGCCACGACAGAATGAGATTGGCCGTGTGCATGAGTCGCTCGCGAATTCCACATATATATCCTGCCGAAGATTCATTTGCACAATCACGCGTGAAACTCCTTTCGTCTTCTTGATGTTTTTGGAGCCACCAACCACAATCCAGTACAATTTGGGGCGCATTCTCACGTATTCCTCGATAGGCTTGCCCGTGCAGTCATCTTTGAACTTGCCAACAACCTTTTTGTGTTCGTTGCTAAACAGGAGATGATATTTCGGATACTCGCCGATATCAAATTCGTTTACCAGCGATGCCTCGCCTATGTCCGCGTACACATCATTTGGTGGTAATATGCATAACAACTAATCCGTAACCGTGTACAGCACCTCCATGTTGTCACGCTACCGGGGTTTGATCTTATCTTAATAAAACTCGTAAAGTTAAAGCTTTGAAAGATCAAGAACAGACGCGCCATCGTAGATAGGCGTTGTCAGCTTCAGTTTCGACTTTTTTTTACTGTGCACGGCAATGACTCCATCATCGAAGATCTTCCGGGATTCGAATACTGGGTCAGCAATAAGTCTTCAAAGCTTGTCTTGTTCACTATCTTGGACAAGGTCGACGCGAATCCGTTTCCGAAGATTCTCTATTGTTTTTCCGAACACAGCATTGTTCATTAGTTTGAAAAAGTCTTTCTCAAACTCGTTGGTGGCCTTTGTTCTGAGATCCGTATTCATCTGTATGTACTGAGCCATCCAAGCGCTTTGGCGAAACTCTAACACTCGGTGGACTTTGTATCAACGCATCCCCCGGCCGCAGATACAGCTGCAGGTTTCGTATGTGGACTACGTAGTTGTTTTTAATTCTCAGGTTTGGTACTAGCTTTGTACATTCGGCAAACTTGCTTCCGGATTCGTCTACAATCTTACACTGATACGAGGACAACCACTCGCGAGGCACCGATAGCGCTTCCGGTGCTAGCGGATAATCATTGTGGCTGCTGTAAAGCTCGTCTGGATACTCTAGATCAACTTCATAAAAGTACCCGATATCACTGTCGCTTTTATATTCATTTATGTTTCCTTCCATGTGATCGATCCACTGAAACCAGCCAACAGGCATGGGCTGCATCATTGCCTATTCATAGAAGTTGTTTGGTTCCAGATACATGATGTAGCTGTTTGGGACAGCTGGGTCATATCCATCAAGATTTGGGTTGTTGGCTCTTGCATAGCGATGACTCGCCATAGAAATCCCGCCGCGGATTTCTCTTTCAATAGCAGAAGCTGGTCAATATCGGTGATCAGTTCCAACTCCACCTTGGTTTTCGACAGCAGCGCATCCCAGGCCATTCCCGGTGACGAAAAGTAATCCGCGTGGTCAAGCTTGTATTACGCATGGGTGTATCACGAAATGTCTCAAAGACATCCGCAAGCAGAAGCACAACTGTTCTCAAATACAGATCATGATATTCGCCAATGTTTTTACATTTAAATGCGAACCAAACATTGTTCGCGTGTTTGTAGTCGTTGGTGGGAATATCTTCGCGAGACAATGACGAATGAAATGTCTCGATCGGTGGCAACCGAGTGTACGCAAACTTTCCCTTCCGCTCATGTACTCGTAGGGATACATTCCTTTTCTAGCTATCAACTTTAACTTGTCAGGGTTAGCGATACCATATTGAATGGTGATTTTGAATCGATCGTTGTATCTCGCAAAAAGATTGCTAACTAGCTTGTCCAAGCTGGAGTTCAGGAACTGTAGCAAGTCAATGAACTGCAGCTGACCCAGTCTAAGCGTCATGTACTTTTCCATGTTGTTGGGGATTACGCTTACTGCCGTCTTTGATGCTGAGGCTACTCCTTGCATAATCAGGTGGCCATCATACCCACGCAGGTTATGAAGCACCACATGGATTTGTGTTTTACTTGGGCAAATTTGCAACTGTAGATTGTATGAGCTGTGTGCGGTTCCTCAATACATGCCAGTAACGTGTCAGTGGTCACGAACTTTAAAGCTACCGTCGGTGCCAAAGGGGTCATCACAGATCCAGCAATGAGCGACCGCAAAAACTTTGCGTTTATCATCACGAGCTATAATCATGTCCGCGGGCGAATAGAGCTGTTAATTGATACATTTCGCCGTAACCTCAAGCGATTTAAGAAACACCTCAACCGAATCCTGGCCACGATACAACATTGGTGCATCAATCACTCCATCACATCTGACTACAGTGTAGCAAAACCCGTATGGGATTTGTTCAGCAACTTGCGATGTATTCGACTGAACCTCGGTGGTTTCCACGGTCCGCGTAGATGATATACGCATTTCCATTTTTCTTTGCACCGCTGTAAATTTCAGAATGTTTTTACCAGGTTCTGGCATAATCATACGCTGCGGCATCTCACTGATTCCACCACAGTAAAAGTCAAGGTCCGTGAGCAGCTGTTGGGTGCTAAATAAATACAGGCAACGTCTGCATGTAAACTTTTTACAATAGTTCTTGCTGTGTCGGTTATGCAACCGTGAAAGATTCTGTATCAATACGTAATGAGATCGCGACTCTGAACCAAGCTATAGCAGATAAACCTGGGTCCTCTTGCTTTGTACATGTGGGTATACTTCAAGCGCATAAAATCCCTTGTTCCAAGCATACACGTTAACAGCGATACCATGGCTAAGTTCTTCATACTTTTGAGCATGGCCTTAGTAACTTGTACAGGAAATTCAATGTTGCCAAACTTAAGTTCACCCAGATATTGTTTGTAATTTCTAGGTTGGTCTTGATTATCGTTAACGGAATGTAACGCGGACGCGAACGCCCATTCAAAACATCGATTATCACAATTTTTCATATTGATTACTGACCGCGACTGAACATACTCTGGCGTTGTTGTGTAAGTCGATCCGCGAACAGGATTTATATGGAAATTATGCAGTTTAACTTTCACGCATCTGTCCACAGTTAATCCTGACCCTGCATTTGTGTATTTGTCCAACGTCTCAAGAATCCTTGCAAAAGCTTTGTCCATTTCATCATTGAAGGCCTCAGCGTCTTTGCAGTTCAGAATCACACAGGCACCATTATTATTTCATTTGCTTCTGTATCGTTTTCAACAGTGACGTCAAATGTTTCTACAATTATAGGTTCGGTGAGTCTTCGCCTGCGCGCGATAATACTCGCGAACAGATCCGCATGGTTGACAAAGCTGATACTCGACTTTATTTATACCAAGGCGTAACGCGAGCAAATGTGATTTACAGTATTCATAATGACATGTTCTGCTGCACAGTTCATGTTTTCCAAGGCATACACCTTTGCAGTGATTGCGTCCTAATGCCATTGAATCTTATATATATATATATATATATATATATATATATATATATATATATATATATATATATATATATATATATATATATATACAAAAGGTTATCTAATTGGGTAAGAACACAATACCATGTCTTCGTTTATGGTAATCTGAAATACTATACGAGGGTCTTGTAAATAAACCGGCGCACAATCCGAATAATCAGTTGCAAATAAATAAATAAACTTATGCAATATGTGTCTTAAGTCCATGTTGGCCCAAATAAGCTCAACTGATCCGTCACTAAAAACTGCACCAACACGCATTCTGCCCTTCGCAGCATCAAATACAATAATTCTAAATGTTTTGTATTGTTTATATATCTCAGCTATGGTTTTTCCTTCTCTGGACCTAGAAAGAGGTTCATAAAATCTCTCCCATTGATTAGCGAGTGTTGATACCATCGTTATTTTAATACTAAAAGTGTCTTTCTAGTTGATTTGCTCATTATCACTGTATACCTCGTTTTCGTCGCTAGGTTCACTCATTGACGACTCGGTTAACGACAGCGACTTAAACTTTTCTTGCACAATATCAATATTTTTGTTGTATTCTTGGCCAAGTCTGCGTCGTTATCATTCCAAAATAACCAAAGTCAATTAATTTATCAAGATGCTTTGGACACGTATTTGAAAAATCATATATCATCTTTTGAGCATCTTTCACAAACCTGTATGACGCATTTAAGCGAAATCACGATTTAATCTTTTCTGAAACGTTAGAAACACCCCATTGTTCTGGTAATTTAATTTCATCGTTGGATATACTCATAAATTCTTTCAAAATACTATACGCGTCAATCTGTGGACTTTTTACATTATTATTATTATATTATTATTGTGGTATATATATATATATATATATATATATATATATATATATATATATATATATATATATATAAATATACATATATATATATTGTTTAATATAATATTCTCACACTGACTCTGCCACAGTCAATATAATATTTTATACAGTGTAGCAGCGATCAATGACCCTATTCATGCAGTAGTATTTTTAGTCGCACAATCAATAATATAGGCCTGACTGAAAACTTCACTTGTATGCATAGGTTGAGTGTATAACACTATAGTAGTCGGTTTGTTTACCACGCGAGCGTTGATGCAAATCATGATAAATGCGATCGTGGACGTGGTCATGGACAATAGACCATAGACATGTTTGTCTTTGTATTTATATTTGCCTCTGTATTTGCCACGTCACAATCTCAATCACGTGTATACTTGATAATAGCTGTTTTGATGGTTACTGATTTTATATCCTCTTGCATGGGCGCCTGTTGGTAACTTTCACGTTTGGGCGTGCTTGCGCGTCTGCTATACAAAAATCATAGGGGTATAGAAGGCTATGACCTAGATAAGTAACACTAATAATAATGAAAAGGCAAAACGTCCATTATGATACCACTGATGGATGGAAAAAAGTTATTAGTCCCTTTCTTACATTTTTTGAAATTTATTGTGTGCTAAATTTCTTACGGATAGCAAAAACATCTTGCTTTAGATTCCATTTTGTCATGGGGTTCTCAACAACAGCATTTTTTTTTTTTTTCTTTTTTTTTTAATTTTTTTTTTGTGTGCTTTCTTCATATTTGTGTAATTTCTGCTTTAATTCAATTTTACAAGAATAGGATTCTCGCTTATCAGAGTCAAATCTTTTTCCACCATTTGTCATTTTCTATCTTTTTTCTTCCTTTTATTTGTTAGATCAGTTCGACTGTTGTTCACAAAGAACATGACATCAGAAAATTTATAGCTCGGAAGTGCAATGTTTTCATTCCAGCTTCTTTTGTTAAGTAATAAACATACTCTCTCTGTCTCTCTCTCACACACACACACACACACACACACACACACACACACAACAATTAGAAATGTAACATTAGTAGTCGTGGTTCCCTCATACTGCTCTGTCTCTCTGTAATATGGTATAATGGTCATTGATAATGATTCAAATAGACTGATAAATTCTCTCAAAGATTAGTCTTGTTGACAATGATTCAAATAGACTGATAAATTCACTCAAAGATTAGTCTTGCTGATAATGATTCAAACAGACTGATAAATTCACACAAAGATTAGTTTTGTTGCAAATAATCAAGAACATATCGTCAATTCCAGTGAAGTGGTACACAACCAAAATTCACCAGAGAATATATATTATACTAATTACACTGGTCTGAAATCTTTTTAAAATCTTGTGAGTTTCAAGTACAACCCCAGAAAATATTTCGTCCATTCAGATATTTATTATTTTGTTGGGCACTTGAACGAATCAAATATTTTTGTGTTGGCCTTTTGATAAATGTTCCTGTTTATTTAGCGGATCCAATACTGCAGATGGACGTGTTCATTAGAGGGAAAATGCAGTGATTGTTACTGTTTGCATATTGGAAATAAAAGCTCAAAGAGACCAAAAGAAGACTGATGAAACTTGAGCACCGCTTGAAATCTAGAACTAAATTGTAACACGTATAAAATAATTGACTGTTATGGTTGATAACTGCTATTCTGCTGCGTTATTTTTACTCTTTATGACACACATCAACATGAAAAAGATTATCGTTAAAGAAAGAATCAAGTTTGATTTCTGTTATAACACGGAAATAAACAATTTTATCGACTTGAACTTCACTAATTTCTGTAAACTTGTATCTTACACTATATATGTTAATATGGGCAGTAGTAAAGCTTTTTGGATATATCTTCCAGGAATCACCAAAACTCACGAAAATATCTTCCTTGATTGGGACTGCATCCGGAAGTATGGCATGCTGCATCTGAGAGACTACTTGTGTTGATATTTATGCAACCAACCAATAAATCATCGTCCTCCCCACAAAAGGAATCTGTTAAAAGCTGGTAGTATATTGGCACAGGTAGAAGGACAGAAAAAAGGTTCATCAGACTTGCTATGTAGGTTGTATTTAGCGTAGGGACGGACACAGTAACGGAAGTAAGGACTGACAGATGGATGGACGGACGTATGTGACCTATCACAATATATCTGAAAAAGTGCGGATATAACAATTTATTTTTGACTCTACAATGACTGGCCACAGTTTCTTTCATCTGTCCATCCTTTATATCAACAATGTCTGTCATTTCCATATCGTAGTCAGTGTCAAGGTCAGTATCGCATTTTCTCGCACAGACGTATTAATATGAATATTTACTATTTAAAGCAAGCTTTGACAAATATGGAATAAATATTTATAATTTATCTGATCAGTTACGTGTTAATCGTAATATTTGTACATATCCGGATTCACTGATTTTCAAGTCCTAACCAAGTGTCTGGCAGTTTGTAAGCTTGTCGGACTTTAAAGAATCGGCTTGTCAAAGATTGTGTTGATGCATGTCGCCGTTTTCAACGTGAGTAGGTGATGATTGTTAATAATATAACTGGTTCGGAGATAAAAGGCATTCATCTCTAACGAGTAACGATTAACGACCAGGATTTCGTTAAAGCGAAAATTACAGGCGACCGTTATATACCGTATGTACTCGCGTATAGCGAAGATCCAAATGCAAACAACATAGACCCTTATCTGCCGTCGCATAATGCGTCGGCAGATCAGGGTCTATGTTGTTTGTGCTACTGATTAGTCCTTATAAACTGCACAGACCCAGATCTGCCGGCGCATCATGCGACGGCAGATCAGGGATTATGCAGTTTGCACTTGGTATTTTATACGCGAGTAAATACGGTACTTCTTTTTGGGCAAACAAATTAAATTATCAAAATAAGTGTTCTCAAATCATTCTCAAAAGTCGGCTTGTCACAAATTTTGATGCATGTCGCCGATTTTGAGGTGACTAGATGATAATTCTCAAGTAAAATAAATGTTCATAAATCATTCTGTTCTGAATATAAATAAATCATTACAAACAGTCGAGTTTTCAGCATTGTCGATGTAGTTGAAGAATTAAGTCTGCTATCTTATCTTGGCAAAACAAGAAGGAAGCAATGACAGCATTTGATAAAGAATTTTGTAATAACTACATTGTGTTTATCTCTAATGTTAATGAGATTTGCTGTTACTTCCGTGTGTGTTGCTAACGGTTTAAGATTTAGTAATGCTAATCATTTAATTAATTGTCTGAAATTTATTTTCGTTTCACTGTAGCAGGAGATCTGCAAAGCTACTTTGCAACTGTGCCAGTTGTGTTCACTTAAATGGTAATACCAATGTGATAATGTGTAGAAAAACAAATGCTGAAAACAAATTATGACCCGACGATATATCAAGTTAATTTTCCTTGGTTCTCATAGTAAATGTTCACCATATACGCACTTACTTACGCATGATCATTTGTAAAAGTATGCTATTTCTAATCTTTAATTACTGTTACTTTCGATTTTTGCTGTATTCTTTACACTATTTATTGTACTCTTCGTAATATATGGAGGAAATAAAGATATCAATCTCTCTCTCTCTCTCTCTCTCTCAAAAATCTAGCTATATCCAAGACCCTTTGCTTCCTATCCATTTATCGGTCTATCTATATACAATAATATGTCTGTCTTTGCTATTTTAATTATATCTGCATTCTAATTGTTTCTCGTGTATCTGTATGTATTATATATATATATATATATATATATATATATATATATATATATATATATATATATATATATATGTTGTGTGTGTGTGCGTGTGTTTTCATAACTTTCATTATCGGCATATAGTTTGAAGGTGCAAACAAATACAAAAAGAATTTAAACGTTTTTTTTTCTTTAAATATAACGCGATTTCCTTAAAATATCCCATGTTTTATTTTACCTTATTTTTTCTTTACTCAAGTAGGGATATTATGTTTGAGGCAATCTCAAATCTCCCAAGTGCAAGACAAATTTTCCAGTCAGCTTTCCCTGGGTAAGCTGTTCTTTCACTAAGATGTTAAAGCCCTGTTATATATATATATATATATATATATATATATATATATATATATATATATATATATATATATATATATATATATATATATATATAAAAGTTTTGAACCTCAAGGTTGATGTCATTATATATGTGACAATCTCATGCCGCAGCATACTACATTGATCGTATCTGTTAATAATTCCATACATTAATCATATCTGTTGATAATTCCATATATTGATCATATCTGTTGATCAGTTGATAATTCCATACATTGATCATATCTGTTGATAGTTGCACACATTGAACATATGTGTTGATAATTCCATACATTGATCATATCTGTTGATAATTCCACACATGGATCATATGTGTTGATAATCCCACACATTGTTCATAAATCAATACACTGATCATAGTCTTGATAAATCCAAACATTGATCTAATCTGTTGATAAATCCATATATCAATCATATCAGTTCATAAAATCCATGCTTTGATCGTATCCATTCAAAAATGAGATCATTTTGTTATATCCCCTGTTGACCTTTGTGCGCATGAGTAGGGAAGGGTTTTCAGCTGTTATAGTTTATTTTATGAGAGGTGGAAGTAAGGGTGTGAGCTAGGATGTCATAAATTCAATAATCATTAATTTGCATTATAAATAAACATTTCGTTCACGTGATTGTGTTAAGTGTCTTCGTTATATCCAGTTCCACCTGGTTTCATCCTGTTACAACAAAGACCAAATAGACAGTCAGATCCTGAGAATTAGCAACTTTCTTCTATCGCAGCCAAATTAAAACTGAACCTAGGTAATGTCTGCTCCCTTGAAAAGTGGAGTCTGGGCCCTTAAGCTGAGTGCCAAGACTGAATCCTAGTTTATTACTTCAACAATCTGATGAATTTTTGTGCCAAGTTTAAAGTTTGAAGACCATTACCAAAAGTATCGAAGATACAAAGCCTGGTATTATCTGATACCGTTCGTGTATAAAACTAACATTAGACAATGAATCTTTCTGATGATTTGCTTTAACGTTTTAGACAGCTATGACCCTAAGTATTAAATTTGATTAACGATACTTCATTGATAAGATACAAGTATGATAATAATATCAATTAGATAACTAATAATTTGATATTTTGAGACGATTTGTATGGTCATTAAACAAACATTTTCTACTTGAAGTAGTTTATTGGTTTCCTACTCATTTCTTTTACAGAGTTATAAATTCTAATACTTAATTTTGTATCTTTACTTATGTAATTGATCTGTCTACAAAGATATGCAACTCCACATACTTCAGGTTGACCAATCGGCAAAATGGATAATACTCCATTCACTACAGTACATATGCTCATTAGCGTAGCATTTCAAACACAGATTTTGTTTTTAATAATAACTCGCTCTGAAGTATTTTGATGTTAAGCTTTTGTGAAAATGGCATGAAAAATATCGAAGTTACAACTATTTGAATATAAATATGATATAATGTGAGTGAAAATCACCTATGTGTAGGACCATCAGGACCGAAATCTCCACTGCGTAGAAACTCGCACGTTTCTAGTGACCGTTTTGGTTCGAGTTCCACTGAGATTTGTAATATATCGAACGTTTGAGTTAGACTTGTTTGCAACATATTTTGATATGTCTTCCATTTCAACTGTTAAACATAAATGTGCTCAAGAAGTATGATTTGTTCGACTTTCCCTGCAATAGATTTGATCGTAACATTTTAAATTTTACATCTTTTTTTCTATGATTTCATATAATCCCATATTAATCCCCAAAATCTAATCATATTTATTTGCTACTTGGTTTCAAAACTTGTGCAGTAGATGTGAATGTGCAAACTGTGGGTCTTCCTGTTTGTGACCTGCAAATTTGTAAATTTTACTCTCTCAAAATCTTGCAAACAGTGAGTTTTTTTCCTACCGATACTGAAGCAAATCTTTATTGTCTATAGAATCAACATCATAAAGCAAGGGTTTTCTGGGGTCCATATGCTTGCAGATCTTTTGTAGTCTGTGGAACCAACATCATAAGACAAGGTTCTTCCCCAAGGCCCATATTCTGGTAGATCTTTGCAGTCTATTGAACCAGCATTATAAGACAACGGTTTTCCAAGACCCGTGTTTTCACAGATCTTAGCAATAAGTGGAAACAACATCATAAGAAAAGGGCTTTCCCCAGTGCCCATATTCTCGCAGATCTTTGCAGTCTATGGCACCAACATAACAAGACAAGGGTTTTCCTCAGTGCCCATATTCTTGCAGATCCTCTCAGTCTATGGAATCGACATCATAAGACAAGGGTTTTCCCAAGGACCATATTCTCGCATATCTTTGCAGCCTATGGAACCAACATTACATGACAACTGTTTTCCATTGACCATATTCTGACAGATCTTTGCAACCTATGAAACCAGCATCATAAGATAAGGGTTTTCCCAGTCTATGGAACCAATATCATGAGACAAGGGTTTTCCCAGTCTATGGAACCAATATCATGAGATAAGGGTTTTCCCAGTCTATGGAACCAATATCATGAGACAAGGGTTTTCCAGGGCATATATTCACCACCTTCTGAGCATGAAAGTAAAACTCAAACTCAGAACTACAAAATTAGAGAGGATACTTAATCTTGGTCAGGGAAATATTGCAGGCTAAGAGAGGGACTGAAGCTAAACAATTCTACAAGTACGATAATTATATCCTTATTGTACTTAAAATTACAGACAATCAAAGTTTGGGGACTTTGAGTTTAAACTCGAGTTTCATCCTCAAAACATTTCAACAACATAGGACAAGAACATTATGTCTGATCTATGAACAGTGCCTTAAACTATACGTTGCTACCTCACTATAATGTGCCTCAGTATAACAGTCTCTTATATAAGGCAGGTATCATTATGGATCACATGACATTAGGTAATAGTAATAATATGTATAATGAAAGCAGACACTGAGAGAGGAACAAGAGTATTTTAGACCTAAACATGCATAAACATCAAACATAAATCAGAGACATTGCCATTCCCTGATACATACATACATATTTCAAAGATTTAAACATACACTACAACATTATTTAAGACATATATAATGATAACATGCACATAGAATACATGCATGCACTACATAATTACATAATAGTACGAAAACCAGAAGCATACATGACACATAGTTTGTTTTTTTAATTTTTTTTTATATTTACAAAATCTAATATTCATGGCATCCAAATTTGGGTAAGAAAATTTAAAAAAAATGTAAGTAGTGGCAGATCCAGAAATACCGTTGGGGGGTGGGTGGGTAGGCGAGCGTACACAAGTAGGCAAGGAAGCGTTCCAGTCGACTCATGCTCATGGTTTAGTGGTGTTTTAGTGCACCGGGGGGGGGGGGGGTGAGTATCACGCGACACCCTTTGAAACTGTATGAGTTGTTTTCATGAATGTAGGATTTTTATATTCACAGTTTTGAGAATCATATTCAGCACAGAAATTACAAATATGTTCATGGAAACCAAAGGGATGGTTTTATTCAAGCATGGCACGTCAGGGATGGTTAAGTTTAACCGTTTATATAATAGTTTAATAATTAGATCTAAGATTATTTTTTTTGCTTAATTGTTCTTTCTTTTGAGGATTAAATCAGTTGAGATTGAATATATTTATTTAGAACATTACACACATTGAACCATGTAAAATGTCACGTGACATCACATATGCCTGTTAAACATAATTTGGCTCAATGGCCCTTTGTTGGGCCAAACTTGGCCCAGTGGATACAAAACTGACTCCAACGTCGGCCCAGCGTGACTAAATTATGTTGGGCTAACGTCATTTTACTCATTGGCCCTCTGTTGGATCAACGTGTTGGGCCAAAATTGGCCCAACGATTCATCACAAAATTGTGACGTCGGGCCGACGTTGGTTCAACAATGTTCACCGCTGGCTCAAAAGGGGACCAATCAATAAAATGACATTGGGCCAACATCATTTAGCTATGCAGGGCCAACATTTGAGACTACATTGGTACAACGTTGGCCCAAAGTGGGTTTGCTATCTGGTGTAGGGCTCATAGTTGTAATTTTCCTAACTTAAGTGTATTCTCCTTTTTACAAAAATTGAAAGATTGTAAATTTTTCATTTAATGTTAGATACCTACAAATGCGTTGTATTGTATTCAGTTGTGTTGAAGCTTTCCCACATTTTTCACTTATACTTTCATCAAATTTCAGAATGAAATCTATATCAACCCCAAGCAAACGGTCAGTGTCTTCACAGTCGATCTGAGCGAGCCGAATGGAGAAAGATGAGCAACCCATGTGCATTTTTCAACCAATACTAACTGTCTGGGACTTATTTGCGTTGGGTTTTATTCCTTTCTGGGCAAAGCAGTCGACCTGGGCTTCACTTTCCCGCTGCGGCACGTCCTTAACGTAAATAATTTCTTCATGAATACAAGATAGATTATTATTATCTGCATAGATGTACAGTTTTACCCTTTTGACAAAGCAAATTTTTTCATTTGTGAAGATGTTACAAGCTCAATTCCCAACGACATATCATTAGGGAACTCCGTTTGCCATATCTAGCCAGTCGCTCGTAAAAGTACCGAATTTTTGTTATTATTTTCGGTGATAAAGGTGGAATAAATTTAGATTACAGGCTTCATCATCCACGCCATAAGTCTCCATCTTTCGAATTAAAAACTCATGGAACAGTCAATAAAATGCCATGGATGCATCCATAAGGATTATCGCCACCCACTTGTTTTATCAAGAGCGCGACACCAATCCTTAATGGGGGCGAAGAAAAGTAGTGCTATAGCCATTATTTTTCAAATAAATTAAGTGAGGTCTTAAAATTTTGAATATCATTTCATCACTCTGAAAATAAAATGTAACGTAGTTTTGGCACTGGTCATATGACCATGGTTTTATCTGTCCTAAAGTATGTTGCATGTCAATGCTGAAGAAAGGATTAAAATATTTCTAGAAGTAGCGGTGGAATTGAAAAAATATACAAACATGACAGCTCCCTCCACGACGTAAGTTACGTATCATACAAACATAAAGAGGTTCCCCACAATTTATGTTTGCACAAAACATTCAACTATTAAGTGGCAAAAATCATTACTGCCTCCTCCACCAGCCCTTGTTAATATTGACCACTCCTTAAAGAAAATGTATAGCAATAAAGATAATGAGCCAACTTTTGCTCTGAATCTTTAATTTCTTTTTTACTTTCCCCTTTCTTCGACCCCGTATCTGTATTCTTTAGTATGCATGGAAAATGTTATTAAATTTTTGCATCACTTTCTAAAGTATTCTCTGGTATATAAATGCACTTATTTAGGACGTCACTTTACGTAACTCATCCAGTTTTTTCCGCATAATATATTATTGTCATGGATATCAATTGTTATCCATTCTGAACAACCTAATCGAGTACCTAATTCATTTACAATAAGTAAAACACAAATGTAATTTTCCGCAATCTCCTCATGGCAATAGGGAGTATGTTCGTCTCGAAAGGTTCAGAAATCTAATATAAAACCTATCACGTACCTTTTGAATTGAAAATGAATATTGTAAATGAATTGTAAATGTATATTCGTACCCCCAAATTTCAGAGGCACAAGTTAATATGGGTGTGATCAATGTAGCAAATAGTTTGTCAGCTTCTGTCGCAGGATAATTTGCCTAACTTGTTTTGACCAATAATCAATGTTTGTAGCAACTTAGTTTGTTTAAATTGCGAGCTCTTCCTTTGCTTTCGTCCAAACGAATTTAGGGGTAAAGTATAGTCGCATGTATTTATAACCAGATACGGTTTTGACTTGCTTGCCCGTATTAATCTGTATTTGTAAATATCCGACTGTATCGGCACAATTTGTAATGTCATCAGTATGCAACAGAGCAATCATATGAGCTATTTTTGTGTAATATAATACAATTTGGGCATTTTCGTCTAAGGTCTGATACCAAATAAATTATAAATAGATTGAAGAGAAGAAGACCTAATATGCAACCTTGTCTGGTACCAATATTACAGGTCAAAAAAGTAAGTATGGTGTTCTTTCATGTGCACACATAAACGTAAATTCTTGTACATCGAACTAGAACTGTAAACAAGTTTCCACTGATACCTTTGTTACCTAAGCAATTTAATAATTTTACAAAAGTCAAAAGCGTTGGCAAAGTCTGCGAACAAACAATAAAAGCAGCCTCCTTTTAATTCAGATATTTCTGAACCATTGATTAAAGCGAACATATGTTATCTATTGCTTAGTAGCCTTTGCGGAACCCCGTTTGAAGTTCTTCAGTTTTGATATTAGCTTCACGGCACTTAATGAAGCGTTGGTTAAAAATACTGATAAAGATTGTATTCAAAATATAAATGAGATATAATTCTATAATTGTTAGGGTCATATATTTGACTTTTTTATGTACATCTATATAGCTAGCTTTTAACTTCATAAGCATGAAAAGATATAATGTTTATTTGTATCTTGGAAATTATTCTTTTTTAATATAAAGAACTTAAAATAAAAAAAGATGTAAAGAATGACAATGATTCTCTGCACTACAGCTTTGCTACAACTTCTTCTCAGCTTTTTTCCTCTTTTTCAAATTGCGAATATTATGTCATATACGGAGGCTCTGCCTATCCCGCTTGATAGGAGGTAGCACCAGCTGGATATCCGGTTGTCATATCGTCAACATTTCCTGCTCGAGGTTGTGTCTGAATGGACTGGTAGCCAGTATTCTGTACCACACACCGTTGAACATAACCCGGTTGTTGGTCAGCTTAATAATAATAATAATAATAACAGCAGCAGCAACAATAATAATAATAATAATAATAAATATTGATTACGGCCATGAATTATTCAAATTTTGGGAGTTTATGATTTTCTTTACTTATATTATTTGTCTAATTCGGACAGCAACTGTTTCCTGAAGACAATCAACAATCTCTCTCTCTCTCTCTCTCTCTCTCTCTCTCTCTCTCTCTCTCTCTCTCTCTCTCTCTCTCTCTCTGTGTTTGTGTGTGTGTGAAAATTTATATGTGTACAATCATGGGTAGGATTAACCTGGGTACAGTCGTCGATATATGTTTGCTTTGGCAATATATTCTTTTCTTTTTATTCCCCCGCTGATAATCGGTCGAAAATAGATTATCATTAATTAATGGAACCCTTCGAGATTGTGACGATCTCGACGCCTGGGGACATGCGAGATGTTTCCCGTAATGATTTATCCTATTAATAGCCAATTTACACATGACGTTGACCTTATCCAAAACGAGGCATGGATGCGGTCTATTTCTGGACAACTTGATCAGAGATATCGAACGTCAAATTGCCCCATGTAATCCGAGTAGTAAAGCAGAGGGCGCTGCGCTCAATGTTCGCATGTTCCCAGGCCGTCAATCTAAAATTTAACAAAATTTTGACCGGACTGTAACCCAGACTAGGATAGGATATGTGCTGCGGGCCCATATTCTCTCTCTCTCTCTCTCTCTCTCTCTCTCTCTCTCTCTTTAAATTTCTATGTGTGTATGGCATGGGTAGGATCTGTGCTGCGGGCCCATAGTTTTCGTTTAAGTTTTCTGTCCTTAGGGTCACGGACATGCTGCGAGCAGAAGCATAATTCGTTAGCCTTCACATAACCGTTCCAAATTCAGTAATTTCTGTACTTACGCGTCACACGATTTACCTCTGCTTGAAGAACAACTGTTCCTGGAGGAGTAGCGCCAGCAGGCTCCGATGATAAGCGATAAAATAAACCCCAAAACAGCAAGAAGCAAACCATGATTGTTGTAATATAAAGAGAATTTATGAAATCATTGTCAGCCAACATTATGTAAAGTCTGAAGCACGGATTGTACGTGAAATTCCGGTCTATTAATTAGGTAAAGTCAGAATCATTGATTGTACATGAAAGTCTAGTCTAATAATTAGGTAAAGTCAATCTCACTCACTATATATGAAAGAAAGTCCAGTCTTGTAATTAGCTGAAGTCAGAATCACGGATTGCACGTGAAAGTCTAATCGAGTAATTAGGTCAATTAAGAATGATCGATTCTACACGAAAGTCTAGTCTAGTAATTAGATCAAGTCAGAATCATGGATTATACGTGAAAGTCTAGTCTAGTAATTAGCTCAGGTCACGATCACTGATTGTACATGAAAGTCCAGTCTAGTAATTAGGTCAAGTCAGAATCACTGATTGTATGTGATAATCTAGTCTACTAAGTAGGTAAAGTCAGAATTCTGATTAAACGTGAAAGTCAATGTAGTAATTAGATCAAGTCAGATTCACTGAATGTACCTGTAAAGTTAGTCCATTGATTAGGTCACATCAGAGTCACTGATTATACGTGAAAGTCTAGTCTAGTAATTTGGGCAAGTCAGAATCATTGATTGTACATGAAAGAAATTAGGTCAAGCCAGAATCGCTGATAGTACGTGAAAGTCTAGTCTAGTAATTAAGTCTAGTTAGAATTATCGAGTATACGTGAAGTCTAGTCTAGCAATTAGGTCAAGTCAGAATCACTAATTGTACTTGAAAATCTGGTCTACTAATTATGTAAAGTCAGAATCGCTGATTATACCTGAAACTCTAGTCTAATAATTAGGTCCAGTCAAAATCAATGATTGTACATGAAAGTCAAGTCTAGTAATTAGGTCGTCAGAATCACTGATTGTACGTGAAAGTCTAGTCTACTAAACCGGTTAAGTCAGAATCATTGATTATACGTGAAACTCAATCTAGTAATTAGGTCAAGTCAGATCACTGATTATATGTGAAAATTTAGTCTACTAATTAGGTCACATCAGAGTCACTGATTATACGTGAAAGTCTAGTCCAGTAATTTGGTTAAGTCAGAATCATTGAGTGTACGTGAAAGTAATTAGGTCAAGCCAGAATCACTGATTGAACGTGAAAATCTAGTATAGTAATTAGTTACAGGCAGAATCACTAATTGTACAAGTTTAGTTTAGTAATTAAGTCAAGTCATAATAACTGATTATATGTGAAAATCTAGTCTAATAATTAGGTCCAGTCAGAATCACTGATTGTACGTGAAAGTCTAATCTTTTACTTAGGTCAAGACTGAATCGCTGATAGGACGTGAAAGACTAGTCTAATAATTAAGACAAGTCAGATTTACCGATTATACGTGAAAGTCTAGTATAGCAATTAGATCAAGTCAAAATCACTAATTGTACGTGAAAATCTCGTCTACTAATTAGTTAAAGTCAGAACCACTGATTATACCTGAAACTCGAGTCTTATAATTAGGTCAAGTCAGAATCACTGATCGTACGCGAAAGTTTAGTCTAGTAATTAGGCGAAGTCAGAATCACTGATTATACGTGAAAATATAGTATAGTAATTTGGTCAAGTCAGAATCACTGATTATACGTGAAAATCTAGTCTAGGAATCGACTTTTAAGAATTACTATAATTTTTCCTACTGCTAGTACTACTATTATTACAATTGTGGCCAGGTGTTTTACAACGGAGCTGGTAGTGGAAGTAGAATCTGACGTCTGTATTAGTAGTCTGTGTTGATGTTGTTGTTAGTAGTAGTAGCAGTAATGGTGGTTTTGAACGTGGTGATGTACTAGTTGCAATACCTTCTGTGTTTCTATCATTCTTTTTCTGGTATTGTCATGCTGATGTCTGTGATACCATTATATCAGATAGTGTCTTTGAGTTGTTAATATTCATAGTTTACTAGTAAATCAGTAAGGGTGGTTCATGTTGACGGTGATAGTGTCATTAAGGATTTATTCGGTAATACTAGTTATTATACCAGTAGTAGCATAAGTGATTTTGGTATTGTGATAAAATAAACAGACAGACTGACTATCAGATCAAATGCAATCAAATAATAGACAAAAATACAGACGTATCATTGAAGAACTTACGGACAGCAATATGGATCGTTGGTATCTCCACAGGCACAACCTGAAAAATAAAGCACGTTCCTATCAGTATCCATGAAGGCTTTGCTCCAATTTTATTTCGGAAAGTTACTAGAAGACCAACATAAATAAATGAAATAAAGCTACGCATTGAAATGGTTTATTGTGCAGAAGTCAGAAATCAACTTTATTTCTGAAAATGACAGAACAATTTGGCTTTCTATCAATTGCATGATCATTTATACACACAATGAGCATGACGAAAGACAAACGTATTACTACCTCGGTATACGTTACATAATCTTTATTACTATAAAGTGATTTTATTTAAATGAATTCCAGCTGGATTTTGGTTTGTTTAAGATGGCAGGGTTTCAATCCAAGCGGACACATTTCCTAAGGAGAATATACTCCAGTTTGAAAAGAGATTTAGATATCTTACGTCTAAAAAGTACTCAAGTTTGAAAAGAAATTTAGATAGCTTACGCGTAGAAAGTACTCAAGTTTGAAAAGAAATTTAGATGTCTTACGTCTAAAACGTATTAAAGTTTGAAAAGAAATTTAGATGTCTTACGTCTAAAACGTATTAAAGTTTGAAAAGAAATTTAGATAGCTTACGCGTAGAAAGTACTCAAGTTTGAAAAGAAATTTAGATAGCTTAGGCGTAGAAAGTACTCAAGTTTGAAAAGAAATTTAGATAGCTTACGTGTAGAAAGTACTCAAGTTTGAAAAGAAATTTAGATAGCTTAGGCGTAGAAAGTACTCAAGTTTGAAAAGAAATTTAGATAGCTTACGCGTAGAAACTACTTAAGTTTGAAAAGAGATTTAGATAGCTTACGTGTAGAAAGTACTCAAGTTTGAAAAGAAATTTAGATAGCTTAGGCGTAGAAAGTACTCAAGTTTGAAAAGAAATTTAGATAGCTTACGCGTAGAAACTACTTAAGTTTGAAAAGAGATTTAGATAGCTTACGTGTAGAAAGTACTCAAGTTTGAAAGGGATTTATATACCATATGTTAGAAAGCACTCCAGTTTGAAAAGATTTAGATATCTTACGTCTAAAAAGTACTCCAGTTTGAAAAGGGATTTAGATATCCGATGTCGAAGAACGTACTCCACTTTGAAAAGGGATTTAGATACCCGATGTCTAGAACGTACTCCAGTTTGAAAAGAGATTTAGATATCTTACGTCTAAAACGTACTCCAGTTTGAAAAGGGATTTAGATACCCTATGTCTAGAAAGTATTCCAGTTTGAAAAGTGATTTAGATAGCTTACGTCTAGAAAGTACTCCAGTTTAAAAACAAATGTAGATATCTTCTGTCTATACAGTAATCCAGTTTTAAAAGAGATACTTACGTATCTTAATACTTGCGTATTACTGAAAATATATCAGTTTGAAAAGGAATTTATTTACATATCTTACGTCTGGAAAATACTCCAGTTTGAAAAGAGATTTTGATATATTATGTCTAGAAAGTACTCCAGTTTGAAAATGTATTTAGATAGCTTGTGTCTTGAAAAGAGGTATGCGTTATATTATGCGAAAGTTTTACTATGAAATAGGTGACATTTTTTTAAACATTAGTGCGCAGTGATCATGTACGTACACGTTTCCGATTGGGCAGGATCAAATATTTCCTGCTAACCCATTGAAGAGCTTCACTAAAAGAGGTTTCCACTATAAACATGTTATGCATGGTACCAATCATAGAACAGACCAAACCTATAAACTGTAGTTAGTTTTGTAAAATTCTGTACTTTGTTTATTATTTGTATTTTACGGCAAGCTATCAACTCTATCCATAACAAGTATAACAAAAGTACCTTGAACGGAACATCATTTTACGACATCCCATTTTTAATAGTCCTTTATGTAGACACTAGAGATTATTGACCAATGAGTCTCACTGACCTCGACCTTAGGTCTAAGTATACGGTCTTGAACTAAACTTATTGAGCAGAAAAGATTTTTTCTTATTAGGCATACCATGACCGTGACCTCTGACCTCTAGACCCCATAAGGCATAGGTTTCTTTATTACCCTAAGTACGTGGCATCCACAAAGTTTGGTCAAGGAACTTACTCAGGAATCAAAGTTATACTGCAAAACCATTTTTTATTTTTTATTTTGAGACACGGTGACCTTGACCGCTGAACTGTTGACCCTGAAATCATTAAACCTCTTCCAAACCTTAGGTGCAAGCCCTCCAAAAACTTTGGTCAAGGTACGTTGCATAGAACTAAAGCTATTATGTAAAAACCATTTTTCTTCTTTCAGTCACCGTGACTTTGACTTTTGACCTTTTGACTCCAATATCAATAGGCTTCTTTCTGGCCTAACGTGCGAAGTCATGCACAAACATTGGTGAAAGTATATGTCGAGAATTGAAAGGACAAGGTTCGATAAGGGCCGATTTTGGACCCCAAATTAGCGATAAATTAGAGGGTCTGTCAGAGTATTTGTTATGGTTATGCCATGTCCACTCTATGTCTACTGCAACATGTATACACATTAAATAATGAAATATTGTGAAATTAACAGTTAATGTGTTCCTAAATAGGCGTGAATTCATTCAAAACTCAAATTTTGCCATATTTCCGCATCTTCGAAGTCCTCAAAAACTAGCAGCGCATTCGAGAACACGTTTGATTTTTTGACTGAAGACATTTTTTGTAACCATCTAACACATATGCAGATTTTATGCATGTCCTCAATCGCGCTCATCCCTAACGAACAGAAAAATGATAGCAACATGCGTTTCTTAGATCACCCGTTATATGTACTTCACCATATAGGTCTACTTCACATTCACATAAAATGCCATTTTATGTTTCTTTAAACAAAATCGACGTTCAAATGTCGATTGCTATTTGTATGGGAGATTTTATTTTACTTTTTCTCTCTCTTTATTTCTGTTACTGGTTGTGTTTGGAGGCATTCTTTTTCGCAAATCATAATGGGAGTATGTGTACGATAGCAGCTAAATAATACAAGAGGCGCATTGAGGAATGAGGTTCACAGCAAGAAAAAAAAAAAAAAAAAAAAAAAAGAAGAAGAAGCAGCCGATAGTGCTATATTTGACTAAAATGGTCTGTAAAAAGGGATATGAAATGAAATCCCCATGTTTTTTTTTTCATTACCTTGATCATATTATGTTGCATTTATTATCTATATTCTACTCTTCTATGCTGTCAAAAATATTGGAACTCAGGCAAACAGGATCACAATATGAACAATAATGTGAATCACACTCATACATCAAAGTTATGAAATCAGCACTGAATCCAGTAAAAATGCAATATTCGTTAGTATCATTGTTCATTTGTTTAAATTTCATTAATTACTTTAGTACATAGCTTTAAATTATTATCTGTAGACTAGATTTAAAATAGACTTACTTAGTAGGTTACCGGCACATATTATAACACGGACTAATACAACTGATTACAGCAGTTTAAAAGAAATATTTATTGAAAAAAGGATTATTGCAGAATTTGACTTTACTTTGAATGCAACGATATGTATAAGATCTGTTGTTTTTTATTTACTAAAAACAGAACAAAAAGCAGATAATCAAAGCTTTGGATACTTTTATTACCCTAAGGAACCTCACCAGGTCACTTTTTAATATACAGTAAATTGTCAACTATTTCTTGTATGCGGACCTCTTTTGTAAACCTAAAACGGTTTCGGATTTAGTGATACTGCCAGAGATAGCAGTTGTTCGAGCTGTACCATAGCCATTTATTATTATTATTATTATTATTATTATTGTTTCCTTTGTTTTATCTTTTAAATATAAATAAGTTTATATTTATTTTTCCTTCAGTGATTCGTGCTTATTCTGTGTACACTATTTCTTTGTATCTGTCATACTTTCCATTTGTTACATGTTTCTGATGAATAACTCAAACTGTTATCTATCCAAAGGTTTAAATTAGGAGTTGAAAAATAACTCTGTAAGTATTTTCTTTTAAATACTGCGATTTCAAGTGGTTGCTTACACATTAATGCTGTCAAAAAAGGCCGGGGGTGGGGGGTGGGCGGTGTGTTAACGGCACTTTAAAGACATTAATGGCTATATCATGCCGAGGAAGTGGAAGCTAAGTGCCTTTCCCAGGGTCACACCGAGACAGCCGGCCCGGGCAGTGGCCTTGGAAGGTATCGAACCCGAGAACCTTTGACTACAAATCTGATGCTTTACCAACTGAGCAACCGCGACTCCCCCCTCAAAAAAAAAAAAAAAAAAAAAAAATATCCAAAATATAATGGATATAATAGCGTCTTTATGTGTTAATTATCAGAAAGCAACAAAAAAGAAAGATAAAAAGAAAATGAAACAATTTTTTTGTATGTCTGTTGCCGGATTTGAAATCGGTTCGCCGGGATGCGAAGTGGCCATCTTTACCGCTACACCACGCGAGCTATTGACTGCCAGTGAAAAAATATCATGATATTTTTTCACTGCAGTGAAATATCACCATTATATCTCTCGGAAAATCCAGTATTTCACTGCCTAGCATAAAATAAAATAGCGTCTTTATGTGTTAATTATCAGAAAGCAACACGATTTTTGTAAAAAGCTATAGAAGAGCCGGAAATGTTTTTTTTCTTTTTCTCAAACAATCTCAGCCAAACCACACCCACACCCCATCCCCCGAAAATGAAATGGTGGGTCCCTAAGTCATAAAGGGGTGGCACGTGTCTCATGTAAATTGAATTGAAAAATATTTGATTTATATTTGGCATTTTTCATAAGGTCTCCGCTCAACTACAAAAAATATATGGCTATACAAACCTTAACGGGCACTGACAAGAGACTTGTGCGCATCAATTTTCGGTCATAATGCCTTATCTGATGTAGCTGTTACGAGTGGATTGTATTGTCTTGTATGCCTCTCTATAGATCATCGGAGAGCTATAGCTTTACATGAATTTGGGGTATCAATTACATATATATATTTCCATCGATATTCGACTAAGAGCATCCGTGACGAGAGAGAGAGAGAGAGGCTATGTGAATTATCCGAGCTAGAAAAATGTGGCGGTGACGGTCCTTTTGGAGCAGATCTTTAGTACTTTGCCAGTGTTCAGCTGCTGCATTTTGAATGTCTTATATATGTTTTTGTTTTTATTTTTCAACTTGATTTCTACATGTGTGTTGCATTTGTATATGTGTGTTGCATATGTACATGTGTGAGTCTGTACACACGCAAACTGAAAGCTTTTCAGTACCGGGCAACATTGACAACCATAGTTGCTCCATTATTTCAAATTAAACGATACATTATAGACTGATTGCCAGCCTGAAATCTGGCATAAATTATATTTATCCCTGAGTATGCTGCTCCTTAAAAAAAAGACCAGATGTTAAACAACTCGATGTCATGACTGAGGATGTTTGCCCATGCGTGAATGAATGGATTCCCAATCAATACACAAGAAAAGCATTTTTGACATTTTTCAAATCTGAAAGTTTGCTTATTTTCTTGTTTGATAAATAAATCGAACATTATACAATTGGTGTACATGTATTCAAAACTTGGTTCTATGTTAAAATGCTTTTAAGGCACAGATAATTTAATTTCGGGGTGGGGTGGCATTTTCTTTCGAGCTTTTATATTTTCTTTTTCTTTTACGTCAAGAACATTTTTTTTTCAACTAGTACAATGGATATAATAGGTTCTTTTTACTTCTATGCATCAGAGCAAGAATATTTTTTTCAAAGTATTTGAGAGCCGGAATTTTTTTTATGATTTCTAGTCGGTTAAGTGACAGTAATGACGTTGATGATATACTGGTGGGATGAGGGAAGCGTAGCATGGGTTACAGTCCGATCAATTTTGTTATAGTTTTAGATTGACGGACATCGATATCGCCACAATCTCAATAGGGTGCAATTAATTAATGATAATCTGTTTTCGACGGATTATCAGCGGGGGAATAAAAAGAAAAGAATATATTTGCAAAGCAAACATATATCGACGACTGTACCCAGGTTAGGGGTAGTGCAAACTGGAACAAATACAGTTGTAATAATCTGTCTACTGTTTTATTTTTTATTTTCCTTCCCTTTATTCTGGAAGCCCATATCATATAAAATAAGATGTGCCTGTCCACACATCGTCTTCACAATGAATATACCAAACTTGATATCCTTGATCTGTCAGTAATAAAACCGTACTATACAGAAAACACAAGTGTCGCGTGCCGTACGCTTTAGAGCTAATGTACTCTCTCTCTCTCTCTCTCTCTCTCATAAAACTCATATGAAAGTACCAAATTTTGTGATAATTGATCAATACAAGGAATAATTTTATTGAATTGGTATAATAAGTAGAGTATAATGTAAGCTTTCCTCCGCCAAAAAATAGATAAAACTGCTTTGGTCACTGATGTTGCGAACATTTGGTTTTCATTCTTAATTCTTAATTATCCACTGTAGCAACATAAGGCTTTTATTAATGTACAAAAATAAATTTCTGCGCGGCTTTTGCGTGATTATTTATGGTAAAAAAATACATAAATTGTTATTCTGTGACAATCATGGCAGGATTTTCCTCTGAGTTTAATAGGAATATCTGATTGCGGGCCAAAATCAGCCCTTATCGAACCTTGTCTTTTTGTGCAGAAACATTTATTTCAGTCACAGAGACCTTGATCTTTGACTTTTCGTTCATTTTTCATTCATTTCATTTCATTTCGTTTTAGGTAGTAAGCATGTTCTCATTCAGCTATACCCTTCGGGGTCCCCCACTATGACCTAATTATCTTGGCGAGAAAATCGAAAGTAGACAATGTGAAAGTTCAATGCAGATTCCCTGATTAAACCCCTTTGAGACTAAAAATATCGTTCATTCATTTAGTATACTTTTTTAAAACTAGTTCTAATTTATCATTATGAAGTGACAATTCTGATATTTGAGTTTATTTGTTAAGTTTTTACTTGTTTACGTACATTTTCCACCGCAATTCGTTAAATATCGGTTCATTTTTACTCATTATTTTTATTTTTGGTAATCAGATATGCCCTATTTCTGTCATACCCTTGCGGAGTCCCCAAGTATGGCATATGTTACCTTTGTTAAAAAAAATCAAAATAACATTAAGAGAGCAAAAGACTAGCATGACCTCAATATTGTTTCAAATATAGTTATTGGTCTGCTTTATTTTGAGGTGTCCCAAAAATATTTTTTAAAAAGAGTTAAAAGTGTACCAGTAGTAACCATGCCAACAGCTTAGCAACAGATCATATGCAATTTAGAAGACAAACACTACACATGTGAAAGTTCCAAGAGAGGACATCCATAAAAAATAGTTTTTACTGTGTTTCCCATTTATGAAATCAGTCTAACTTAAATATGTTTCTCTTCTTTCACGCTTATAATTGGATACAAAATGCTAGGAATGAGCGAACACTAAATTCTGTAGAATTATATGTCTAGCCTGCTACGCTGGTACATAATCCCAAAACCAGTGGCGTAGCAAGAAATTCTTCCCCCTCTCCATCCCCCGGAAAACTTAATTCTGGGGCCGCTTCCCAAGGAAAGAAAAGTGTTTGATGGGATTTTGGGCCCCCACTAGCCCTGCTTCCCCATTCCCGACCCTGGGCACCATTCCCTCCCTCCCAATTCAGTTACGGGGGTTGCTTATGCGGTTGCTACGTCGCTGCCAAAAACTTAGCGAAGCCACATTAGCAAGAAAAATATGTCATTACAACTACAATTTACTTTTCACGGGTGCTACCATAAGTGATAAAGGTTAAAGCACACATCAAGTTTTAACATTATACACGCAGCAGTGCTAGACGACTCGTTTCTTCGTGCTATTTCTACCTATTTTCTTATCGATTTCCTTTAAATGTCGATTACATTCCTCAACTACTGATAAATGCTAAGATTTTTTTTTCAATCTGTTTGGTCACCCTGGTAACGACAAGAAATACATGTTACACTGAGCAGATTAATCAAATCAGCATTTTGTCTACGCGGGAGAAGGGGGAGGCTTGTAGGATTGAGAGTTTGGATAATATATTGGTTAAACACTCGCTTGGCATGTCTGCATTCTAAGGCTCGTTCCAGGGAATTAGCACGCATACGAGAGTGGGCACTCATCCATGGCCGGTTCTGCAGTTCCCTCCACGTCAGAGCCACGGTTGCAAGAGGTTCGCTAGCCGTACTCTCACTCAGTGGGTTGCAGATTCAAATCTTGCACAAAGTAGCCCGGGTTGCTGTTGTGAGGTGTTTCTGGGCAAGCTACTATACCCTGTTGTCTCAGCCCAAAATAGCCCGGGTTGGCTGTTGTTGGGTGTCTCAGCCTGGGGTGACTTTTGTGTGTGTCTCTACATAAGGCACTATACCCCCACTCTTTCATGTAATGGTATGCAGTTAAACTCCAATCCAATAATCAACCCTCCACCTCAAAGTTCACGTGACTTCAAGTTACTATCTTATGAATAGCGATTGCTTGACATAAGTTGTAAGAAGTAATTGTACAATCCATGTGAATTAAATGAAGCTTGATTTAAGTTCACGTCCCAACATAGACAAAGTGTCTGCATTGGTGATTTTAGGAAGATGCGTTTAACAATTTAATATCACGATGTTTGATATACATAGGTGTATTATTGTATCGGACATCTCTAAATCTACGTATTGGACATCAGTCAATCTATGCATAGGACATCAGTAAATCTATGTATCGGACATCAGTAAATCTGTGTACCGGTTATCACTAAATCTATGTATAGGACATTAGTAAATCTATGTATCAGACATCACTAAATCTATGTATCGGAAATCACCAAATCTATGTATCGGACATAACTAAATATATGTATTGGACTTTAGTCAATCTATGTATCGGACATAGCTAAATCTATGCAATGAACATTCAATATTTTGTTGCCGTTTATTCTTAATTCCAATATCTCATAAAAAATTAATTAAAAAATGTTGGTGCAAGTATCTATCTAACTAACAATCTAACTATCTGTCTGTCTATCTATATATATATATATCTGTCTGTCTATCTATCTATCTATCTATCTCTCTCTCTCTTTATATATAGAGAGATATAGCTATATTACTGTCTGTCTCCCTGTCTGTCTGTCTGTCTCTCTCTCTCTCTCTATATATAGCTATATTACTGTCTATCTATCTATCCACAAACAAACATGTTTGATTATGTAATATAGTTGTATATAACGACGTATGAATTTGAAGAGGTCTGAAAATTAACTTGAACTCAAAATAAAACATACGCTTTATTTACCGTACCGATTTTACTCTGTCATGTCTTTATTAGTTGATTAAACAGTCAAATAATAAAAGGCAAATATGAAAATGGAGGAATCTTTATTTGGTGAATTAAAAGGAAAAGGAAGGATAATAATCTGTGTGCGTGCGAGAGAGAGAGAGAGAGAGAGAGAGAGAGAGAGAGAGAGAGAGAGAGAGAGAGAGAGAGAGAGACTTACCGAGGCCCGACACAAGGAAGAATAGCGCAAGTCCGTAATGAAAAGACATATCGGCTGTTAAAACTATACAAGAATCACAACTTTATAATGGTACGCCTGCATAAAAGATTTCACGTTTTCTGAAACAAAAACATTAAAAATAGTTATCTAAATCACAGACTGACTCGAGGTTTGCTGTACAACACTTTTTTCTCCTCTGCTCCTGTTACGCACCTCTCGAAACAGTTGTACGACTTGGTTAGACGTGATTAGTTACATAATGTGCGCAGTGAAGGCCGGGCTTTACACGTCCTATTTCATAACACTACGTGCAGAGGCAGCTAATTATTGGTGTTACATTGACAGAAAAACTGATTCGTAACTTATAAATTTTACATACCTATTATATTCGCACTGTAATTTGTTTTATGATCTGAACATGACATAAAAGTAAGTAAGAAAGTGTTCGCATGTGATGAAGGCTCGTACTTGCATGTTACTTTGCGTGTGTAGATCTTCCAGTAGATATTGCAATGAAATTAGATAGATAGTTGGGGAGTGTGCTGCTTTTGATGATAAGGGGCAGTTGCATTTTCAGTAGACCATTGGTTTGAACAATTAGCGCTGTCAATTATGACCGTCTAGCCGAGGGTGATGACCTTAGGGAGTGAGAAAAACTTTACCTGCAGACATTTGTCAAGCATCAGGTTTCAACTTGACTGAATTATGGACTGGGAAAGTTGATCAAGAATCACAGACTTGAAAGGGTGGGGGTGGGGGTGGGGGGACGGAGAGGTTTATAGCGTTCAGTGAAAAGAATTAATTTCAGTTTGTTCTCTCTTTCTCCCTTACTCCCTCCCTCCCTCCCTCCCTCTCTCTCTCTCTCTCTCTTTCTCTCTCTCTCTCTCTCTCTCTCTCTCTCTCTCTCTCTCTCTCTCTCTCTCTCTCTCTCTCTCTCTCTCTCTCTCTCTCTCTCCTAAAAATTAGTGATGTTCTAACTCATCTGAGAATTAGGGAAATTTCTTGTGTAATGTAACACAAGGATAGATGAGTGTCTATAGTCTAAATTGTAAATGATCCTGAAAATAGGAGATTTGTTTTATGGATTTATTTCTTAAGACGACACGTTACAGCAGTGCCGTCGCAAGTTTTAGCACGACGAAACGGCGCCCCGGGCGAGCGTCGCCTTTTTGTGTCCCCTATTCGTAAGAAAGAAAAAAAAATACCGCAAACTCCACGGAACGCCTCCCCCCCCCCCCCGTACTTGGCGCCTCGGGCGGTCGCTCGTATTGCCCGCCCCTTACGACGGCCCTGCTTTACAGTATGTAAGAAAATGGAGGCTGAAACATGGACAAGTTAAGCATGAAAGAAGTAGTATCATAATGGACGTTTTGCCTTTATTATTATTATTATTGTTACTTATATAGGTCAAAGCTTTCTATACCCTCATGATTTTTTTTTTATATCACACGCGCACACGCACGTGTGCATGTTCGAGCGTGAAAGCATACGAGTGATGACTATGGTTCCGAATCCGGAAACCATAAGTACACTGTCAAACATGCAAACAGTTACTCGACTTTTACTGCCTGCAAATCCACTAAACCCCCTCCCCCAGTTGAGTATCTGTACTCGGAGTATGCCGGTGATTTTCCATATCCACCAACACAGTCTCGAACTCCACCATGTCAATTATTTTATCCTCGATAGCCATCGAGTACAGTTTACTAATTGTATTGAGACTACTTTGTGCTGCAGCGTGAAGTTCTGAATAAACACGTACTCGTTGATGTAAACGTAACAAAATTATTTTGCTAGCAACGCCTGAGACACCGGTTACTATCGATATAGCCCCGACAACAATTCCGATTTGCGCACCTATGATGGTTGTCGTGGTCTTGATTCCCGTCACGCCAAGGCCAACAGTTGCTGCCGCGGCAAGCCCACAAATAGCATCAACGACAGCACACACGCGTTTGTATTTTACGAGTAGATTGGTTCTCTTGACGACTTCATCTCGAAGCTCTTGTTCTGCTTCGTTTATTTTTCACGTCGGTATCTTTGAGGGTCCATTATAATTCTTCTCTTAATAATGTGATCGCGTAGTATAATTGCTCGACAATCATACCATGTTCAGGTGCAACAAGCACGCGCACTTCTAACCAAATTACCCCTTTTTACTGTCATAGAAAATAACTTCCTGCGGAATATTTAAATCTCCGGCAATTATGCATTCAGGGACACCACGTTCACTTGATTATGCCTTTGGTTTGTGTCTGAAACTATTGTACTCGTCCTCGCCCAAGAACTGTTACGCGGACAACTGCGTCCTTGTTGAATAACAGTCGAGATCTTTCTTTTCTTAGTTGAGTCAATGTCGGTTTAATATAATCAATGGGGAATTTAAGTGGGGTGGATTCAGTGGTGAATATTACTTCATCGTTATAGAAAGAGTCTTTGGCTGATTTTACACCTGACGGTGGCGCAGTCAGCGATCGGGCTTTTTCACGTGCTAATGCAGTGATTCCAAGCTGGCTTCGAGTTGGTACTGATAAATTCGGGTGATCCCAACTGTTAATTTCTATTTGATCCTGATCACAATTATATTTTAGTGTATACGAGGGTCTAGCAACGCCTTTTTGAAGCAGATATTCGTCAATAAGTGGAACAAAATCACTATCAAAATTGGCATCACTGGTTAACTGATCCAACACCCCGTCGGCCAATTCCGCAATCTCATCACCTCGGTAAGAATCCATCACTTATATGCAATAACAAATCTTGAGCAAAAACATCAAAGATGGTTAATAACGCTTCATTCCAAACATTTGCCCCATGTATCTCTATTTTATCGTCCTTATTGATCTTAAACAAGTCTGCTACCGAACAAGTTTTTGATGACTTTCGTTGGGATCTGACCTAAATAATTAATCGCTAGATTTTGATATCTTAGCTTCAGCATTACGATTTTCCGATGATTATTTTTGTTCTTCTAATTGAATACTAAGAGACACCAATGTGTTAGTGGACGCGTACATGATAAAGAAATAATATCCGGACTTATCAGCAAAAAGTCTAAAGTCACCACTGGAATGAAACCAATCAATATTTACATATGATACACCAAATACTCCAGAGGCTACTGCTCCTCCTATTCCTCTTTTTCTGTTTCTCTTGTGCGTGGAATCATCGATGCAAGTTCAATTCGCATAAAAACACATCGAAAATGCTTGATTGACTTTACCATCACGAGTATATCAAATTTGGTTAATGGCAAGGCCTTTCGCGAGTAGTACTTGGTAGTCGAAGACCTGTGTGAAGTTAAGCAAAATTTCTTCAGAGGGTTCTGGAATGTCGTTTAACTGCAGAGAAACTTCAGACACTCTTAAATGGTCAAATATCATGCTACTACTCGTATGGTCATTGTCTCGCTACGCATTATGAAACGCCATGAACACGTGTTTTGGTGCGCTAAGGGCATGTTGGGTACTTATTTGCCATGTAAACTGTCCCTGAATATTGCTTGTCGAGTGCAAGTCTATGGTGTACGCGAGAAACGACAGTGTTAACGCGGTTCCGGACTTCATAAACGACAACAAAGGTTAAAATTGTTGTTGGCGCCTATGACTACGGCTTCTACATCTGCGCTTATTCTTGAGGTCACCTAATTGTATACGGTTTATGATCTGCATTATTCGATGAGTCCTTATAAAACATCATTGACGGGCTGGCGGATTTTGCATAATCGTCGCTGTATCTGGCAAGTCCGAGAATCGTTGTGGCAATGTCAAATTTGTCGAAAATTAATTCGATTCCTTTCCGTCGATGGAATAACTTGCTCTGTCGAAGGACACCATGATGCCATTGTTGACAAATCCAACTTGGGCATTTGTGGGATAATCGTTATTGTCGGTCTGTATCAGTTTACCCTCGATTTCCAAGAATGCCTCCAACGGAAGAAAAAACCTAGATGTGTCCTGCACTTGTAATTTTATTTCTGATTGATCAGGTTCCCTAGCCGAGTACGAATAATACTGAAAATCTCTTCTGCTTTGATCCACCAACACAGGCGCGTCCATCTCAAACGCGGGCTCGGATGTAGTCAAGCTCGAATCGATTGAACTGCCTGCAATCCCATATTTTTTAAACGATCCGGAGCAATGTTTTTGATGGTATCAGCGGCTCGCAATTCAGCTTGTTTAGCAATTGGTGCAGCACGCGAATACAAGGCCGCGAGCACAATTGGTGCACCTGTAAAAAATCCACGCACAACATCACCAAGGCCAGTTCCATAATATGTCATGCAAACATGTTTTCGCGCGTAACAACACGCGCTGGTATCACTGTAACTATATTTAAATGTCAGGTTGATCTCTCATGTACAGTTGTATTGTCAAGGTCTCCCCGCGGATGTCTAACGTGTTCCCATCCTGATTCACAAGAGTAAAACGAAGTTGTGCTAACCGGGGATTGTGGCATGAATGGTATACCGGTGCCGCGGGAGTAATCGATATCAATATTAGCCTGCGCGAAAAGTAATTGACGGTAAAAACATTGGATTATTTCCTTTTTCGTGATGCCAAGCTGAATGTCAATTGTTGTATAACACAGTCAGGTCTTCATATTGTGTGCGATGCCGCGCAAAAACACGTACATGTTAACCATTGTGGATGTTGCCAGCAGATACAAAGAAGCGGAACCACAAACGTCCAAATATTCAGCAAGTGTCCCAGATGCGCTTAAGCGTATTTACACACGCGGACCGCTAACATGGCCACAGCTGTTGCAAGTGGACCCCAGCAGAGAATTTCTCGGAGCCGTTGCTGCATTGTTAATAAAACATAAGGTGGGGGTTCGTGTTCGACATGTTAACATACATCGCGACCAGGTTATTGTGGAATGATTTAACAGTACACTTGCTGAACGGTTATTCGGTCATCACTACACACAGGAATTGTTAATGAGGTCTCAGAGTCGAAGTGCTAGCACTCTAGAACGAACTCGGACCGCATAGCGGTCTCGCGAGTGGGTAACAAGGCTTCGTTCAGTCATAACAGCGTTGAATAATGAAACGAGACGCACGGTTGGATTAAAACCCGTTGATGCAATTCGGCTGAAGACTGTTACCATTACCTACAAAATGATTTCACAACCACCGCCGTCAGACCCACTCGGAAACAATTGTGTTCGGTATCTGTATGCACCGGGGGAATTATAAGGTGGACATTGTCGTGCTACTGATCGGGTATGGTCCTTCGAAATATGTACAATCTCGGGCCGTATTGATACTCCGAGGCGACCAACACGTTACCATTTGGCGGGACAAAGCCTCCTGGTACAGCATTTGTGCGAGTGGGATTACAAGTCGTTCCCGCGGACACAAAACTACCGCCAAGGTTTATTTTTGGGATTTGCGCGTGCCCGTACGCGTAAGTAGTAACACCATCAGGGAAAATCCACCACTTGGTGTCCAGCGGGGACAACCTCACCTTATTACAACGGTACACGTCCATTCGATGATGCCACGACAGAATGAGATTGGCCGTGTGCGTGAGTCGCTCGCGAATTTCACATATATATCGTGCCGAAGATTCATTTGCACAATCACGCGTGAAACTCTTTTCGTCTTCTTGATGTTTTTGGAGCCACCAACCACAATCAAGTACATTTTGGGGCGCATTCTCACGTATTCCTCGATAGGCTTGCCCGTGCACTCATCTTTGAACTTACCAACAACCTTTTTGTGTTCGTTGCTAAACAGGAGATGATATTTCGGATACTCGCTGGTATCAAATTCGTTTACCAGCGATGCCTCGCCTATGTCCGCGTACACATCATTTGGTGGTAATATGCATAACAACGAATCCGTAACCATGTACAGCACCTCCATGTTGTCTCGCTACCGCGGTTTGATCTTATCCTCATAAAACTCGTAAATTTAGAGCTTTAAAAGATCAAGAACAGACGTGCCATCGTAGATAGGCGTTGTCAGCTTCAGTTTCGACCTTTTTATTATTGTGCACGGCAATGAGTCCATCATCGAATATCTTCCGGGATTCGAATACTGGGTCAGCAATAAGTCTTCGAATCTTGTCTTGTTCACTATCTTGGACAAGGTCGACGCGAATCCGTTTCCGAAGATTCTCAATTGTTCTTCCGAACACAGCATTGTTCATTAGTTTGAAAAAGTCTTTCTCAAACTCGTTATTGGCCTTTGTCCTGAGATCCGTATTCATCTGTATGTACTGAGCCATCCAAGCGCTTTGGCGAAACTCTAACACTCGGTGGACTTTGCATCAACGTATCCCCCAGCCGCAGATACAGCTGCAGGTTTCGTATGTGGACTACGTAGTTGTTTTTAATTCTCAGGTTTGGTGCTAGCTTTGTACATTCTGTAAACTTGATTCCAGGTTCGTCTACAATCTCACACTGATACGGGGACAACCACTCGCGAGGCACCGATTGCACTTCCGGTGCTAGCGGATAATCATTATGGCTGCTGTAAAGCTCGTCTGGATACTCTAAATCAACTTCATAAAAGTACCCGATACCACTGTCGCTTTTATATTCATTTATGTTTCCTTCCATGTGATCGATCCACTGAAACCACCCAATAGGCATGGGCTGCATCATTGTCCATTCATAAAAGTTGTTTGGTTCCAGATACATGATGTAGCTGTTTGGGACAACTGGGTCATATCCATCCACGTTTGGGTTGCTGGCTCTTGCATAGCGATGACTCGCCATAGAAATCCCGCCGCGGATTTCTCTTTCAATAGCAGAAGCTGGTCAATATCGGTGATCAGTTCCAACTCCACCTTGGTTTTCGACAGCAGCGCATCCCAGGCCATTCCCGGTGACGAAAATAAAAGCGCGTAGTCAAGCTTGTATATACGCATGGTCGTATCACGAAATGTCTCAAAGACATCCGCAAGCAGAAGCACATCTCTTCCCAAATACAGATCGTGATAGTCGCCAATGTTTTTACATTTGAATGTGAACCAAACATTGTTCGCTTGTTTGTAGTCGTTGGTGGAAATATCTTCGCGAGACAATGACGAATGAAATATCTCGATCGGTGGCAACCGGGTGTACGCAAACTTTCCCTTCCGCTCATGTACTCGTAGGGATACATTCCTTTTTTATTTATCAACTTTAACTTGTCAGGGTTAGCGATACCATATTGAATGATGATTTTGAATCGATCGTTGTATCTCGCAACAAGGTTGCTAACTAGCTTGTCCAAGCTGGAATTCAGGAACTGTAGCAAGTCAATGAACTGCAGATGACCCAGCCTAAGCGTCATGTACTTTTCCATGCTGTTGGGGATTACGCTTATTGGCGTCTTTGATGCTGCGGCGACTCCTTGCATAATCAGGTGGCCATCATCCCCACGCAGCACCACATGGATTTGTGTTTTACTTGGCAAATTTGCAACTGTAGATTGCATGAGCTGTGTACAGCACCTCTATACATGCCAGTAAAGTGGCAGTGGTCACGAACTTTAAAGCTACCGTCGGTGCCAAAGGGGTCATCACAGATCCAGCAATGAGTGACCGCAAAAACTTTGCGTTTATCATCACGAGTTATAATCATGTCCGCGGGCGAATAGAGCTGTTGATTGATACATTTCGCCGTAACCTCAAGCGATTTAAGAAACACCTCAACCGAATCCTGGCCACGATACAACATTGGTGCATCAATCACTCCATCACATCTGACTATGGTGTAGCAAAACCCGTATGGGATTTGTTCAGCAACTTGCGTTGTATTCGACTGAACCTCTGTGGTTTCCACGGTCCGCGTAGATGACATATGTATTTCCATTTTTCGTTGCACCGCTGTAAATTTCAGAATGTTTTTACCAGGTTCTGGCATAATCATACGCTGCGGCTTCTCACTGATTCCACCACAGTAAAAGTCAAGGTCCGCGAGCAGCTGTTGGGTGCTAAATAAATACAGGGAACGTCTGCATGAAAACTTTTTACAATAGTGCTTGGTGTGTCGCTTAAGCAACCGGGAAAGATTCTGTATCCATACGTAATGAGATCGCGACTCTGAACCAAGTTATAGCAGATAAAACTGGGTCCTCTTGCTTTGTACATGTGGGTATACTTCAAGCGCATAAAATCCCTTGTTCCAAGCGTACACGTTAACAGCGATACTTTTTGAGTATGGCCTTAGTAACTTGTACAGGAAATTCAATGTTGCCAAACTTAAGTTCACCCAGATATTGTTTGTAATTTCTAGATTTGTCTTGATTATCGTTCACGGGATGTAACGCGGACGCGAACGCCCATTCAAAACATCGATTATTATTATTTTTCACATTGATTACTGACCGCGACTGAACATACTCTGGCGTTGTTGTGTAACTCGATCCGCGAACAGGATTTATATGGAAATTATGCAGGTCAACTTTCACGCATCTGTCCACAGTTAATCCTGACCCTGCGTTTGTGTATTTGTTCAACGTCTCAAGAATCCTTGCTAAAGCTTTGTCGATTTCATCATTGAAGGCCTCAGCGTCTTTGCAGTTCAGAATCACACAGGCACCAATATGAATCCACGGGTTTGCGATTTTAAACCCATCCTTATCACGGTTAAGCGGTATAATCAAATTCACATTCAAAGCAATTTTCATCTTAACCGTGGAGGTGTCCGTGCGCTGTAGCATCGATACGATTCTTGGACGCATCTTCAAAAAACGTTTCACCGCGTGTTTGCTTGGACTTGGAACGTATTCGGTAGGGATAATTGTCCAATAATCTTGTAAATCACCACGATGTTTATATAACTCAAACTCGGGGATTTGCAATTGTCGTGCTTTTGCGGAAGCCTAAGTAGCAGCGGTATGTGTGATACGACGTCGACGCTCTTGTTCATCGCCAACCACCTGTGCTATTTCAGCCCGCTCGGCCCGTGAAGGAATCTTTATATAATTCTGCGCTGCTATTTCACGAAGTTGCTTCACGGTCAAGTGTGGCGCCTTTGGAGAAAGTCCTAACATTACAAGTAGGTCATCTTTTCTCATACTGCTTGGAGTCCTTATTCCACCCTCTCGCGTGGATTGCCTTATTTGATTCATAGTTGGCATGCTTATATATAAGGAAAATCATTGTCTAATTGATAATTATTTGTATTATTAATTTTACTTTACTAGGGTCAGAAACTGCAATCGCTTCAATCCTAGCTATTATTTCATTTACTTCTGCATCGTTTTTAACAGTGACGTCGTCGTGTGTTTCTACAATTATAGGTTCGGTGAGTCTTCGCCTGCGCGCGATAATACTCGTGAACAGATCCGCATGGTTGACAAAGCTGATTACTCGACTTTACTCCGATACCACATTTAAGACATGGTCGAGTACCTAGACCAAGACGTAACGCGAGCAAATGTGATTTACAGTATTCATAATGACATGTTCTACTGCATGGTTCATGTTTTCCAAGGCATACACCTTTGCAGTGATTGCGTCCTAATGCTATTGAACTTTATATATATACAAAAGGTTATCTAATTGGGTAAGAACACAATACCATGTCTTCATTTATGGTAATCTGAAATACTATACGAGGGTATTGTAAATAAACCGGCGCACAATCCGAATAATCAGTTACAAATAAATCAATTAACTTATGCAAAATGTGTCTTAAGTCCATGTTGGCCCAAATCAGCTCAACTTATCCATCACTGAATACTGCACAAACACGCATACTGCCCTTCGCAGCATCAAATACAATAATTCTAAACGTTTTGCATTGTTTATATATCTCAGCCATGGTTTTTCCTTCTCTGGACCTAGAAAGAGGTTCATAAAATCTCTCCCATTGATTGGCGAGTGTGGATACCATCGTTATATTAATACTAAAAGTGTCTTTCTAGTTGATTTGCTCATTATCACTGTATACCTCGTTTTCGTCGCTAGGTTCACTCATTGACGACTCGGTTAACGACTTAAACTTTTCTTGCACAATATCAATATTTTTGTTGTATTCTTGGCCAAGTCTGCGTCGTTGTGGTTCCAAAATAATCAAAGTCAATTAATTTATCAAGATGCTTTGGACACGTATTTCAAAAATCATTAATCATCTTTTGAGCATCTTTAACAAACCTGTATGACGCATTTAAGCGAAATAACGATTTAATCTTTTCTGTAACGTTAGAAACACCCCATTTTCTGGTAATTTAATTTCATCGTTGGATATACTCATAAATTCTTTCAAAATACTATACGCGTCAATCTGTGGACTTTTTACATTATTATTATTATATTATTATTGTGGTATATATATATATATATATATATATATATATATATATATATATATATATATATACATATATATATATTGTTTAATATAATATTCTCACACTAACTCATAGGTTGTGTGTATAACACTATTGTAGTCGGTTTGTTTACCACGCGAGCGTTGATGCAAATCATGATAAATACGATCGTGGACGTGGTCATGGACAATAGACCATAGACATGTTTGTCTTTGTATTTATATTTGCCTCTGTATTTGTCACGTCACAATCTCAATCACGTGTATACTTGATAATAGCTGTTTTGATGGTTACTGATTTTATATCCTCTTGCATGGGCGCCTGTTGGTAACTTTCACGTTTGGGCGTGCTTGCGCGTGTGTTATACAAAAATCATGGGGGTATTAAAGGCTATGACCTAGATAAGTAAATAATAAAAAGGCAAAATGTCCATTATGATACTACTGTTAGATGGAAAAAAGTTATTAGTCCCTTTCTGACTTTTTTGTCATTTATTGTGTGTTAAATTTCTTACGGATAACAAAAACATCTTGCTTTAGATTCCATTTTGTCATGGGGTTCTCAACAACAGCATTTCGTTTTTTTTTTTTTTTTCGTTTTTTTTTTTGTTGATTTATTTGTTTGTTTGTTTTTGTTTTCTTCATATTTGTGTAATTTCTGCTTTAATTCACTTTTACAAGAATAGGATTCTCGCTTATCGGAGTTAAAACTTTTTCTACCATTTGTCATTTTCTATCTTTTTTCTTCCTTTTATTTGTTAGATCAGTTCGACTGTTGTTCACAAAGAACGTGACATCAGAAAATTGATAGCTCGGAAGTGCAATGTTTTCATTCCAGCTTCTTCTGTTAAGTAATAAACATACTCTCTCTCTCTCTCTCTCTCTCTCTCTCTCTCTCACACACACACACACACACACAAACACACACACACACAATTAGAAATGTAACACATTAGTAGTCGTGGTTCCCTCATACTGCTCTGTCTCTCTGGAATATGGTATAATGGTCATTGATAATGATTCAAATAGACTGATAAATTCACTCAAAGATTAGTCTTGTTGACAATGATTCAAATAGACTGATAAATTCACTGAAAGATTAGTCTTGTTGATGATGATTCAAATAGACTGATAAATTCTCTCAAAGATTAGTCTTGTTGACAATGATTCAAATAGACTGATAAATTCACTCAAAGATTAGTCTTGTTGATGATGATTCAAATAGACTGATAAATTCACACAAAGATTAGTCTTGTTGCAAATAATCAAGAACATATCGTCAATTCCAGTGAAGTGATACACAACCAAAATTCACCAGAGAATATATATTATACTAATTACACTGGTCTGAAATCCTTTTAAAATCTTATGAGTTTCAAGTACAACCCGAGAAAATCTTTTCTCCATTCAAATATTTATTATTGTGTTGGGCACTTGAACGAATCAAATATTTTTGTGTTGTCCTTTTGATAAATGTTCCTGTTTATTTATCTGATCCAATACTGCAGATGGACGTGTTTATTAGAGGGAAAATGCAGTGATTGTTACTGATTTGCATATTGGAAATAAAAGCTCAAAGAGACCAAAAGAAGACTGACGAAACTTGAGCACCGCCCGAAATCTAGAACTAAATTGTGACACGTATACAATAATTGACTGTTATGGTTGATAACTGCTAGTCTGCTGCGTTATTTTTACTCCTTATGACACTGTTTAAAACTAGAAGTAGACCTAAGAATTTGAACCGACTCGAGTTTATAAAAATGGCGCACTGAATGGGTTTCTTGCCCTTTCAAGAACAAGCGTAAAGATTCAAAAAAGCTTGCCTTCCACGTAGAACACAACTTGGGGTGCAATTAATTCATATAATATACTATGCTTTTTTTAGCAAACATAAAAGTATGATTAATGCCTTGATTTCTTCCAACACACACAGAACAAGAGTCCCTCGAAGGGACTGACGCTCTAATGGGCGAAAAGAATTTCCAGGAGTTCAACATAAGACCATTTCTTCCTTTCAACTGCTAAGTGTTGAAACCATCTCTGATATTCTTCAGTGATGACCAGATTTTCAAATTAGCTTTTGTGGTGCACATATTGGATGTCAGTTTGGCACCATTTTCATTTAGGACAAAGTAGACATCATTACAAGTCTTTTGGTGAACACTCCGTGTCATAATGATAATCCATTCAGGGGAAGTAGTGACAACAAGATTTTTAAGACAGTGGCTGCTGTGGGGGCCATATTGGACATCGGATTGGCACCATTTACATTTATGAACAACTAAACATCATAATAAGTCTTTTAGTGAAAACCTCATGTTGATACGACCATTCATTCAGGAGGAGTAGCGACAACAATATTTCAAAATGGCCGCTGTATTGGGTGTCAGATCAACACCATTCTACATGTAAGACCAACTGGACCTCATAAGAATTTGTTTGGTGAAAATCCTACGTCAAAATATGACTTTCTGTTCTGGTGGAGTTGTGATGACGTGATTTTGAATATATCTGACGTGATTACAATATCGGATATCAGATTGGCACCATTTTCATTTAGGAGCAACTAAGACATCATAAGAAGTCTTTCAGTGAAAACACCATGTTGATATGACCATCCATTCAGGAGGAGTAGCGATAACAAGATTATCAAGATGGCTGCGGTCGCGGCCATATTGGATGTCCAAGCAGCATAATTTTCATTTAAGACTAACTAGACCATGGGATGAATGTTTGTGTAAAGTTTCATGGCAATCCTCAAAGTAGATTAGGAAACGTAGCGATAACAAAATTGTGCTAACGGACGGACGGTCGACGGACGACGGACGACAGACCATCCCCATAAGCTCTTCTGGTCTATGACCAATAGAGCTAATAAAAATTAATCAAGTAATCCGATAATATTCGACCAAATATATGGACGATGAATTAATATATGTCCTAGAATCTTACCATTTTTTCTGTACAATTACATTACTTGTTTGTGCATATGTATGCAGAGAGAGAGAGAGAGAGAGAGAGAGAGAGAGAGAGAGAGAGAGAGAGAGAGAGAGAGAGAGAGAGAGAGAGCGAATCAAGCAGACAGCGCTATCCTATATGGACTACATGAATTTGGGGTTACATGCATTTAAAACACAGACACGATATAACACAGACATGATATAACACATTATTCTAAATGAAGATCTTTATTTGAATATAGATTTTCTTCATTTTTAAAAAGCGGAAGTCAAATGAATGAAAAATAAACTTGGAAAAAAGAAATTGGTCATCTTTGGTATGTCTCTGTGAAACTATACAAAGCGTAAAAAAAAACGGTTCTCAGATTTACGCAATAATACACCGTTTGTATATGTGGGTATGTGGGTAAGTATTGGAGAATTGCATGCATATTCGGAACAGTTATGATCATCAATTTCACACCGTTTGTATATGTGGGTAAGTATTGGAGAATTGCATGCATATTCGGAACAGTTATGATCATCAATTTCACACCGTTTGTATATGTGGGTAAGTATTGGAGAATTGCATGCATATTCGGAACAGTTATGATCATCAATTTCACACCGTTTGTATATTTGGGTAAGTATTGGAGAATTGTATGCATATTCGGAACAGTTATGATCATCAATTTCACACCGTTTGTATATGTGGGTAAGTATTGGAGAATTGCATGCATATTCGGAGCAGTTATGATCATCAATTTCACACAGTCAATCAGTATCAACAATTGTAATCGTCTCTTCATACATATTATTGGAAATATTTACACACAGTCACAAATTTTAAAAAAAATCAAATCATCAATATACTTCCACTCTTAATCAATTGCACAGTGACATTATGATATAATTTCTGACAGAGCTCTCCACTCCTCATACAATAAAATTATTAATACAATAACATTATTAATCCAATAAAATTATTAATGCAATAAAAATAATTAATAAAACATAATTTTGGGTGAGATATGTCTTGACGAAAAAAATAAGTTACTATCACACATCCATTCCTTAAAGTTTATCTTTGGCACTTGTGCTCGTAGGTCTTTGACGCCAACAAAAAACAAAATGCTATTTCAGACTATATACACCGGGAATGCTCATTTCCATGTGCTAAACAGAATGTTACCGTTAAGGGACTGTTTGCGTGTTTTGAACAAATTCTGACATACAAACTTCGAAGGAAAATAATGTTAGCTCATAATAGATCCGATAAAGTTATGAACTTTCTGTTAATTATACCATTTAAAGTGCACAATGACAAACACCTGTCATTTGGACAAGTAAACTACTTTTGTTTGGACTGACGGCGAATGTAAATGTTGATGTATGAGCATTAACTCCTGGTGCACGTTGAAAGACCGATATATAGCTCTTATAGTCCCGAGACCAATTGGGCTGAGTATTTACCTGTAATCGATCTGTTTGTTATCTTCACTATTAGTCAGGGAAATGTACATGATGATTATATTTTGTACACCTGTGGTTTAATATCCATCGAAATTACTTTTTTCCAGGTAATACAAATATGTTCATATGCTTCTGAATACAGGTAAAACGCTAATATCGTTTGTTGTCACGGATGCAAGAGTGGGTTTGTTGATTTCTCTCCGGCTGCGCCCGGAGCAACCACGCTCGTACGCACCAAAATTTACATTCGGCATAATTAAGAAGAACAGTATGTTAAATTTATAATATCCCCTAAGCACTAGAATGTTTCTATAGTGCACTTTACACATGTGTAATTAACACAAAACCAATAGATTTATGTGATGTACGGTAACATAGATCGTCCTCAAACTATTCTTTATTTTTGTATTTTTTGTGTCAAATTTTAATAAAATACGTACACAGTCTCTTTAACACTTTAACATGGGGTTTAATTTAACATGGGTTTGGTAACCCTGAAAAATACACAGCACGGCTGTGTGGTTGACCTGAACCCTCTTCGGCGTAAAACACGGCTCTACCATGGTCATCATTGAATCTTTGAAAATAACTTCTGTATCCTAATCGATGCAATCGGGTCCGCACGTTACTAAGATACAAACTCTCGGGTATATGACTGAGGCTAACAGTTGCCGGTTTTGATGACGCCACTTCCGCTGTGATCGTTTCATGAAGCTGTTTCACAAGTGCATCATGCGGAATATCTTCGAAGTTCACGTCTTCAAAGTTTAAGTGTAAACGGTCACTTGCTTGTTCAATCCTGACATCTTTCACCTGTACTTTCTCTGTGTAATAGAAAAGAAACTCTAAAGAAACACGTTGTAAACCTTGAATTCGTGCACTGTGTGACATAAAATGGAAAGAAGAATGATTATATAAAACACGGGGGCAAGGGGTCTGTACGTTGAACCCGTGTTCAGAACATGGTTGTGAGCCTACGTTGTAATCAATCCTGTATAATCTGTATCCTTGACCTTGATCGTCTTGACAACACCGGTATGTGAGGATGAGTGACAGAATTAATTGCATTTGCTTTATAATGTAGTATCGCAAGTATGAACAGAATCCACGAAGAGGTTATGGAAATATACGCAAATAATACCAATGATGTGACAGATATTCTAAGAAAAAGTGTTCCTTATTCTTAGATTATTTGAATGTTATAACCTTTACTTTTGCAAAACTACTGCAAATATAAATTTCATGCATTGATTTGTGCTTTTACAAAGGCTCTTTTTAATCATCATTGAGCTGATTCAAGCAATAATTTGATTGTCCCATCTCTTTTTATGCCCCGTCGTGAATGTGGCAGGACATAATGTGTTACCCTTTGCTTTCTGTCCATCCATCAAAACGTACGGACGTTCGTCCATACAAGCTTTGCATTTAGGTCATTTCCATGAACACATTTCTACTTTAAGCATAGGATACAGTCAAAGTGAATCGGCAATGCCTACTTTATTCCGAACAACTGGCCAATCCACATTTGTCTTTAGATTGTTTTTCCATGTCACGTAAGGAATCTAATTTGCTACCACGGTAAGAAAAATAGTAATTCAGACACGCTTAAACCCATACTAATCTCAGAATTCAGGAGTAGCTGTGAAGAAGCGGAATTTGTGTCAAGGTGAGTAAACAAAAAGAACTCGGTCACTCTCAGTATTTCGGACTTTTCTCTGGATAGACGAAGATCATGGGTCATATCACGAGCTGCAATGGGATTTGTAGAGATTTTGTGATTTGAATTCATTAACCTAATACTACGCACCGTCTTTACCTAACAGAATAACCCATACATAATCTTTATTACAACATGACATCAGACTGACAATACAGTTGGACTGGTGGTTCACATCCGCATCTATGTACTTTCGGAACACTATAAATGTGTGTGTGTGCGTGTGTGCGTGTGTGTATGTGTGTGTGTGAGAGAGCGAGAGAGTGTGTGTTTGTGTGTGTGAGAGAGAGAGAGAGAGAGAGAGAGAGATTAAGTGAGATTAATTGCTAAAGAGCTAGCACAGCTGTGGGAACTATAATCTTAGACTAATATACGAGGTGTACTAGTTATGAGAAATGTTTTGCCTACATTTCAGCCTTACACAACTCACCTTGGCCAACTTTGTACTGCGCTTCAAATTCATCAGGAAGAGTTTTCTCCGAGCCCTTACCGCCTCCAAACTGAAAATATAGAATAGTATATATATATATATATATATAAAGTACAGCTGTAATGATACAAAGATAAATATTTGGAATGTCGATATGTTTATGGTGATACTCGCTCCCCAGTGTTTTAATGTTTAATGTTGCAAAAGTTTGACCAGGATTCGTGGTTCTCATGGATGCATGGATCGTATTACATTTGTAGAAAATTAAAAACAACAAAACCTCGAACGACAGAGAATATTTTTTTTGTACATAATTTTAACTAGAAACAATCAAAGAGAAAGTCAATAATGGTGTACGTTAACTTCATACAGTGGGAGAACAATTAGCAGAAAAGCGATTGATATAGCCGTATATGTATTAGACGAAGGGGAAGAAAAAAAAAAGGAAAAAAAGAAAAAAGAAAAAAAAAATACAAAAAAGAAAAGAAACGGATTTGAGAGATTTAGTACCATAGTATTACTGGACAGACGAACAAAATTCTGACGTATCTGACGTACAAGGACCTTAAGAGCTATTAATCTGAACTTGAAATTGAGAAAATAATCATTACCCTCCTTAGTAAAGGAGACTCCTATGTCGATGATCATAACAGGTTTTATGATAATAAATACATTTCATAAACATCAGTATTTGTTAGGAATCAATAAGGAATAGCAATATGCCGAGAAAATCTTGGCTTTTCTTTATTTTTTTATATTTTCCTTACACATAAAGATCTCGCAAGAATTAAGGGCTATTGGTAATGCGAATAGGCTTAAGAGGGTGGGTGGGTGTGGTATAGCCAAATATCACGTATAGTACGTAATAAGTGTAAAGTTATAAATTACTAACTTTTAAATGTGCATGTACAGTCTGTTTTACGGAAAAGGTATTTATAAGAGATAAAATTGGCAATTTGGGATTGCATTTTACGCGCAATAGATGACGGCATTGAAATAGTATTGAGCTATTGCATTGTAATTATCGTGTTGCATGAAGACTAAGCAAGATGCAACAAGCGTTACATTCTTTCATATACATTGTGCCTTGCGTACAGTGCATGCGGCCAACATCACAATGCCATGTAATGGGGGCTGCCATATTGGTCTTCATCCAGTCAACTCGGTCCCATGACGGACAGTCATATTACATGCATACCTGTAACCTGATGGCTATACAACTATCCATATTGAAAGTACAGTTGTGGTCAGTACTGTTAATAGCGAAGAAAATTCCACAACATTCCTGAAATACATACTAAGAAATGACATATTTGCTTGTTTACATGTTACTTCTTTTCCTCTCTTCTTTTTACCGCATGTTGTTCTGTAAATATTAATCCGCCGAAGTTTATATCTTCGGGTATTATCAGTCCTTCGTTCTTAATACCCGTCTAAAGACAACGAAAAGTACTTGACATTAGCTAATTATCCTAAATAAACCTTATATGTATGCATAAATGGATATATATTTAATTTGCTTGTGAGTATGAAAACTATTGTAGTTGTGGTATGTGTTTCTGCTGGTGTGTGAGAAGGCACTTCCCGCAAAGCAGGAGTATGGTTCAAATTTTTAAAAAGACAAATTTTAACAAAATTACAAACCGATCAGGTAAGTTATATGTTCAGTTCTGTTGGATGTTACGAATGTCACTAATCGTGAATGTCCAACTAAGTATAGGGCAAGATGCTTAGTGACTGTGAATATGACATGTATACATGTATATATCCCTGTGCTTTTCTACAGTAGATTTTACGGTGTTGCGGATATACCAAGTGTAGGGAAAGAGTTGAGACTTATTTGTACAATTAGTTATATACATATTAGTGGTGATTTAGTGGCGTTTTTCGGTATTTGTGATAAATAGTTATTGATATTGTTTTGTGTTAGACATTTGAACACTGGGTAAATTAGTATTTATCGCTGTACAGTGTAGTCATTTGCAAAGATATGGGGTGCTTTAGAAAGCGAGATATCAGGAGGTGGCTTCATATGGCTGGTGGTCAACATGGGCCACCAATTCAAATATTGACGTACTAACACGTTAAAGGTGATGTGCAATAAATGAACAGAAACTAGACTGTTATTTATGTTTATATGTCACAATGATTTATATGGATCCAGGCTGGTTGGGTAGGTTATCATAGTGTGGTCATTTTAGTGGAAAGAAAGTATGGTAACAGCAGATATTAACAGAAGGGTCACCACTGTACTCTCGCTATTTCTTGAGCCTGTAATGGAACCTATGAGAACAACGATGTAAAGTCGGTGTGTTACCGCTATACCATTAAGACTGGACAATATTTTCATATACATTAATATCAGATACTCCTGTCATTTACAAGTGACTTTAATTTGGCTGGTACAGAGAGTTACATTGGACATAATGGCCAGTATTATTACTGTCTTAACATTTTTCTTTTAATGCTTAGTATATGCATATATGATAATAATAAAGTAGCCATCGCAATAGTTTCCAAAATATGAACTGGGCTATGCCCCATGGAGGGGTGGAGATACAGATACAATGCAAGGGCCAATTTTAGTCACAGGTTTAACTTGGTATTATCAGAGTCACTAACTGTATACAGAGATTGAAAGTGGTCATATAAGTTATTTACATATTGTCGCTTAAGGTGCAAGTCCCCACAGGGTAGGATTGAAGACAGTGCACATTGTAATGTGTGTAGTCATGGTAATTGATGGCTCACTTTCAACAATCCTAAAGTCTCTTGTTCCTTATCATTGTTATATCGTTTCATGTACTTCTTACACAACAGTAAATGTAACACCTCATCACACTCCAGGCCCCTTTTATTTTCCCTAAGTGTTTCGTAGTGTCAGTTAAGATCCTGTACTATTATATTCATCACATATATTCTGTGTATTTTGGGGATGGGCTTCCACATACTTTATTTCACGAAAGAACCATCAAGGAAAAATATTAGACCAAACTTTAACATTTTGTACATTTTGCCTTTAACCCATTACAAGAATACAAAGAAAGTGGTTATAGATTGAAACTCAAGACTCATTAATTACTAAAGTATAGAAAACTAAATTACCAATTGTGGTCCACAAGATTTAAGCTGAGAGAGAGAGAGAGATCGACGGACGGACGGACAGATAGATAGATAGATAGATAGATAGATAGATAGATAGATAGATAGATAGATAGATAGATAGATAGATAGATAGATAGATAGATAGATGTACATCATGTACTGAAATAAATGTAAGCAGAGAATATGAAAATATTCCAGACTGTTCATTTTGAGGATCATCATAATATTTGGGATTGAAAATTGTGTCATTATTATTATTACCAAAATACATGTACAATTGTGTCATTGTCTTCATCATGAAATGCTGCTTATGGCCAGTACAGGCCTCCCTACTTTTTTTTGGGAACTACTGTCAAGGTTGTTAATGACTGACAAAAATCCATTTTATTTGCAAACAGTATGTGCAGAAAAACATCTCGTGTTCAATTTCTCAGTCTTATATAAAATCCACTTCTCCTTGAAATTAAATGGATTATTCATAAGTCAGTGACGTTTCTTTTTCACTGCATACATACTCCATATTGATGTACACTGCATCGAAGTCTGTGTACAAAAAGGTCTGGAATTTGTTTTATTATAAGTTATTCTTTCACACACTCACTGCTAAATGTTACAGGATACTTAATGGAAAGAAACGGGACATCACTATTACCATAACTTTTAGCCATTTCTTCACAATCAGAGTACCATCCCCAACCCACCTGTACTGAATTGTGCATTACCAATAGCTCTTAAACCAGCAAATCTTTATATATTTTCGTAAATTGTAATTGATTTATCCGATCCAAATCTATTATGTTTTATATCAAACCATTAAGTTAAACAGACGTAATTGATTAAAGCCAAATATAATTTTCCTGAAATTTTAACTGTCAAATACTGCATACTTACATAAGACCATTCTTTTTCTGTTGGAACTGACACATATCTTTCGCTCTGCGCAACTTGTCTGCCTATTTTTGCAACAGCTCTTCCTATGTTTCTTAACATTTTCCAATATCTTCGATTTACGAAAAGAGTTTCATAAAACAACCCTAGTTCACTTGTCTCGCTGTAGTGTGCACTGTGAATTTTCGTTCAGTTTACTGTATTGCGTAAGTCATCAAGAGGCGTGTCCATTGCATTGTGAATTTTCGTTCAGTTGACTGTATTGCATAAGCCATCAAGAGGCGTGCCCAGTCAATGTTATTGACGTAAGTGCGCTCGCAGTGCAAAGACGCCTACACCTTCAGGCTAATCACCTTGTTTGGCGGAGAGAGAGAGAGAGAGAGAGAGAGAGAGAGAGAGAGAGAGAGAGAGAGAGAGAGAGAGAGGTATATGGAGTGTTAAAGACAGAATAATCAAGGAATATATGCTGGAGTGTTAACTTGATAAAGATTGCATTAATGACATGTGAGAGAAACAGCCACCATGTACACATTATGATAAATGAAAATTGTTCCGTTGGATGTTGTAATAGGCTTCTAAATTAATTAATTAAGTCTTGGATTCTTCTAAACTCTAAGATTCACCGAACTGTTGTGGATTTGTGTACGGTCATGCCACTTATTAGTATCGCACCAAAAGTTCGCAGGCTTAGAGTTGTAAAAAAAACCAAAAAAAAACAACAAAACAAAACAAGATATTTAAGTAGCAAAAGAGTTCCCTAAAAGTTTCGCTAGATTAATCAGGAGTATGTATATATGTATGTATGTATGTATGTATGTATGTATGTATGTATGTATGTATGTATGTATGTATGTATGTATGTATGTATGTATGTATGTATGTATGTATGTATGTATGTATGTATGTATGTATGTATGTATGTATGTATGTATGTATGTATGTATTTATTTATTATAATCCAGTAAACCGAAATCAGTTTACTTCTGATATGAATTATGTAACATCTTAAAATCTTCCCCTTTTCCGCTTTTTATCATTTCCCTGTGTCTTGCCCATGGATACATTTTCGTGGCGTGGATCAAGAACTATAACGTAAAGACTATTTGGCAAAGTTAGGCTTTATTTGTTTGCCCGCGCCTGATTTACAACATACTGAAGATTCTAACTTGAACTCATATCATTTTGGCAAACATTTTCCTGAGTAATGCCACTGAGCGGTGACTTGGGATCAATAACTAAACTGAGAACAAGAATTATGCAACATGCTATATCTCGTCAGTAGTATAGACCATGAGAGTTTTGTAGCACTAAGGTATTTTTGTTTAAATTAAAAGAAACATACACACATCCTTTTATAATTGATTTTAACATAAACTTTCACGGTCTATACTACAAAATATACAGTACCTAAAGGATTGAATTAAATGATCAAGGCATATGCCATCTTCCGAACATTTGTGAGAAAGATAGAATGAAAAACAGATACATTTAAAAAAATCTATTTAATAGCCATATGTTGTCATCTATATTCGGTTTCACGCATCCATTCAATTTTGATAACATCTCTTGTTAGTTCTATCTTTTGGCCTTGTTAATGTGTTAGTTGATTCATTTGCATTTTCAACGATGTTAGTAGTCTTATGGGGCGATTGGGTGTCATATGATAATTATATAGGCGCCGTAGGATTACAGGTGAGGACGGTATAAGGAACTCCTATGTTAAGAATGTCCATAGCTTAACATTGGGGTGATGCTATGGGGTCAGACATTTATGAGATCATCATGGGAATTTAAGACGGGAATGACACTAAGGGGTCATAACGGAAATTTAACATGGGAATGGCACTATGGGGTCATAACTGGAATTTAACATGGGAATGGCTCTATGGGGTCATGACGAAAAAAGGTAATGTTACAATTTTTCGATATTATCCAACACCCCCGTTTTGATTACAAACCATGTATGTATGTAAGTACCAACTCCGCTCATCAGACCCGTTTGAAATTCAAGAAGAAATATTGCCGATCCGATATGGCCATTTTACGATGGTGTTGTGGAAAATTTAGACAATTATTTATGGATCACGGAAATATCGATCCCTTGATGGAAGTTTCTGCCATCGCTAATGTGTGGGGATTAGTCTATCGAAATAAGTTCATGCTCTAGAAGAAAATAACGATCATACTCCCTCAATCCCATGTCTATGTCAGTCGTCGATACTGGTCCAAAGCTTTGCGCTGTCTCCATTACTTGTGTGAAACTGAAAACAAGCGGATACAACATGTTAGAAACGGTGGTGAAAAGAATATTGGAACTCTTTCTGTGGATGGTTGGGATTTAGAAAACCAACAGATCGTAGACAAATTTCAAGGATGTTTATTTCACGGATGCCCAACTTGTTTTCCTCAACGAGACCTGAAAAGTCCTTTCTCAGAGTTCACCATGGAAGGGTTGTACGAGAAAACATACCAAATGACGCCCAAGTTTAGAGAATCAAGGTTACCAAGTGATAGAAATGTAGAAACATGACTAATACCGATCCAGAATTTAGACTCATCGCCGAAAATTATGACGTGGTGGATATAGAACCTTTAAATCCAGGCGACAGTTGTTTGGATAACGAACCAATGCGACACGCTTGCTGTACGACGTGGACTAATCTGAAGGAGAGCAAATCAAATACATTAATGTGTGTTCCTTGTATCCTTGGGTATGTAAATATGCTCAATTCACTACCGGTTACCCTGAAATATTGACAGAACACATCGACGTGGAACACATTCGTCAATATGAAGGTCTGATTAAATGCAAAGTGTTACCACCACCGAACATGTACCATCCCGTTTTACAACATCATTGTGAAGGAAAACTAATGTTTCCCTTATGTCTTAGGTGTGCTGAAACGTGTAATCAAGAACAACCTTGTCGCCACAATGATCAAGAACGCTCTTTGACAGGAACGTGGGTGAGTGTCAAATTGTTTCATGCTCTTGATAGTGGATACCACTTGCTAAAAGTATACAAAATATGGCACTTTCCTACCACAGAACAATACCGAAAGGACGACGATTCCATTGAAGGAATTTTCTCAGGCTACGCCAACGAATTCCTAAAACTGAAGTAAGAAGCTAGCGGCAATCCTTCTTGGTGTCAGACTTCAAAAGACAAAGAGACATTCAAAGAACGGTACTGATCCTTCGAGGACATCACTTTGCAACACGTGGGAAAGAATGGAGGAAGACGATCTTTTGCAAAAGTCATGTTGAATTGTTTATGGGGAAAATTGGAGGAACGTCCGATATTTCCAAAGATGGAATACTGGGCATATCCAAATCGCTACTTTCAAGTCGTCGACGACAAAGGGAAAACTAAAGAAACACGTGGAGATCTTACGTGAAGATTTAATCTTGATGACTTATGAAGAAATCACAGAGTTTGCATCCCCAGACGAGTTTGGAAATGTCATCATTGCAGCATACATGACAGCCAATGCCCGTTTAAAATTGTATACTGTCTTGGAAATATTAGGAGATTGAGTCCTTTACATTGACACTGACAGTTGTATGTACATCAATCGGCCTGTTATCTATCGAACAGACATTGAAGACGAACATATAGAACCATGGACTGACGAAAACCCAGAAGACACTATTGTGAGTTTTGCTAGTGGTGGCTCCAAAAATTACGGTTACCAATACAGAGACCAATATGGACAATTGCATACCAAATGCAAAGTAAAAGAACTGACATTAAACTCGTTCGAGTAAAGTGGTCACCTTTGACATGTTAAAGGAGGCCTTAAAGTCAGGACACGATCAAGACTTTCGCGTGAAAACGTTGGATCCTCACATAACTGTACGTTTGCAAAATTACCAAATCGTCATTCGACCTTAGAAAAAGTATATCAGATCGTCTACCAGAAACGAGTTCGACTTCCAGACCACAACACGTTACCTTACGGACATGCATATCTTCAGTAGAAAAAAATTCAAAGACAGAAAGACCATTATAAATATAGATAGTCACCAATAATGATGATGACTTCAACACAGCAACCGTGTAATGGACCCTCTGCAGACTTCAAGTCTAAAGAATACAAATTCCATGTGGTCTTGCCTGACTATTTTGATTGCTCAGTCGATTGAACACGTTCAAAAAATGCCACAAATATATGAATGGACTACCCACTCCCAACTATTTATCCAGAGCATGATTTGTCTGCTTGGGACATGGAAGCGAAGTACAATGTTTCAGTTGTGGTTTAATGATCCGTATGGACTATAAAGATTCAGCTATCCTGCAATATACCAGATGGTCTCCGTGTTGTCTTTCCACCGATTACAATACGAAACACTGCGGACTGTACTGTTCTCGTGTATAAAACGGGGAGAGTTCCAAGACAGAAAGATCATTGATAATACAAACGCCGACCTAGAAAGATGAATTTAACAAAGCAACAGAGTGAGGGACCCACCGTGACTCTGAGTTCAATGTTGGGTACAAAGACAATTTCGCCGATAATGACGAATCCGACACAGTAACTGAGTGAGGGACCCACTGTGGACCCCAAGTTCAATGAACTCGAGTGCAATAATGTGCCTTGCGACCAGAGTGATGCCGTACCGTGCTACATCATCGATGTAGCACGACATTGCCGCTCCTCTACTATCGAAAGCGATGCAGCACTACCTTACCGCTCTATTAGCGAAAGCGATGCAGCACGACCGTTATGCTTTACTGGCAAAAGTGATGCCGTGCGTATGCCTACCTATGGCTGTCATCCATGCACTCACAAATCGCTCTGGATACCACTAACTCGTCGAGATTTACAAATGAAAGAAGAATATACGTTTCCTGTGGCTTTGCCTGGCTATTATGACTTTGAAAGTTGATTCCAGACTTTCAAAGGGAATCGCCGAAATATCTGGAAGGACCTAGTCCCAAATCTTTAGCCAGAACCGGATTTGTCTACTTGGGAGAAGGAGGTAAAGTACAGTGTTTCAGTTGTGGTGTGACACTCCACGAATGGAAGTATAAAGATACAGCTTACCTAGAACATTCCAGATGGTTCCGCGCTGTCATTACCTTACAATGGTCGGTCCAAAATATGATCCTCATGTCGGATACTTTAGAAGAGATATTTCGTAGTTTACCTCCTGAGCTGCGAGAACGCATTTACAGAGAGCTTGTACAGATTCAAGTGAAATGCAAGGAACAATTGGATCCTTTACGACATATACTTTAAAATCATTGGTAGCTGAATGCTACAAGGGGGTTGATTAATTTGAAAGTGTTCAAATGGTCAGAATTGTATGAACTACACACGACTAAGAGGAGTTTTTATGCCACAACTTCTGCCTACAAGGTTTCAAAATACAAAGAATTTCAGAGGATCAAAAATTGCAGGATTACAAATACTTTAAAAAGAAGTGTCACCTCAAGATGAGACTTCTTCAAGACGTCTGGTGTGTGTGTGTGTTAGTGATAGAAACATTTCTTTTTCACTCTTTACTAGTAGATACCATTTTGTAAGACTTATGACTATTTCCTCAAGAAGAAAGGCATTCCTATGAATGATTAGTTTAGAAGAGCCCATTCAGAATATATCTTTGGAGCTGCTAGAACGCATTTACCGAGAGTCGAGATTCAAGTGAAACTCAAACACAAAATCATTTCTCGATTTTTAAACTATTTCTATTTCCACAGTATAAGAACGTTGATTCTCTGGAAAAACAACGACAAACACAAAACACTGCGTGGATATAAAGCTTACCATGCCACGACTTTTGTCATCAGTGTTGCAACTAATTCCCTGGAAGGAAGTCAATGACAGTGTTCAGAACTTTGTGGATTACGAATTACAGTTAAAAGAACTGATTCCACAAGACAATACGATTACACTGAATTTTGGACGACGTGTGGTGTGTGTGCTAGCGACCACTTTTCTCGGATTTCGCTTACCAGCAGATTCGTTGTAGATACTTTATGAACAGTTAATGCAGCAAGGACATGACCACCAAAACTTTATCTGTGCACGAGAGACTTCTTGTGTTAAAAGTATTACAAATAGTGATGAAGACAAGTTGTGTACCTCTGTGTGAAGAAGACATTCGTCGTACTTTATCCACGCTTCATACCTACCAAGCAGCGTGTATAGCTAGTTGGTTACGCCAACCGATTTACAAGTGGAAAGATATACGTGACTGGAAAAGTCTTGGCTTCGATGCTTGGATACAAGAGGTGGCTTACTATGTCAAGGATATTGTGTGTGTAACTGCTCAAAGAAAAGAATTTGACTTAGAACCAGTGAGAGAAACTCCAGAAGTGAAAATTGAATTAGGGATTATTTTAGAAACAGTGGTAGAAGACGAAGAACCAAAAATAGAGGAAGAAATATTACGAACCCACGAGTAGTAGTAGTAGTAGTAGTGTACAGATAGAAAAGAATGAGAAAACGACATTCCAGGAGAGGTTAAGGCCAATGAATTCCACAGACACTAGAACGCCAGATCGTTTACATAGATTCAATGTGACACAAATTCATCGAGAATGTTGTACACCTACCTGTTTATATGTAGCTTTGACGATTTTAATTTATGCCGTATTTGTGTACGGAGTCATTTATGCCTTATGTGGTTTCGTGTATTAATTTTTGTACAGTGACTTTAAAATGTAAATATATGTTTTTGACGTTGTTGTTTATGTTTTGTTAATGGTATCTCAGAATTATTAATACCATTTTTATGGCTGCATCCTCCGTTATCAAAGTGATTGAGGAACAGTTAGATTGTCAAAGTTGGAAGGCACTGTATCTTTGCCATCCCTTCAACATGTTGATTGCTGGTCCAAGTGGTTCAGGCAAAACCGAATTTGTCAAACGTTTGATTGAACACAAATCACAATTGTTCGATCGTCCTCTACCACGTATCGTGTGGTGTTACAAAGAGTGGCAATCGGCATACACGTTACTCCAAGAAAGTCAAGGAGAATCCATTTCGTTTGTAGAAGGCAATCGTCGCGAAGACGATGGGATCATATCTGACTTTAGTAAAACAGATCTTGTCATCTTCGATGACATGTTAGGAGAAGATGATGAAGAAATTAAACTTTGGTTTAAACGAAAAGGACATCATAATGCAAGTATTATTTACATTACTCAAAATTTATTTCAACAAAGCAAGGCATATCGCACTATCAGCCTCAATGCACATTATGCGGTATTGTTTAAAAGTCCAAGAGACAAATCTTAAGTGCAAGTGCCAGCCAAACAGTTAGGAACACCTTTCCTGAATTATGTGTATGACGATGCCACTCAAACACCACATGCATATTTACTCATCGATTTAAAACCTACCATTCCCGATTAATTGAGATATTTTACCAATTTGTTTCACAACTGGTGCAAAGAAGGAGGTCCTGTCATTTACACATCACCTTTTGCGTCTGCCTAAAATAAAACCTGTAAAACATCACTCAATTCGTTTCTTTCTAGCAGTAATCAACATGACTTCCTTTCAATCTCATTCTCTTGCTAAACTGATTCGTGCACTGTATGCCATTAGTCGCGAGAAAACTGCACAAGTACGTCCACATTTGTTAGAAGCTAGTCTCAAAAAGTCTTACGATGGTTTACTTTGACAGTACTTCAGTTACTACAAGGCATCATTCACATACCAGATCAAACAATACGTTTTTTTGAAAAACATAAAGTTGCTTTGTTACAACTGGCTGATCCAAGAATCGATACTCAAACCAAAAACCAAATCATTTTGAAACTTGGTGGAAGTGAATCTTTAGGAAGTGTCATTATTCGTTCGCTTTTAAAATGGTATGCTAATGCCGATACTATAAAGTCAAGTCCCCTAAAGGACGGCATACTAAAAAAAAGAGAGGTAGTGGTGGTGGTACAGCAAATTCACACTCTACGAAGAAGAAGATAAGCCCCAAGAAGAAAAAAATCCCAAGAAAGAAAAATTATCTCCTGCCAGAATTCCAGTATAAAAAAGAAAGAAGTGTCTGATAAGATTCATTTCAGTGTTTTTGCTCCTGAAAAATAGATGTTACCAAGAAGTTTACATCATCATCGTCTCAAGAAACCTTCATCCAAAAAAGGAAACAAAAGGGACTCCCTCCTCGTTTAGATAGACATTGGGGTGTTTTATTAGTACTGATCAAATCCAATACTCCGATGCGAAAACAAATTATTCAAAAAGCACCCAAAGAAATCATCGATACCGTGTGTGAATGTTGTTTGAATGTATTGAAACGAACGGTGCCTTTGTCCAAGATACAGAAACAGCTATTAGGTAAACATCGGAACGTTCTTCGCCAAATGGTAAAAATGAAAATACCCATCAGTCAAAAGAAAAAATGCTCGTCCAACGAACAGCATTTCACCTCATGCTGACACAAGTGGGTGCTACTCTGTTAGGATCGATTGCTGGACCTCTTTTAGAAGGAGTGATGAGATGATGAAAAAAGAAGATAAAAGGGACACGCTTATCTGGAAAGACATCACACTTGTACATTTGGATCTTATTGAAGGACAAAAATGAACTATAGTTCCATACAAACGATGCAACCCTCTTTTTGAAATTTGGAAAATCATTCTCCTTTGACAACGAGTGAGTGACTCCTCGGAAACCAGAACCATCGAACTATGAATAATCAATCCATACAACCGGACCAAGCTCATTTGGACAAAAATGATCCTGGTTATTACAAAACCATCAAACCATCGCAAAATGTCGAATACCGTTCAGATCTCATAGCCACGTTCAGAATAAGAAAAGAAGAACAGCAGCTGTCAGAGAATTGGGCGTTTTTGACTACTAACTGTAAAAAAGGAAAATGATGCACCGAGATTCTTGTGAATTTATGTTTGCCATGCCACCGACGATGATGACGATGCAAGAATCCCAATGGGTAGAATTTCTTCCTGTGTCGTTTTTGACAACCTCAGCACCTATCAAATTTGAAATCAAATGACGAACCAAAAATCAAACCAATCTGTATAAGAGCTATTTATACCTGCAAGTCATAGTTCTCAAAGTGGACACCAGCAATCCAGGCGCCGATGCCAGAGTAGCTCCGGTCAACAATTCCATGCATTCTATGTTCAGCGAAGTGGATTTGTACTTGAATAACAAATTAGTCAGCAGCAGCATGGACACTTACTCTTACCAAGCTTACCTGGAAAATCTCTTGACGTTCGGAAAAGAACCAAGAACACACATATGGATGTCTCTGTGGTATGGAAACCTAACACATTAGATGCTTTCAATAACACAGAGTTGACAGAAGCTGACGGTCCTCACAATATTTGATTTAACGACCGAAGGAAATCAAACAAGGACGCAGTTTAGAAATGATGGCTCGTTTGCATTTCGAAATGAGTTTACAAGACGACTATGTGTTGAATTGAATGGATGTACGCCTGAGAATGACTCGAAATAGTACCGTGTTTCATTTGATGGCTAATAATAACGAGTACAAAACGAACATCAAAGAAGCCAGACTTTAAATGTTCTGTGTGAAAATCTTACATAAAGTGGGAAATGACATCAGTTAAATTCTGAGCAGAAGACAGTCAAGTATCCTCTACCACGAGTGGAAGTGAAAACCTTCACCATTGCCTCTGGACTCCGATCCAATATCGAAGATAATGTTTTCCAAGGACAGCTACCAAATCATTTGCTCCCTGGCATCGTCAGCAATGTGCCATCGATCAAAATCTTTTCGAGTTCAAACACTTCAATGTATCCAAGATAGAAGTCACCTGAGATGGCCAGACGTCGTAAAGCAGACCGTTTAAACCTAACTTTACTCAGAAAATTACTTGAGATCTTACTTGACACTGTTTGAAGCCACAGGACATTAGATACCAAAAGGAGCCACGACATTTTGTACGGCGATTACGCAGGAGGATATTCTTTGTGGGGATTTGATTTCACTCCAGACCGAGGTAGCAACACGTGACATTTCCACCGTATAAAATAGGGCGAACTTCGTGTGGAACTTCAGTTTGCAGTAGCTCTGGCGAACACAGTGAACGTCATCTTGCATGAAGAATTTGACAATACTCAGTTTGATGGAATTGTCCCTAGACTATTAGATAGAAAAGATGGAACACGTACCTATGGAGATAGACGAAGAAGATGGTTTTTATGGGGTTTTTTTTAAATTTTTTAAAAAATTTATGCAGAATAACAACAGCAGTCACAGACCAAAAGCGAAGAAGACAAATATACAGTCATAATGTCAAGATGGCTAGAGCAAGAAGAACATTTAGTCTCCTGTTTGCTCGTGACTTGGCTGAAGAAATTACAGGCCTAGCCATGGAACATTGTTATGGATGTCAAATCAATCATCATAGTGAGAAAGAACACAACAGATGTTTGATGATGAATCAAAAGGACAAGTTGGAAGAGTATTTGGAAGAGACATAGACTCTCATCTCAGAAGAGAAGATTTTGAAAAAGGGGTATACAGACTTACGTGATCATTTCCTACCTCCCGTGACTACTCTTGAGATAAACGCATCGAAGCTCTCTTGCAACAGAGTACCGATAATATCCGTTCGTCGACTTTCTTGACACGTATTTTCAAGGAACAAGTCAGGTGTGAACTGATGATTCATGATTACCTGTGAAAAAATGGATACATAGGAACTTTGTACACAGATTTTTGGAATCCTGTGATACTGTAGTATCATTTATTTTCGTGGGTCTCAATTTTCGTGGTCTTGTAAAATAAGGACATTTTCGTGGGTACTTAAATTCGTGGTTTTGCCTGTCAAAGTTTGCATATTTGTAGGTATTTAAATTCGTGGATTAACCTCTACAAATACCCCAAATAAAGAATACAAAATGAAAAAAACTAAGACGACAACAAACGAGGGCCGCTCACTGGTTAAAACAATACTACCACCTGTATGAGTACAAATCAAACTCCTGTCAAGATAAATCACTTACACTCAACACTAAAGGGGCCGACGCAGCCAACAACACTAAGCTAATCGGTTATTAAAGTACATGTGTACGATCTCTTCCTTTAAAACTGTCCATAAAGTTGCATAATCAATTATTTTCTGACGACCATTGAGTTAACATCGTGGCTGTAGAGTGATAAAATTCAACTTAAATGCCACCCATCAGTTTGGATAATGTCATCATACCACATGTGAACCAAACATGTGACCAGCTGCCCTTGCTCAATGCAATTAGCAAGCAGTGTCAACATTTGATGTGTTCAGAGCCCATCAAGGTGTAAAGATGCTAACTCAATTAAAACAACAATAGAATCATTCCTTTGTTTGAGCCTGCGTCATGCATGAATCAACTTCAACAACTAGACTTTACTTAAAACCTCGTCAATCAAGCCGATTCATGTTGAATGGATAATTGCGGCTCACGCGAAAATGTATATTCCTGTTCTTGTGTAGTTCATAGACATTCAAAATTACCGATAGTCTATAATTTTTTTAATGTCTTTGATGTCTTTGATTGAAGTTGTATCACTCCAATACAAGTTCTTGATAACCGTAATAATTATGTCTTGTGACAATGTTATTTATCGCTTTCAAAAAGCCCGACTTTAAATAGCCGTAAGGGAAGTAAAGCATTACAGCTACGTCAATTGGCAATGATTAATAGTATCTCTTTTCTAAGAGATGTGGATGGTCCTAAAAAGAGCCGTTGGTTTGTCGTCCTGGACCGTTGCGATGTTAGCGACGACGATATCCAGGACGACCTTGTCTCACCATGGGCTTAACTACAGCACATGGTTTTATCTTTCTGTAGGGGACAGAGAGCTCATATGTCTCCATCTCAAACTCCTCTACCTCTTCTCCCAGCTGATTCTGCCGTTGTTTTTGCTTCGGTTGCTGCTGCTTTTCTACCCAGTCTTCTCTTTCTCTTTGAATTTTCTCTCGCAGAACATCTTCTACTTGATCTTGGGCCATCTTGAGTAAAATGGCGAACTTTTCCGTTTTCTTCTGGATCACATGGTGTCGTACCATGTACATATGCACCAGGGCTTCGCTAAACTTCGCAATTTTAGATGGCATGGCGGTTGAAAAGTCATGGATGGATGGCAAGACTGGTGAACGAACCGCTTTATATGGTGGAAGCATGGACGTGAATAAAACATCCGTCCGATTCGGTACGTGGACGTGAAAGAAAACATTCTATACAAAAGAGAAACGTGAAACAGCATGTTAACACAATTATTTTCAACAAAAAAGCAAGACATCTTATTTATTCTTCTTCAAAATTAGCATGTTTTATAAGAAGAAGCTTCTCTAACTTAAACAGGAATACCAACTGGAAAATTAAATATGAACGTATTTACAAGGTCGATCGACAATGTTGTGGACTCAGACAAGACTTACAATGATCTAATACACTATAATTTTGGCATCGATGCAAACTTCGTTTCTGAGATACAGAAAAGAGATAGCCATAATATTCACAAGGCCATCTTTCTCTTGTATCATCGTTTCTAAAATACTCACGATCAAAACAAGTCACTAAATGTTCTAAGGGAAATCCAAAACTACGTTGATGAAGAAACTACACACAATATTGTCCACACAATGGAATCTGATCTTGTAATCTCACATTACTGAATTGAGTAGATACAGAATTTCTTCTCATAAAGTCAATGATGTCGTCTTGCAGAGGAGGTAATCCATAAGAATCACAATATTCGACACTGTGGTCGTTGGGAAGATAGACGGCTACCCAATGGGTTCCTGGTTGATGTCGTATTGTTACATCTAGGGGTTAGAAATAGTAACAAAAGAAAGAACGACTCAAACAAGCTTTCACAATTGCTAAAATATAATTTAATTTCCTAAAATAATAAATATTTCAAAACAAACAAAGTGAAAGAATTAAATATAAGTTACAGTTTAGAAATTCCTAAATAATCCTAAATGTCCTATTGAATTTTGATAATCCGGAAGTGTCCTAAGGTTATCCGAATGAAATCACTAAAGTGCTTATATGCCACAAGAATCACAGTTTTAAATCCAAATGTTATTAATCCCAGGTAAACTCATGTGAATGTAGAATATTGTTAAGTTCCTTGAAGAATAGTATTTAAATCCAAAATGTACTATTTAGGTAATAGATTTTCACCAGCTGATTTTACAAACAACAATAATCTTCCTCAATAACCTTATTATTCTGGAGAACTGCAAAGAATAAGGAACGCGGTGATTGAATTCTATTATATAGCCTCTTACGGCGTAAAAGAGAATTTAAAACTCTAATACTACGACTTAGAATGAGTTCTGTCAACAACCTTCTTTAAATAATCACAAATTGGTCGCGCGTGGTACTGCTTGTAATACCTTTGCACTACAATTAAAATACTTTTTTTCAAATCAACAAGATGCTGACATAGGATTTATGTCATAAATCTGCACGCGCTACCACGTGATTCACCATTGTGGGTTAGCTGACCGATATAATTATTGATTTTCCCTGGACTTAGCATGACTCATGTAAACATGTTCATTTGTTCTTTACAAATAGCGTAGGCTTCTGAACTAAGGAATCATAATACAATGATTATAAACCCAAATGAAAACTATTATAATTTAAAGATAATATATAATGCCGTATCAGTATGTGTTGATGACAAAGGCTTGAACATCTTTAGGTATCTATGTGGACGTTCATCTTTAGCACATATTGCAGTATCACTAATTTTCGTGTGGTACCAATTTATCCCAAAACTATTAACAGCTCTTTGTGCCTTTCTTTTAATTTTTGATCACTGCAACCAGCTTAAAGTATATGTCATGCACTGTCTCGTGACATTCACAGATATAACGAATTTATTTTCAAATTTTTAAATATCACCATATTTTACTGGACACGTATCAAGGCAACGCTTGTCTCTGTCTAAACTGTTTTTAAAAAAATGTCCTTATCAATGTGCAAAATACCGATAACAAATGTTTCTTTTCTGCTATTGAGTCAATTTAAATAACCCCATAGGACCATCAGAGCCTATCAAAATATAATTTAGATAGATACAGTCCTTGGTTTAATAGACGCCCTGTAAAAACAGAGGGTACTGATAAATTTGAAGTTGATTTTTGTATATCTCTTATTGTTTGTGAGACAATACAAGATAAATACCTTGATACGTTAATGGTTTTAAATCAAGACATCAACGACAACAACAAAGAAGGAAAAATTAAGTTGAATAAAAGATCTTTAGGAATTCGTGTCAATCCGTAATCAAACACCATAGACAAAAGTATATGTCAAATGCCGACATTTTTTTCAATACAACAGAAAATCTAACTGAACACAAATGAGTATGCGATACAGATTGTATTCAAGTATTTTATGACACGCTGGGTAAAATTGCAAGACTAGTATACAGAGAATTAAAATCAAACATGCAAAATATATAGTTTCACAAATGAAGAAAAACATTTTAACGTAACCAACATCTGTCATATACATGTGAGAAAATAAATAGTTTAGAGGTCCAGCGTATAACCAATGCAATCTAAATTGCAAATATCCACAATACATTCCACTCTTCATTCATAACTTGTCCGTTTATCAAGGAGTTAGTTATGCCAGATCCTGATCAGATGGTAAGGAGCATACCAAACAACGACGAGAAATATATTTAATTCAGCAAGGATCTCATAATTGATAGCTTCATGAAAAAGGAGAAGAAATAACATGAACAAATATTGTTAGGTTTGCAGAAAGTTTCCGGATTTAAGTGATAATCACTTGAACAATTAGCGAAGAATTGAATCGATCAAAAGTTCAAGGAAATTATAAGATGGTTTCAACTTATGCAACATAAATATTTTAGAAAATACATTTATCGCTACGAATACAGGGATAGCTCTAAAGGGTTACATGAAACAGTTTTACCACCGATAGAACGCTTAACGGTTCAAACGTGGCAGAATATGAAAGCAAGTATGTTGATGATGTTGTCAATCCTTTTGAACTGAACACACTCTGTGATCTTCACGACTATTACGTAAAGAAAGATACATTGATGCTATGCTACAGTTTTGAGGAGCTTAAAAATGTATTATGACAAATTACAAACTTGACTCCACGCATTATTTAAGTACTCTGGGTTTAGGTCATGATTCTGGTTTAATGCTAAATGGAGTTAAACATGAACTGTTAAAAGATAATGATATATATCTGATGAATGGGAGCGGATTACAACAAGGAATTAACAAAATACCTCATTTATTTTATGCAAGTCTGTGAAATAGTATGTTTTCCAAGAGAAATCATTTTGATAATTCACCTGAGTGAATTATCAATTTATTTTTTCACTCAAGAACTTTCTTTTCAATAGACATCGATAACATTATGACCAAAGAATTTCGTCCGTCATGTGGTCAATCGCTTGGTGTAGTGGTAGCATGTGGACCTGTCACGCAAAAGAACTTCGTTCGATGCCCACTATGAACTTAATGTTTTTTTCTCAACTTTTTTCCAAGTATGTGCTTTTTTAACTGAAATTAAGAAAGAGAATTATGTTACTGCTGATATTTTCTGTGCGAATATACACAGAACATAAACGGTATACAGCTGACATCACCATAAGAAATCTGGTACTTCAGTCTGTTATACACTTAAACTAGCCAACACGTTTGAGCATTAAATAGAAAGAATATTTGCTTTTCCAATATTCCGAGTGAATAACTGATATATTTCATCTCGTGGGTGAAAAACTCGCTCTATGAAATATATCCATTATTCACTCGATACGAGCAAATATCCTCTATATATACCTATGGTGAGGCAAATATCCCGAATATTATACGGATTATAAGTTAAAAATTGAAAATGATGGTGAATGCGAGAAATCTAAACCAAATTCCTTCATCATGTACTTACACATAAACAATTTATACGATTCAGTCGTGTGTAAAAAAAGAATTCAAAAACTTTGAATGATTAACTGCGGAACAAATTTATAGCTTGATTTAGAGATTGCCGAAAGTTTTACACGAATACTTCAAGGGCTATCCTATCTCACCTGAACAACTTTTACCGATTATGGATAAATTATCTGAATATCAAAGAACTTTTTTAGAACAGAAAAAAGCACAAAATTACCTGTACCTAAACAATTATGCACATTGAAAATAAACAGATATGCCGTATGCTCGCGTATAAGCCAATACTAACTGCAAACTGCAAAGACCCAGATCTGCCGTCGCATATTGCGCCGTCAGATCTGGGTCTATGCAGTTTGTAAGGACTAATCAGTAGAACAAACAACATAGACCCTGATCTGCCGGCGCATTATGCGACGGCAGATCATGGTCTATGTTGTTTGCATTTAGATCTAGTTTATATACGGGAGTATTGACGGTAGGTCATTCATGACAGAAGTTTAAAGTTGGACTAAAACTGAAAAAGAAGATCCATAGTGTTGCTCTTTTTGAACAGCAACCGTGCCCTAAAGCCTACATTGAGGTCAATACTAGTGTGGGACCAAAAGCTACGAATGATCTTGAGAAGAACTTTAAATTGATGAACAACTATGTATTCGGTACACAGATGAAGAATTTGAGGAAAATAACTACTTTTAAAATGTGTCAAAGTGGAAAGAAATTTTCCAAGTATCGAAAAGATCTCTCGTTTTGTGAGGAAAATAACAATAGATGATGACTTGGTTTTAGTTATCATGAAAACAAGAAAATCAAGTTAACCAAACCAACTTATGGTGGATTTACAGTATTTGTATCATTTTTTACTTTTTAAAATTTAAAAACAAATAAATTTTAATTGATCAGAAACCAACACAAACATAAAAAATAATATATGACAGTATAATGGAAAAAGTATAAATAAATAAATAAATAAATAAATGTATATATGAACACATATACATACATACATAAGATTGCATGCACATACATACACATACACGTACGTATATACACACATACAATACCTATACACACATACACATACATAACATACATATACACATAGGTATATATATATATATATATATATATATATATATATATATATATATATATATAAACATATAATGACACTAATAAAATCTAACAGGTTAGAGAGTTATTTATTGCAAGCAGGATAATAAAATCTAACAGGTTAGAGAGTTATTTATTGCAAGCAGGAATCAAAACCATGTTGCGAGTAACGGTAACTATCGTCTAACTGTAATGGACCAGCATCCCAAACAATACGGCCATGCTCTGATCCATAAAAATGATGGAACATAAACATACACATATACATAAATACATCCGTACACATATATATACATACATGCATACACATATGCGCATACATATATACATATACATACAGACATACACACACCCATATATATGTGTGTGTGTGTGTGTGTGTGTGTGCCATATATGCATAAGAAATTGTTAGATTCAGTCAAAAGAAATTAAGAGCAAATAAAGTTTTTGTCATATCAGTGCTTTTTTAAAATCTTTTTCCATCTGTTTCTAATTTTATCTGCATTTGCAGAGGAATGGGGATGTACATAATAAAGTTCAATGCTTTTATACAGCTTGATATTTTCAATACATGCATGTAAAGAAGGAATACAATTTTTTGCACGACAGGAGTATATGTATTTCTTTATGAGAAGTAGACACAAGTTGATAATGTCATGTTTTGCTGGAATATCAACACCAAGAAACACAGAACTTGCATTTAAATTAAACTGAATATCACATTTATCTCTTAATAATAACATAACATTAAAGGGTAATGTCTTTTACGATATGACAGTCAAAAAAATAAATAAGATGTAACTATATTTTTAGATTGTCATTACAGAAAGAATAAAGATGTGTTGCTGAAATTTTCATCTTAAGCAAGCTATTATTTATGTAAATCATCTGATGGATAATTTTTTATTGAGACTCCGAAGTCCTGTATCATCGGTAATCTTGAAAGGCAACAAACTGACAAATTTCCAGGCAATGCATTGGTAGTTCTGATTCAATATATCATTCCATTTATTCTGAAGTTCCATGGGTAATTCTCGGTATCTTTCCAAAAATATTTGATAAAATGGTTTCGACACTTTATCATGTTTTTTCATCATATCAAAGTATTTATCAAACTTTTGCTGATTTTCTATAATTTATTTATCAAACTTTTGCTGATTTTCTATAATTTATTTATAAACTTTTGCTGATTTTCTATAATTTATTTATCAAACTTTTGCAGATTTTCTATAATTTATTTATCAAACTTTTGCTGATTTTCTATAATTTATTTATCAAACTTTTGCTGATTTTCTATAATTTATTTATCATAAACTTTTGCTCATTTTCTATAATTTATTTATCAAACTTTTGCTGATTTTCTATAATTTATTTATCAAACTTTTGCTGATTTTCTATAGCTTTTCTCCAGATACTTGGTATTGCATCTAGAAATCCAAATCAGTAGATAAAGGAGACATTGATATTATACATTTTTATTTTAAAAATCTTGATAGGTAAGAAAATAGCTATTGGCATTGACTAAATCATTATTGAAGAAAATAAACTTGGCACACCATATTTGTATACAATAAAGTTTTACCATTTATTTGTATGGACTTGTTATGGTGGCATATATAAAATATCTTCAGGGGTTGTGGTGGAGTCCTCATCCATTTCTGACTATAAAAAATTAATAAAATGTTTTGCCAGAATATTGTGAATTTGAATAATATTTTGTGAAATAGGATTTTATCACCTCCAAATCCTTCTATTATATAAAAATATGAGGTTTCCAAGAATAATGCTTAAGAGGAACAAAGAGTTTTTTTTTAAACCACAATAGTATAATTGCTCTACAAGATGATAGAATGTGTAACATTTTGAATAGTATAATTGCTCTACAAGATGATAGAATGTGTAACATTTTGAATAGTATAATTGTTCTACAAGATGATAGAATGTGTAACATTTTGAATAGTATAATTGTTCTACAAGATGATAGAATGTGTAACATTTTGAATAGTATAATTGTTCTACAAGATGATAGAATGTGTAACATTTTGAATAGTATAATTGTTCTACAAGATGATAGAATGTGTAACATTTTGAATAGTATAATTGTTCTACAAGATGATAGAATGTGTAACATTTTGAATAGTATAATTGTTCTACAAGATGATAGAATGTGTAACATTTTGAATAGTATAATTGTTCTACAAGATGATAGAATGTGTAACATTTCGAATAGTATAATTGTTCTACAAGATGATAGAATGTGTAACATTTTGAATAGTATAATTGTTCTACAAGATGATAGAATGTGTAACATTTTGAATAGTATAATTGCTCTACAAGATGATAGAATGTGTAACATTTTGAATAGTATAATTGTTCTACAAGATGATAGAATGTGTAACATTTTGAATAGTATAATTGTTCTACAAGATGATAGAATGTGTAACATTTTGAATAGTATAATTGTTCTACAAGATGATAGAATGTGTAACATTTTGAATAGTATAATTGTTCTACAAGATGACAGAATGTGTAACATTTTGAATAGTATAATTGTTCTACAAGATGATAGAATGTGTAACATTTTGAATAGTATAATTGTTCTACAAGATGATAGAATGTGTAACATTTTGAATAGTATAATTGTTCTACAAGATGATAGATGTGTAACATTTTGAATAGTATAATTGTTCTACAAGATGATAGAATGTGTAACATTTTGAATAGTATAATTGCTCTACAAGATGATAGAATGTGTAACATTTTGAATTCCACTATCATTGTCAAAAATACATCGCTTCACTTCATCATATTTTCCAGTCCAAAGGACATTATAAAAGATTTCATGCAGATCTTAAAAATTATATTTGATGGGTCGGAAAACACTGTGAAGCAACAAACTAGTGCATGCAGTGCTAATGTTGCCTTCAAGTGATATATTTCTAAATGACCAATTTGATAATAACTTTCTGACTGCTTGTGTTTCTCTGTATAGTTTTCTAAAGTAAAACCATATGTACTTAAATTGAAAGGAATTTTAAGAAGTTTAAATCTGCCTTACAGTGTTAGAGTTATCGATGTGATTGGTGTATGAATTTAATACAAGTTGAAAAACTTTGATGCAGCTTCTTATAACCGATATATTCATAATGTCTGTGTTGACACTGATAACTTTAATAAGGACATAAAAGAAAATATTAAATTGTTTGACACTACCGTCTATCTTACAAAACAACGTGTTTGATATCTCATAAATGAATAAAAAAGATACCCGGCGTTTTCAAAGATGAACTAAACGGTACACATACAGTGGTGCCTTAGCAAAACCTTACACATGTGCACTAGGAGTACACTAATTATACACGAAGTAGTACACTTTTTTGCACAAGGTAGTGAACTATCGTGAACAAATGGACAAAGTAGTGCACTTTAGTGAACAACATAGTTTAATTTAATGAACTAGGTAGTGCAAAATTATCTGTAACGAACGACTTCATTGCATTTAATTTATAGGAGTTATTGCTGTGTGTGTGGTTTTTATTGTGAACCAATATTGGAGAAAACAATGCTTCGTTTACGTGTAGCATTTCCTTGTGTATTGGAGAAATTATCATGATGATGATTATGACGACAATAATGATGCTAATACAATTGATTGGTACTCAGGGGCACTGTAACTCCCATACTTCGTTATTTTTAATCCAAGAATATACATGAAAGGAGGGCCTCTATGTAGTAGTAGTAGTAGTAGTAGTTATTGTTGTTATTATTATTATTATTTTATTATTATTATTCGCCTATTGGTATTTTTCTGTCTTTCTGTCGTAAATTATATCATCCAATATATAATCATTACTGAAAGGATGGATGGATTTATAAACGGATTGTATCTGTCTGCAGACTAACCCAACAGATCCAGAATTTATCTGCAAAAGGCTCTTGTACACCCTGACAATTTTCCAGGCACAACTAATCCGACCCCACTAATATTTGTGATACAGCCCCTTGAAAACAATCTCGGTAAATTACAGAATACACCTATTTTACTATTCGTGGCAGTCACTCAATTAATTTATAATCTCATCTGAATCCCCCAGTAATGTATTTATATGTAAACAATGCAGGTTGTAGTACATGTAGTAATCTCATCTGACAGTCCTATTGGGCAACGGATGTATACATGTACTAATCTCATTTGACAGTCCTATTGGGCAATACATGTATACATGTAGTAATCTCATTTGACAGTTCTACTGGACAATGGATGTATACATGTAGTAATCTCATCTGACAGTCCTATTAGCAATACATGTATACACGTAGTAATCTCATCTGACAGTCATATTGGACGATAAATGTATATACATGTAATTTGACAGTCCTACTGGGCAATAAATATATACATATAGTAATCTCATCTGATAGTCCTATTAGGAAATAAATGTATACACGTGGTATCTCACCTGACAGTCCTATGGCGCAATAAATGTATAAACGTAGTAATCTCATCTGACAGTCCTACTGGGCAATAAATGTATACACGTAGTGAACTCATCTGACAGTCGTATTGGGCAATAAATGTATATCATTTGACAGTCCTTGTAAGGGTGCAAATTTCTGTCGATCTATAAAGAGAACATTAACTTGGACAGAGAACAATTAATTAGATTTATGAGGACAAGGTGCGTATTGAATAGCTATGCTGCAAGGATTTTAAGGTCTGTGTTGTGAGAGGAACCGATTTTTAATTAAGCATTCGTTTATTTAACAGTCAGAGAAACTGGAAGGGAAAAGGTTAACTCAATCTTTGTATCGAAAATGTCAGAGTTGAGATTGTCCAGAATCAGTTATTTGGAAATCTAGAGGGTCAGGATGACCGCAAATTTTGGCGCCTATTTATAAAAGGCGGTAGATATATTTAATCCTGATTGGCTACGCTAAATAAGGGGCGTGTTTCCCACACGAAATTTCATAGTTTTAATATGCCACATCGCAAACTTTAGTCAGTCTAAACTCCTGCAAGAGGAAGATATTTTTGGCTCCGAGATTGAATTTGCAAGAAATTATCTCGTAAAACAATTATCTAAGGGACCGGATGTCTGGAAAGTTGACGGACACAATTCTGGCGGTAGAAGCGAGCAAGGCTTGAAAGCACAAGGGGAAATAGCTCCATCCACCTACCTACATATCCACTGACGTATCCACGTACCTACGTATCTACATACCTACGTATCCACCTACCCACACAAAGTTTGAGGGCCGACAGAGGCAAGATAGTCAGAGTGAGAAGAAAGCGAAGGAACCAGTTGAACAGCACGGTGAAGCTGGAGTGAACCGGAGGAAACCAGGTTATGAAGCTGTACAAGGCAATGACTTCGATTGTTCACTCGATTCTATGATAAATTAATTCTATCATTTAAACAGATCGGCTATTTATATAAGTATATTTGTGTTTAAAATTCGGTGAATGATTTATTTCAAAAAGAAGTGTATCTTCCTAATGTAATGCATTATCACAGTTGTTTATGTAATTGATTAAATTGTTATATTTCATATACGGGGGCTTGTTTTAGTCTGTTCTATATATCTGCTCAGATCTCTATTCTTTTCATCTATAAGTTTCACAATTTATATTATTGTTTACTCGATCCGGGCAATAACACCGATGTCGATCATCCTCTAGATAACGATAACCACAACCACCACCACCACCACCCCCACGCCACGACACACTACCACCACACCTATAGGGATCCGACCACAAATTAATTTCCCATATAACTTAATATTAATATATTAAAAAATGAAAATAATTTCTTCATTCGATTGGCATATAAACCACACACGTTTTCATTCGTTAGAGTTTGAGATTTTTTTTCAGCCTTATAAGACAGGTGCATCGCATCATTTTCTTGAGCCTCGTGCTACTAAACGGGGGGGGGGGAGGTGGGGCGCTCTTCGTTCTGCACCTAATAACATGGCCTCGCACCTAGAGTCCATATGCTATTTTGTCAGCAGGAAATGAAATTCAGGATATCAAAATAAAAGCAAATATTTTGTTTTGAACTATAGTACGTAGATTGAAGTTTATGAAATGTATAATGGAAAAAAATAAATCCATTTACAAGCCAATGGGTTGATCTCTAAAAATTTAGCACTCTATTTTTATCTCCAGCACTAGTAGACTGGCTGTGAATTAGTTAATGCTCCGATAGCTAAATATAGGACTCACGGCACTAAATATATGGAAGAAGAGGAACCAGTCTAGAAATGGGTGATTAAATAGAGTATATATGGGTTTGGCTGGCCAGGATTGGTTGATAATGAAAGTAAAAGTTTAGTGAAAAGAATCTTTTGAGAGTTTATTCTAGTTGTAACTGAAAAAATAGAGCCCATGTTTTAGTGATGGAATTTCAGTCCTTTTACAGACATTAGTTTGGAAAAGACATTTCTGAAATTAGTATCTGACTCTTTGGTGCGGAATTGAAAGCATACATTTAAAATACATGTAGATCCAGAAAATGCCGCGGCTCATACTGTTTTCTTTACACAGAAGCTATCATCAAGGATATGTCTATACTGATAAATACAGGTTTGGTCATGAGCATTCAAAAATGTAATGTTATTGAATATTTAATATCATATTATTTGCATAGGTTTACTATGGGAGCTGAATTAGTATCGTGTGTCATATAGAGACACGCGGTCTTTCTTTCCTGGTAATCACTTTTTAATCAATTAAGTTACTCATATCACCTTATGTTTTCCTCATTTCGGTACAAGTCATGTGGTATTTTATGTTTATCTTTAAATATTTGGTACAATTTTGAATTAGTATATAATGGAAACTTATGCGCCAGATAAACTGAACAGAATATGCATACATACGTACATGTATGAGATAGACATGCATATAAATTCATTCATTCAACTATTGTCTAATATGACTGTCAGATGAGATTACTGCATATATACATATATTGTCCCATAGGACTGTCAGATGAGATTACCACGTGTATACATTTATTTCATAATAGGATTATCAGATGAGATTACTATATGTATATATTTATTGCCCAATAGGACTGTGGCGTGGGGGTGGTGGTGGTTGTGGTTATCGTTATCTAGAGGATGATCGACATCGGTGTTATTGCCCGGATCGAGTAAACAATAATATAAATTGTGAAACTTATAGATGAAAAGAATAGAGATCTGAGCAGATATATAGAACAGACTAAAACAAGCCCCCGTATATGAAATATAACAATTTAATCAATTACATAAACAACTGTGATAATGCATTACATTAGGAAGATACACTTCTTTTTGAAATAAATCATTCACCGAATTTTAAACACAAATATACTTATATAAATAGCCGATCTGTTTAAATGATAGAATTAATTTATCATAGAATCGAGTGAACAATCGAAGTCATTGCCTTGTACAGCTTCATAACCTGGTTTCCTCCGGTTCACTCCAGCTTCACCGTGCTGTTCAACTGGTTCCTTCGCTTTCTTCTCACTCTGACTATCTTGCCTCTGTCGGCCCTCAAACTTTGTGTGGGTAGGTGGATACGTAGGTATGTAGATACGTAGGTACGTGGATACGTCAGTGGATATGTAGGTAGGTGGATGGAGCTATTTCCCCTTGTGCTTTCAAGCCTTGCTCGCTTCTACCGCCAGAATTGTGTCCGTCAACTTTCCAGACATCCGGTCCCTTAGATAATTGTTTTACGAGATAATTTCTTGCAAATTCAATCTCGGAGCCAAAAATATCTTCCTCTTGCAGGAGTTTAGACTGACTAAAGTTTGCGATGTGGCATATTAAAACTATGAAATTTCGTGTGGGAAACACGCCCCTTATTTAGCGTAGCCAATCAGGATTAAATATATCTACCGCCTTTTATAAATAGGCGCCAAAATTTGCGGTCATCCTGACCCTCTAGATTTCCAAATAACTGATTCTGGACAATCTCAACTCTGACATTTTCGATACAAAGATTGAGTTAACCTTTTCCCTTCCAGTTTCTCTGACTGTTAAATAAACGAATGCTTAATTAAAAATCGGTTCCTCTCACAACACAGACCTTAAAATCCTTGCAGCATAGCGATTCAATACACACCCTATCCTCATAAATCTAATTAATTGTTCTCTGTCCAAGTTAATGTTCTCTTTATAGATCGACAGAAATTTGCACCCTTACATGTGTATATCCATCAAAACTATGTGCATCACTGCATTTCTTTAGTAGCATTAGTTGATTTTTGACAAATTACAATACAAGGGATCATTTATGGTGTAATTTAGAGCAGACACAAGTAAAAATCCAAATAAATATGAAAAACAAGCCTCATGAAGCTTGACAGCTGCCCAGTAGCTACTACCATCTGGATCACTTGTCACATTTTTTACATCCATGTGAGATTGAAGTTTAAGTTCTAATAGACTTTCAATTGACCATAATTTTTCATCACCAATATCCATTGAACATTTATATTTGCACTACAGGCACAGTTAACATCTTCCTGGCATGTATGAAACTGGCCATAGAGGCAGAGTTTGGTTTTGGTCACGACAATAATCGCCTTGTTATTTTTAGTTACATATTCTACCTGAATGAAAAAGCACTGAGTTGCAGGGTGGAATGGTGTTTTCCCAACTCCTAAATTCACTGCCTTATTGTATGCAGACGAGGAGACAACAATGCGTGAATAGGTCTAACAAAAATCATATATGTTCGCAGGCTGACGTCGACGAGAAGTTTAGATGAACTCGAAGATACGATTATATGCAGAAAACAAAGATGAAAATAACATAAACTTGTAAAATATTATTTCAAGAATAACCAGCAATTAGTATGTATGGAGGGTTGCAAGGTAGTATCGGAGATTCATTGTTCCACGAAGTTTACGGTTATGACATAAACGTTAAATTAACAACCGCGTAACTTTGATACACAGTAGCAGACAACGGGGCTCCCCGTCTCCGACTCACTTGTGAGAAAAACTAACATTTTCTGAAAATATAGTCCTTGCTGAATCAAAAATAGAAATGGTAAGCTAACAATATTTAAATTTAACTGTTCAACTAATAAGATCATGCAGATAAGAAAGGGGGATGCGTAACCACTTGTAGGGCAATGTTGTCTTATTCGATTTATAAAACAAGTCTATCTAATGAAAGGAAATTTTAATTTTTAGAAGAAATGATACCTTTCACAGATCATCGTGCATAATTTACGATTTTTTTTACCTGGAAAGACAGGTGATTACTTAGATTAGTAGTGTTGTCATTGTTTTGGTAGAATGACTTGTACTACTGGGAGATTAGTAGTGTTGTTATTGTTGTGGTAGAATAACTTGTACTACTGGGAGATTAGTAATGTTGTTATTGTTGTGGTAGAATGACTTGTACTACTGGGATATTAGTAATGTTGTTATTGTTGTGGTAGAATGACTTGTACTACTGGGAGATACCAGGATGTTGTTATTGTTGTGGTAGAATGACTTGTACTACTGGGAGATACCAGGATGTTATTATTGTTGTGGTAGAATGACTTGTACCACTGAGAGATTAGTAATCTTGTTATTGTTGTGGTAGAATGACTTGTACTACTGGGAGATACCAGGATGTTGTTATTGTTGTGGTAGAATGACTTGTACTACTGGGAGATTAGTAATGTTGTTATTGTTGTGGTAGAATGACTTGTACTAATGGGAGATTAGTAGTGTTGTTATTGTTGTGGTAGAATGACTTGTACTACTGGGAGATTAGTAATGTTGTTATTGTTGTGGAAGAATGACTTGTACTACTGGAAGATTAGTAATCTTGTTATTGTTGTGGTAGAATGACTTGTACTACTGGGAGATTAGTAATGTTGTTATTGTTGTGGTAGAATGACTTGTACTACTGGGAGATACCAGGATGGAAGTTACATATTTTCTTAATGCGGCATTTGCTCTATTGGTTTTGAATTATCTTTCATTTTAAAATTCACTTGATGACTCATTTGTTTGAAAATCAAAGTATGAGTTAAAGTATGAGTTAATGTACATTGAGCATAGGTAAATGTCAAAGAAAGGGTCAAATGTACATTGAGCATAGGTAAATGTCAAAGAAAGGGTCAAATGTACATTGAGCATAGGTAACTGTCAAAGAAAGGGTCAAATGTACATTGAGCATAGGTAAATGTCAAAGAAAGGGTCAAATGTACATTGAGCATAGGTAAATGTCAAAGAAAGGGTCAAATGTACATGGATAAAACAAAGATCCAAAAGAATACTATATTTCTCTGTTTGGATTTATCTAAGGAATTTGCCCAGTTGCAGATACCATGAAGTATCAAAATGGAAACCAGAGACTGATAATCAAGTTTAGTGCATATTAGGAGCTCAAATGTACAGACATGACAATTTCAATACATATGGAACAGTACCCATACTACGCCATTTTCTAGAAAGTGGATAAACAACACAGATTTTGATAATAATAATAATAATAATAATAATAATAATAATAATAATAATAATAATAATAATAATAATAAAATAATAATAATAATAATAATCTTTATTTGCAATACTGGAGATCAACCCAACATATATGCAAAATTAACATGCGGTACATTAATATAGAGGCGAGCATGCCTAACACTGACAATATGTTACAACCATAATGAAATATAAATACAATGTGTTTTGCTAATAGTGATAGTCTTACAATATCATCCTAACTGGTTGTGAATTTATATATTACTGTGCACACATTTTTCAAAAATAGGATATCACTCATGCATATAGAGTAGCAATAATACTAACTTGGAAGATTTTACCTATTTCCCATTACATTTTCTCTAACCTTCAAAGCCTTTCTAACAAAGATTGATAAATTTGATATAACCAGACTGGAATCAGTAACACGCAAATATATGTAATATTGTTCTATATTTGAAGTTTTATACACAGATGAAGGTATAAACCTTTTTCTTCGTCAGCAAAGGTATGATAAGTTATGAAAAAGTGATATTCATATTTAATTTCAGAATTACGTAACTGGCATATTCTATCTTAATAACAAATATACTCGCATCTTCCTATATTTGCTGTTATAGACCGATCATTTTTGTGGGAAAATCTCGTGCCAATTGAACACCATTATTTATCTGACACCATATAATCTAATTGTCTCTGTTAGCAATTTTAATATGTTAAAATCTAATCTTTCTAAGCTTCCACCTTCTGCCTGTGATCCCTAGGCTCCAGCACTTTGCATGACAGTCGTTAGTGACACAAAGCTTCCAGAATGCTGATAGGACATTCTCTCAGGGTCGCAATCTGTACGTTTGCCCTTCATCCCTTAGGCTTCGACCTATCGGACCTACTCGTCGGATCAGACTATCTAAGCCCATGCCAATCGCCCGTGATCTCAAATAATCTCCGGAACCAAAGCTGGACCTACTCATGAGATCACTTCTTCTAAACTACAAGCAATTGTCCTTGATCCTATACGCTCTAGACTCCTAGCTGGACCTATACTCGTTGGATCCTTACTCTAACCTCAGTAATACCTTATGCTAAACCCATGCATCAACATATTATTATCTCGGTCATCAAGATATATCTTGCTCCACTTGACAGAAATATAATGAAATATTTACAGTGCAATCTGGATAATTGAATTAGTCTGAAACTATTTAAACGACAGTATTTTAAAATATTTGAAAAATCAAATGCTGCACGAAAGGCTAATTAAGACTCTTAAAAGTTCAAAACACAGTAATCAAAGTTACCCAAATAAAATATTCAAATTTTACTTTCATTATTTCTTATAGTTAGTGGCAATAAATATATTCCTATACGAATTTATGAAATTATTTGCTTGCCTGGATAAAATGAAATTAAAACCGCTATTCAACAGTGGAAATATTTTAAAGGCTGGTATTCAACCGCTTAGTGAGATATTTAGAATTCTGAAGTTTCTACTTACAATGAGGATATGCTATTTTGAGATCAATTGTTAATGTCATTCACTATTCAGTAAATTCAAAATTCTGCTATCCGAAAAGCCATCTCAATGATCCATGATCTATTTAAAATATAAATCTTCTACCAAGGAGGTAATGTCGAAATTGTCGTATGAAGGTAATAAAGGCCAACAGGTCTCGTCTTGTTCCGCTATACCATTGTTGTTGACGGTCAAGCTGCATAAAGCCTGATAAGCGTCAAAAGGAATTTGAGCTTCAGGAGACCATACAAATGACATATCATTTCTTGTTAGTTTACGGATGGGTGAAGCTATATCGCTAAAGCGCCTGATAAAACGCCTGTAATAGTTGCAGAGTTCAAGAAACTGCCGCACTTCATTTACCTTCCAATTTTGAACTGATTCTATCAGCGTTTGGTTGGGTTTCACACCATTTCACCAAAACAAGACTTCTGATTTTTGAGGGTTTGAGTTTCATTCCTGCTTCTTGTATGCGGCTCGTCACTTCATCTAGTCGATTTACATGTTCATCTAGATTAAATCGGAAGATGATAATGTCATCTAGATAAATGAAGAGTAATTTCCACTGTAAACCTCTTAATATCAACTCTATGCATCGTTGTAATGTAATTGGTGCCTTGGACAGACCAAAAGGCATCTTGTCGTATTCAAATATGTCATGCTTGGTTATGAAGGCGGTTTAATGTTTATGCTCTTCGTCGACTTATATTTACCAATATCCATTCTGAAGATCTAGTGTGGAAAATATTTTAGCATTTCCTAAGCAGTCTAAACACATGTCCACTCTTGGCAACGGGTAGGCATCTTTAACTGTCCTATCATTTAGGCTTCTGTAATCTATGCACCATCGAACTGAGCTATCTTTATTTCTTAGAGGTACTACTGGCGATGCCCGAGGTGACGACGATGGGCAAATAACTCTGCTATCTAACTGCTTTTTTTAATTATTCTTCTTCCTTAATAAATGCATGGGAAGTCCTTCTCAGTGGCTGGCGAACTGGTGCAGCCCCTGCAGTTTCTATACTATGCTCGATTGCAGAATAGGCTCTTAGATCGATATTATTCTTAGCAAAAGTGTTTTGACGCTAGGTAAGAAGGGACTGTAATCATTGTCTGTTTTGTAAAGCTTGTACTCCATCGTAGCTCTTCTCAAGTAATTCAGTAAGATGCTCAGGAACAAGAAAATCGGTCATATCCCTGTTAGATCCATACAATTTACTACTACCATATACTACTGTCAGAGATTATGTCATTTTCTGTTTTAGATGCTGAATTTAAGGTGTCTGGCTGCCTTAAGTTGAAATCTCTGACATTGTCTTAGGGGTGAAGTTCTCCTAATAGATAACCCTTTTTGAGTTAAACAGATTATATGGACAGGTATAATATTCGAACAGGTATGCGCTTGGAGTTAGAATCAACAATGGTTCGAACACTTAATATTTGGTGCTTATCCTGTATTACAGGCTCAACCATTTGGATTGCTGAATCTGTGGTTATGTCCTGTTTGTTTTTTTCCAGACAGGATAAACTCTGAGTATGCTGGCATGATGACACTTCTTTTCAAAATAACTCAGGTGAAGTCGTCTGATTTTCTCTTGACATCACAGGGACATTGACCCGAAATCTCTAAACCTTTCTTTGCGCTGACGATGCTATCTTTCTCATCAATGATGTCACTCCCATCAGAAGCTCATCTGTGATTGGAGCTACATACAATGGCCAATCAAATGTTAGTCTTTCTATTTCTAGGCGAATTGTAGTGATTCCCTTAGTTCTCATCGTTTGCTCTTCTCCAGCAATCACTAAATCTTGCAAAGCTTCCTGAAGTGAAGGTTTCTCTTTAGCAGAGAGGGAATGATAAAGTCGCTCGCTCACCACGGTGTCTTCAGCGTCAGTATCTACAACAGCTTTAATATCATGTCCAACGATATGCATCTGTACTCTCATTGATACAGCTCTTATTTTATGGATGACAATCTGTAAGTTACCTCCCTTTTCTGGATTAGAACAAATGTTTCCTGGGCTTGATTTTAGTTGTAGAGGCTTCATAATTTTCCAGAATGTCATATCTAATTTCAAAGTCAATATCATCATGCAAAACCTCTGCGGTTCCTAGTCTCTCGTTGGTTATTTCCATCTGACTCTGGTTTCAGATACGTAGATAAAATTGCATTGGTTTTAGTTTTCAGAGCATTATTAGAATATGATATATTCTAGTCATAGTTTGCATATTTTCTGCTTTCATTTAATTTCGATTTCTCTGTGTCATTATCAGTTTCAAGGGCTGGACCGTGACTGACCGGATTAGCCTATGCTAGTCTAAATTCTGTTTCTCAGATCTCTGTAGATGCGATACTGATCTTTCTCGCTTGTTTGATATTTCTTCATTCTCTGCTATTTTTCTCAAGGGGCGGTTTCGACTGATATGTCCCTCTTCACTGCAAACGAAGCATATTACTTTCTTATTTTTTTAAAATTTCTCGTCCAAGGCTCTCTGGCTTTTCTTTGCTGTAATATTCCTGATATCAGTCTGATCCAGTTTCTTCCCAATTCCTTTTACCGCTTCAGTTATTTCTTTTCTGATGGAGTGTGACAGCTTTCTCCTAAACTTGTACAGGCACTTTTATGTTACAAAGCGCTTCCCATTTACTCTTCGTATTTCGGGTTCGCTTTCTTGTAACGTCGAGTCTGCAGCATATTCTCCAAAAATGCCGAATAGATAACTTCTTATGGACGTTTCCTTTGCAGCAGTTATACCATGCAATGAAATCAATGGCATTCTACAGATCTTGGTTTCTTGGTGAGCACGTTGTATGCCACATTCTAGTCAGGTATTCCATGTATTATATGTTCAATTGTCAAATCTTGCAGAAACTGAGTATTTGCCAAACCCGGATATGCCTTTGAAACCAAGGTTTTGTCTTTGTGGGTATTCCTGGTAAGACTCATGCGAACCCTTTTTGATATTCTGGAGGTTGGCCAAATGTGTTTCTACAAGAACATGGTCACCATAGCGACGCTACATACATGATACCAAGAAAGCACGGTTGTTTCGCATCTTTTCAGTTAACTGGGCTACAAAAGCAAGTGCATCTTCTTGAAGGCACAAGAGTATCTGTTTACAACTAACGGCTTGGTTCCATCTCCAGCGTCAGGAAAGTAACTCAAACTGTATCCAGAATGACTCCCAGGAAGTTTTAGCATTGAAAATGAGCAATTTCGGTCTAGGCTCACCGGAAGAAAACTGACGTCAAGGTATGTTTCTTTTTATCTTATACCTCCAAGGCGAAGAGCGCATTCTCAAATCATGACTTGTCTGAGTTGTCTCTCTAAACTGAGCCCCATGGTTACTGCGATCCAATACATCTGATAAGACTTTACGTAGATCTCTTAACTCCGTCTCTAATCTTTCGATTGTTTGTATCAGTGATCAGCGATCCTCTATACCCCCTTTCACTGGTATAATCTCTGCCTGAAGATTGATCTCTACGCGTATTTCTTTTGGCGAGTTTGATCTAAATCTTCAAATGTCGGTGAAAGGAATCTCTAAATATCGGTGAAAGGGTTGAGCATTTCCTTTAGTATCCATACATCTTGAGGGTAAGGATGCAACAGACGTAAAGATAGAAGGATGCAACAGACGTAAAGATAGAAGGATGCAACAGACGTAAAGATAGATGATCGGACAGTAGATTACTACCACCTGAGGCAATGGTATACTGATGATTCAGGTGTTCAAATGCTCATAACATCTGACCGCTGATCATCCGGAGGTGAGACATTTAATGTATCGGTGGGATGAATATGAGCCGATAAGAGGGCGTGTCCATTACTACCTCCCTCCATGAACCATAGCAAGGCTGTATCCTCATCATTTCCAGGGCAATGGGCAGACATCGCTATGTTACTGCGTGGTCTGTGAGTGGCTGGAGGAAGCACCTTTGACCTCAGTTCCATCGTTGGATAGCTCTTAACTAAATAGCGACACTGTACTCAATCTTTTCAAAATAACACAGTTCATGTGTACATTGTGTAAGGGTAGAATAAAGCTATAACTACCCAAATGTTAACCAGAAGACCTCAAGATCACATGCACTTTTCATACATAGCTGGTGTTAAATAAACCATTATCACTGTATGTGCTTTGTTCTTTACCGCTATATCAGGCTCAAAGTAAAAATACTGCAACACAAACAACATTACTTGCATTACGGAGAATAAATAATTGCTTAGACTAGTTTCAAATCTTCACAAAGTCAAGTACGGAACCTTGACAGAATGTCTTTAACTTTACATAGCTTTACACATTCAGTTAATATGGCACTGAACATTTTTCACTGCCGCAAAGTCGTTTTTCTGACACCATTTGAACGGAAACGTATAAAAGATTTTTGTGGGAAATCTCGTGCCAGTTGAACACCATTATTTATCTGACACCATATAATCTAATTGTCTCTGATCGCAATTGCAATATGTTAAAAACAGCTGCGCTAATCTATCTAAGCCTCCACCTTCCGCCTGTGGTCCCTAGGCTCCAGTACCTTGCATGGACCTATTCCGTGGGATCACTCTAACTAAACGCATGGCAGTCATCAATGACCTCAAGGCTCCGGATTACCGACCGGACATTTTCGCAGGGTCATAATCTGTACCTAAAATCTTTGTCATTCATCCTTTTGCCTCCGACCTATCGGACCTACTCGTCAGATCAGATCATCTCAGTTCATGCAAATCTCCAGTGATCTCAAATAGTCTCCGGAACCATAAACGGATTTACTCATGAAATCACTTCTTCTCCACTCTAGACTACAAGATAGACCTATACCCGTTTGATCACTACTCTGACTTCAGTAATACCTTATGTTAAACCCATGCATCAACATATTATTATCTAGGACATCAAGATATATCTTGCCCAAACCGACAGAGGTTGGGGGTGGGGTGGGGGTGGGGGCGAGCTACAAGTCACATTGATGCAACCCACCAAATAGTTATCAGAAGGCCAGTGGTTATTATTCATTCGATTTGTTGGAACAATGATAACTCCTTTTCCTTTATAAAGGAGTAAATCGCGGATATTCAGGTTTCCGGCGCTGAGGATCTTGACGACCAGAATTATAAAATGCCTTTCAAAATCAAGTTTAAGCATTCTCATACAATGTAATAGCTGATCAAACTACACGACGTGATATATTATTTCATTACATCTGCATATAATTAATGTAAAGCCATCACATCGTCACACAGTAATGAAACTAAGGCCAGTTTCCTCCTTATCAAAACGCTACACTGTTTGATTGGAAGCTTGTTATAATCAGAGTTCAATTAAGAAGTGAAAACTGGTTACTCAACACCAAATTTTATTCAATGTTAAAAACAATCCAAAACTTTCACAAAACAGTGCCAAAATCAGCTCTTCGAGTAAATTGACATAATATATACATATGACGTACTTTCTCACGTCACAGTTGATATCTTTCCATTGCTAAATTACATTGATATGAATTATATTCACATCCATAAATAAAGTAATTTTCAACGTTAAACCTTAAATAGATGAATACAACACCCCTATGCTGTATTTCAAACAACTAATACAACACCCCTATGCTGTATTTCAAACAACGAATTAGCATCTATTAAATATTGGGGACGATTATCGGATAATGCAAACCATTGGAAAAACCTTTGACATTTTATAATAAATCAGATGGAACGACCAAGTTTAATGCTAATATTTAGAAACTCTCTGCGTTATTGCAAATCTAACACGGCAGAACACGTAAATTCAAAATTATTTTCTAGCAGTTTACACGATTAGGTCAGTTGAAAGGATTAAAGTATTATTCAAATAGTCTGTCAAGAATCAATCAGAATGCTGCAAATTATTGTAGTTTTACAATATCTACATATAGCAACTAAGGCTCTCCGAAACAAATTATAATTGATCGTTTACCACTGGTTTGAGTCAATGTATCTATAATTTATAATTAACTTAAATGAATTAAACGTGTTGCTAAATAAAAATACAAAATCTGCATCTTGGAAATCGGCGTGGCAGAAAATGAATTAGGCATATGGAATTGTATCTGCTTGTCCTGGACTCCTTTACGTACAGCATCGTTAGCACATATTTAAACTCAATCAAGCTCATTCTCCATGGTTGAAGTACAACGGTTACTTGAAGGTACGGATCGTAAATTCATAATTTCACTGATCGAGTAATTTATTGAAATTAAAAATGGTCTTTATTATCGAAATTGGTTTCACTCTGCAGTGACTTCATAATTTCAAGTTATGAATTTAACATCAAATAGTATCTTTCAAATCGTGAGAACCTCTACACTGAACACAATACGGTATTTAATCTTTATTTGACCGGATCAATTACAAAATTTGCTTACATAAACTTTTGTCGGACATCGCGACTTTATTTTTAGAGTAGTTCATGTAAAAGTTTGGTGCAATAAGAAAAATGTCATTTTAGCTTCTAAGTACAAAAATAGTATAAATCATTCTATCGTAAGACTTCATGAAACCATCAGATACATATTGACACATTGTCGTAATTCATTAACCTGGATATTCTTGCAGCTCTTTCTCGTTACGGAAATTTCGGATATACATAGGAGCTCAAATTTCACAGATAACAGTCCAAATAATATTTTCTATAATATAAAAAGGAGAGATTTTTCTTGGCAGCGACTTATTACTATAAATTAACTAAAGTCACCGACGTGAAATCTGTACAGACATATTGACGTCGCTGGCGATTCAAACAACTTCGCTATGCAGCGATTATTTTGATGATATACCAATTCATCTTTGTAGAAATCTTGCACTTGGCAGTAAATTATCTTGAAGTAAAAAGTTATTTACTCGATGGAAGAATAGCTATGCCGCGACTTACCTAACCTTAAATGATATAAATGTTAATCAGCATTTCGCCTATCCGAAAATATTCGTTGATATGCAGCAACGTAGCCTATTATATTATTAATCTCCCCCTTGTACAAAAAAATATAAAAAACTTCCACTACAATCTTCCTCAGGGGGACCCTATGGAAGGAGTGAAAACCCAATCCTCATCCCCCTAGGGGATGCAGTCAAAGGTTATACCCCTTTCGGAGATATTTTACCATTTAATAGACAATGCAATTACAAGTGTCATGATTTTTACTCACCGGTGTAAGAGAATACAGAATTACAGATAGACGGACAGTTGGATGGCGGGTATTATCTTGTACCTTGCAATAGAGGAGAACAAGGTCTTCACCGCTATCTACCCCATTAGAACATATCCATACATAGTTTGAAACTCAAGTTAATCCACATGTCTAACCAAAAAACATATACATGTATATACAGAGATATATGGTATATACTATGTCACTGGGCTAGTCTTATCTCTGAAAACTTTCTCCATCTCTCCGTTAACAATGCATTACACCTGTTCGGTTATGCAATATTATGCATTTCTCCCCGGTTAACTCCCTTGAAAGACTCACCTATACTGTACACGCTCACAGGTAGTGGCTAATTTCTAGAGAAGACGGGTGTAATTTACCAGTCCAGTACTACTACTATCTACTACTACTACTATTATTAAATATTATTATTATTATTATTATTATTATAATTATTATTATTATTATTGATGTTGTTGTTGTTTTTGTTGTTGTAGTTTTTGTTGTTGTTGTTATTATTAATAAAAATGAAAAGTATGAAACTAATTTAAGTAAAGAAAACTATAGGGAGCCTTGGCGAGAAGAAAAGGAGAAAAATACTTCCTGAAATTGATTCATTTTCATGGAAATGTATACAAGATATACAAGACCATGATTGTAACATGAAACAAATATAATTTAATGTGTTTAATAAAACCCAAAATAAGTGCATAGAATCGACTTCGGAATTCATTATTGTGGTACATGTATTGTGGTTCAACTGTTGTTGTTATGACACTTGTGCAATCTCTTAAATACTTTGGATTTTATTATGGCTACTCGTTTACGTGACAAAGATCAAAATTTGAAAAAGTTCAAAACATAATAAATACTTTTTAGACCGTAAGAAAATGGTATTTTTAAAATTTTGAATCCGCAAAATTATTGTAAACGTTTGTTTAATAATATAAGATGCCAGCCAGGAATACATAAATCTAAAATTGACACGGGCTGGCCTGGGCTGATATCGAACTCGCGAACATTTGATTACGATTCCAACGCTCTACCAACTGTGCTACCGCTGTGCCCCTATAGGTCAGGCCAGAGGAGTGGAAAATTCACTTTGCGTGCGTTGTTTTTTCTATCGCTGTGAGTGAGCACGATGTATTATTAGGGCAAGTGAACAAATCTTATTTCTATACTCGGAAAAGTTCATATTCTGTGCGATGGGAGAATGTAACAGGAATTTCATGTTTTCAGTTAATATACACACTATGTGAAATGCAGACGTTTGTTGTGGGTGCGGCCCAATACAAGTTTAAATATAACAACACATCGGGGCGTCAATGGCTTCTGAAATCCGATACTGATACACAGACACGGCCACAGTAATATACCTCGTCCAACACTGCTGCCCACACATTTTGTGTAAGAATGCTGAATAAACAATGCTTGAATGGCAGCTGATGTTAGGTAGACGCCCCCCCCCCCACCCCCTTTCACACACACGCCATCCCAACTGATATTTATCGATGCGCTATGCAAAGTACGTTATTGTTAAATATCCCAGTCAGAACCTAGAGTACGACTATGGATATGTAATTACGTGGGTGTTGAGTAATGTCACTTATGACTGTATCCTCCCCCACACACACACACACACACACCACCATCACCACCACGAACTCAATCTGGCCTCATAGATAGCCATTCATACCTTGGTGTGAAGAACGATAAGGAAAGACCCAAGCAAAAAAGCAATAACAACAACAACAACAGCAACAACAATCATGAGTTCACCAGAGTTCATTTGATCCAAGCTACTTTTATAAAAGAATATCGGTAGCTTGCATATGCTCAAGATAGGTCCTTACTTACTTAGAGTTTAAAATTATATTCGGAAAACTAAACGTTTTTATAAATAATTAGATGTAATTTTTTCTATAAACATTTATGTATGCATGTATGTATGTATGTATGTATGTATGTATGTATGTATGTATGTATGTATGTATGTATGTATGTAGGTAGGTAGGTAGGTAGGTAGGTAGGTAGGTACGATGTATGTATGTATGTATGCATGTATGTATGTATGTATGTAGGTAGGTAGGTAGGTAGGTAGGTAGGTAGGTAGGTATGTATACATGGATGGGTGGAAGGATGGATAGCTGGATGTATGTCTGTAACACTTACATTTTACATTAAAAATGTGCATAATTTAATTGATGCACAGTTTACTGTTTAGTAAAATGTAAAATATGTACTATAAATATGTTATAATATACCCATTCTGCGTATCGTTTCTCATGAACAGTGTATTTATGCATGTAACTTTATGACAACAATGACAGTGATGACGATGATGATAATGTTGATGATGGCGACGATAACGATGCTTATGGCGATGACGAAAAAAATTATGACGATAAGGGTTACTAAGATATTTTTATTTACGGTTTATTTATTACTTAAATTGAGTGTATGTTTTAATCAAAGCTAAAGTAATTACTGGATTTACTTTTTCTAAATTGTACAATCATAAATGTGTCGATTGGTAATAATATAAATTTGTTTTTATACTGTAATATACTTTTGAGTTGAAGCACAATCATATGGATTGAAATTTATACCAAATAATTTGGGGAAGATCAACCACTTTCCTTTCCTTTGCCACCATCATCCCTTGAGAAGTTTTCTATTGTACCATTTTTTTCCCTTTCATATCTATTCTATATTTAATCTTCCATTTCTTTTCCCTTTCATATCTATTCTATATTTAATTTTCCGTTTCTTTTCCCTTTCATATATATTCTATATTTAATTTCCATTTATGTTATAGTATATTCGACATGTAATTTTCTTTTGTATAATGGAGAAGCACTTGCAAGTTCTTGTGAACTTGTTTCCTGTCCTTTTCCAAATATATAACTTTTTTTTTTTTTTTTTTTTTTTTTTTTTTTTTTTTTTTTTATTGAACACAAGGTGTCAGGATTTTACATATTCCCCTACATCACCACCTGACCTGGTGTATGGGGCATTATCTTAAATTATTTTGCGTCCTTATCTTTGACATGTGTTCCCTACACAACACACACACACACATGCACACACAGACACTTACATTCACAATTATTGTACACAAAGTCATACTCGCATACAAACCCCAAGATGTTTTAAATTGCCTTAAAAAAAAAAAAAAAAAAAAAAAAAAAAATAATAGGATCCACTTTTTCTTAAACTCGTCACTTCTGTTATTCACTTTGGCGACATATTTTTCCAGTGTTTTGTATGATAAAACACAATTTTTATAATATGATAGATTTGGAATTTTTGATGCACAACGTGATCTGTATATCACATATTTTGCAAGCAAAATTAGGAAGTTAATAAGATCATCAAAGTTGTTATTTCCTATAAAGACGTCTTTTCGTGTAATTCTAAAATTTGGGTCATAAGTTTGGATCCATTCCACCAACAGTTTCCAAAAGTGTTCAGTAACTGAACAGTCATAAAATAAGTGCTCAATTTGTTCTATTCCCTCATTACAAAAGGTACATTTATCATTATCACTTAAATTAATCTTTTTTAGAAACTGGTTTGTGGCAATGTTTCTATGGAGAAATCTAAAATTAAAGCTAATCAGTTTTGTGTCTTTTGTACAAAGTTTAGCCAAAACAAAAGAGTTGGTCCATTCATTTGCACCAATTGCGCACTCTAGCTGCCTGGACCAAGTTTCATGTTTACCATTTGGCTTTTGTATCTTGGTTCTTATCAGGTCTTTATAGATAAATTTATTCTTTGCTCTTACCCTAAGGAGTGATGTTTTGTCCAAAACTACATGAAAACTATTTCCACTTTCAAAAAACCTTTTAATTTTCTTTTTCCACAGCACCGAGATCTTTGAAATAAGAGCAAAGTACTGTATGAAATTATTTGTTTTTGTTTTTTGTTTTATTTCATCAAAACTTAATAGAGATCCTTGTGCATCAAAAAGATGTTGAATAAGTACAACACCGTTTGTTCTCCACCTTGTGTATGATTTAAAATTATCTACAGTCACTAAATTAAGAATATCTTGAGACAAGTATTCATGGACAGTAGATGGTTCATTTTTCCATTGTGATAAAGCATAAATAACATCACGCCAAAAAATATTTTTAATTGATTTAGAAATTACTTTTAATTTAGTTTTTCCTAATGTAAATAACAGCGTACCTCCAAATTTTCCAAATATTTGTTCAGAAACCAGTTTTTGCCATAAGCCATCTTCGTTTAGTAAGAGACGCCTAATCCAGGAAAGTTTTATATAACACACAAATGAATGCAAGTGAATCATATTTAATCCCCCTTCCTTAAAAGAAGCTATAAGAGTGTCTCTTTTAACCCTCTCAGTTTTACCGCCCCAAATAAAGTGGAAAAATAATGTATTCAGTTCCTTTTCTATATGGGGTGGAGGATTTGGCAAAGCTGCAAAAAGATGAATGAATTTAGGCAAAATCAAGGACTTTATCAAAGTAATTTTTCCAATAAGGGATAAATTTCTTCTGCTCCACCAGCCAAGCAGTTTCTTTACTTCCTTTAACTTCGTCGAATAATTAAGCTCTACCATGTCCTCCAAGTTCAAAGAGAAATATACTCCCAGTAATCTAAAATTGGACATTGACCAGTTAATATCAATTTCTGGACATATTTTTTCATTAGAATATTTTTTATTTCCAATCCAAATAGCTTTTGATTTCAAAACATTGCAGTACAGACCTGACACCAAGGCAAAGTCATTTAAAATCTGCAAGGTTGTCTTCAAGGACAAATGAGAACCATCTAATAATAGAAAAGCATCATCAGCGTACTGCCCTAATTTGAACTCCATTTCATTATAGAAAATGCCTGTAATATCTGTGTTCTTCTTTAGTTCTATTGCAAGAAGTTCAATTCCTATTATAAATAAGTAGGGTGATAAAGGGTCTCCCTGGCGACAACCTCTCTCCAAATTAAAAAATGGGGATAAATGTCCATTATTAATGAGACAACTTTTTGATTTATTGCAAAATAATCTGAACCATTGACAAATTGATTCTCCAAAGTTAAAAGACTTCAGAGCAGTTTCCAGAAAGTCCCATTCGACCGAGTCAAAAGCCTTTTCAAAGTCTATCAATAGGAGAAGACCAAATTCATTTTTTTCCTCAAGGTATTGCATCAGGTCATACAAAAGTCTTGTATTTTCACCAATGAATCTCCCTTTCATAAAACCCTTTTGGGTGTCACTAATGATAAACGGGAGCACTTTTTTGAACCTATTAGCAATTGATGCCGAGGCAATCTTGTAATCTACATTAAGTAGTGAGATTGGTCTCCAATTTTTTAGAAATTTCCTGTCTTTATCTTCTTTAGGAATGCAGGTAATGATTCCCTGAGACTGAAATTCTGAAAAATGTTGCATATCGTATCCAGTATTTAGAGACCTAAAGAGAAAGCCGCCTAGGTCTTTCCAAAAGAATTTGTAGAATTCTACAGTAAATCCATCGGAACCAGGGCTAGTTTCATTTTTCATATTTTTTAGTGCTAAACCACATTCCTCAAACGTTAACCTACCTTCACATGAGCTTCTTTCAAGATCTGAGAGTTTTTTTTATCATGGTTAAAAAAGTGGTTGAGCGTTTGGAAGTTATATTTGTTTTTGCTTTGGTATAATTTTTCATAAAAGTCTTTCTGTTGATTTAATATTTCTTTTGGATCTGTTACCCTTGTTCCATCTTCAGAAATTAATTCTTTTATTGTTTTGTTTGTGTAATTTCTCTTTTCGAGATTAAGAAAATATTTTGAGTTTTTTTCACCAGACTCATACCATCTTGCCTTTGATCTTAACATTACACCTTCCACCTCTTTTTTCCTTATTTCTTCTAAATCCGCTTGTTTTTTGTTCAATTCTTTCATCGTAGCGGGGTTATTATTTTGATTCACTAAAGCATGTAAGGTATGTATTTCAGCTTCAATTTTCCTGAAATGTTGCTTCTCCTGTTTTGCCTTAGCTTGTGAATACATAATTGATTCTGATCTTATTATCATTTTAAGGATTTCAAAAAACAATTGATTATTACAAGTTAGTTTCACCTGTAGTGGGTTTTCCTTATCACCTTCACAATAGTATTCTTCTACTGTGTTGGTTATACATTTTTTTACCAACTGAATATATTCATTTTGCTTTAATAGCTTTGAATTGAATTTCCAGTACCCAGGACCTCTCCAAATATATTACTTATCTGGCAACAAAATATGTTCAAACTAAACTAAACTACTCTTATTTTTAAAAAAAATAACAAATACAAAAAATTAAAGATACAACTTTAAATGAACAATGTGAAATGAGAAATTCTTGATAGAATAACTACTTTTTTAACGTGCGTATTAAATATGGCTAAAGTTCAAATAACTATTCCGAAGTTAATGTTAACGAAAATGATCATCCACTGTTTAATAAATGAATGAATGAATGGATTTATTTGGATAGTAACAACAATTCCTAAAATAATGCGATATCTCGACATATGTCTATCAATATTTATTCGCTATACACCTTTTATTTTTGCCATTATTCACTACATTGTTCACCATAGTGCACAATCTTGTGTGCTGTGGCACTGCCATGTTCACTATAGTACACTACCTTGTTCACTTTAGTGCACTGCTTTCTTCACAACTGTGCACTGCCTTATTCACTTTAGCCCACTACTATGTTCACTTTAGCGCATTGCCATCTTCACTACAGCGCACTGCCATGTGCACAAAAGTGCACGACCATGATCACTTCATGTGTAAATTTGAGTGCACTTCTAGTTTAAACGTAGTGCACAAGAAGTGTACTATGCCTTAGAATTCGTAGAGGCGCAAGTATATTAAAGCGTTAATTTCTGACTGATCACGAAGAGAAAAAAATATGCAAGAGTTTACCAAAAAAAAAAAAAGTAAAAAAGTGTGATATAAAATAACCTTGGATTTGATATGAATAAGGATTGCTCACTCAATCACTAGGAAAACTTTCAATAAATGAACTTGGTTAGGTCTTATTATCACGATATGCATAAAATCTGAATGGAATACAAAGTAGCTATGTCAGTTCATGACGTCAAGCATTTTTGTTTTTAGTAAACACACTAACTTACGTGATTTTTAAGTGAGGCCTATTTCTATGCATTGAACAATAAATAAACAATGACACAGGAACAAATATTTATATTTTAAAAGATTTATGTTGGAACGGGATTGATAGATAAAAAAAAATAATAAAGAAAATGTATATTTTGTATTTTTAGCTTTTAATAAATAAAATACCCCAATATGCTTGTCTCCTGAAACAATTCCAAATTTAATTATTAAGAGTAAAGAATCTCATGTGAAAAAAGACGGCAACAACTACAACAAATCTCCCAGTGAATTATAATTTCAATTTTGTTTGAAAGTCACGTGTCTCTGTAAAACACAGTAAAAGCTTCGTCTGTAAACGTAACTTTTAAAGATTTTCGATGACTTAGAATCCAGCGTAATGGACCAACTTGCTTCAAAGAAAAGAATGGGGTCAATGTTCTACGGCCTCTGGTTTCTAAAAGCTCTGACAGTATTTCACAAAAGATTGCCATGGCAACTGTATCTTGCGTCGATAGTAGAGATGTCGGCCCCGTTGCTGGAATATCACACAGAATTCCACTGCCACTTTTCATCCCAGTATTCTAAATGCCACGTACAAACCCACTCAGACTCAAAAAAAAAAAAACGTTAGCTTACACTTAACAGCTTACTTGACCAGGACAGAGTATGGTATATGTCCGATTTCTGATAACAATAATGGGAAAGGAATCGATTTGTATATCCCTCCTAGTAAGATAGCTACCGTGGTTGGTGATGATGATGATGATGATGATGATAATACTGTATTTGAAGGTGTGGTCAGACGGAGAACAAGGCGCTTTTATGTGGGCGGCACTGGCGTTAAATCTACTATGGAGGGCCTCAATCAGTTCTTAGAAGAATACGATATATAACCGTGAACCTTAATGTTTATCTACAATAGACGTAATTGTCTAGCAGCCAAGCTGACTGTATATCAACTCACAATGCCATACCGTTGAAAATGATTTAACATGGCCGAAAAGGTGTTTATGTAAGGAGGTGGTATGGGAATTAATTCTGGCTAGATCGGTTTAACAATCGCGACCAGGAAGCAAATGAAGGTTCAAGGCGGTGATATTCTATGCCTGGGACGATATAGTCAGTTGTTCTTAAGTCTGTCCTTGTGTTCTGTGGTAATAGGGCATTTCGTCATCTTTGCTTCCTTTCACAATGGATAATTATTAAGATACATATGTCTCAAATTAATATTAATCTTAATATATTGAGCTGGAATGTTGGAGGAATTATATCCTCTGTCCTTAACCTTAGTGCAACGCTGAATAAATATGATGTCGATGAAACATCTTTAACTGAGCATAAGTTATTTCAGCACACACTTTCGTTTTGTGATTCGATTTGTTATGATTACAAATGCAGTGCTGAGGCAGAGGCACATTGTTAAACTGTGGTAAAGGAGGTGTTGCAATCTTCTGCAAAACCTCTCTTCTAAAATATGTTAATTTCAAAGATAACGTTAATATTGATATAATTTTTGGCATAGAATTCAAATTTCCGTATATATATATATATATATATATATATATATATATATATATATATATATATATATATATATATATATATATATATATATATATATATGCGCACACTTTTTATGGCATATATTTGTACAGGGCGCAAATTGAGATTATTAAAAATCTGTATGATCAGTACTCACAGTTGGGTATTTCAGTGTAGTAGCTGAACCAGATACATTCAGAGATTATAAGGATACGGCATTTCACGAGTTCTTAAGAAATAATAATCTAGTGAGTGTTGGCCATTTAACAATATACACTGGTCCCCTTTATACTTTCGTGCTAAGCGAAAACTATGATTGATCATTTTGTACGTTTGGATCAATTCATATGTTGCTAATGTAGTGTGCATATTGTTTTAGATCGTAAAGAGCACGTGATATCTGACCACCTCCCTATATTTACTTCCTTTCGGACAGTTACAGGCGGGAGAGACTTCTGACAGTCTATGAAGTAGAACAATATAGCTTGGAATAAAATAGATGCTGCTACCTTGAAAAATTATCAAAATGAACTGGACCATCGCCTAAAATGTTTGAATATAGATACTTTTTCGGACGATGTTGATGGATATTATGGATGCATTTTTACTACAATACAGCAGTCAAGCGACATCACGCTACCGAAGTCCAAATTCAACTTTCACGCCAAACCATATTGGTTGGATGATCTTAAAGAAGCACATAGGTTTCAATAATAGTAAAAGGTCACCACCATACAACATTTTTACTAGACCCTTTGCGTCGTTGGGATTGGGGATGGGGTGTCGATGCAGGCCTCTGGGGGTAATAGCATCAGGTGGGTGACTATCACCCATACACCAACTGGGGACGCGGTGTGTCTATGGGACACCGTCAGTAGTCATGGTCAGACAAGCAACAAACACGTGTACATGGATGCCTCTGGGCAAAAAGAACCGTGTGGACGACAATGCTTCAACACAATTGAGTAGTAATTGCGCAGCGATATAGAGACGGGATCCGACTCTTGACCTGCTGGAAATGCGGGGCAGGCACCATCGCCACTCACCACATATGCAACCGCTGTGGAGATGGCATCAAGGCCGACAAGCTTCGACGCATAGAACTTAAAGCCAAACGACAATATAGGAATGTCCATAGTAAAGAGCATATTCCCGCCTAAATAGTGACGATCGTAATTTCGCATCCAGAGAAAGGTTAGTTACCATAGCATACATAGCATAACACCAGTTCAGTCAGCAACAACCAGTGAGAATTTCTAATTAGAGAAATGCTGTATATCATTAACATGATAGCCCACGTACACGCTAGCGATCAACACGCCTAGCATAAAGAGAACGAATGCCCTGCTCAGGGAGGGGTAGACCATCGGGAGCGAATACGATGATATGCTGGAGGCAGTACTGGCCGCCCAAGCACTTCAGCCAACCCTAGCGGCTACCGGGCGACCCACGCCAGCCCCCAGCGGGCAAAAGCTAACACCGGCTCCAAAGCTTCCACCCATACCAGCTCCAAGGCACCTGCCAACACCAGCTCCGAGGTTATCCAAGCGACTAAACGACGAACCAAGCGGAAGGTCGCTAAGGAAGCAAAGGCCCCTCCCCCAATCCCTTCTAAAAAATACCCTCTGCCCACTCTCATACAAAAAGGGGGTCGTTCTGGAAAGGATAAAATTGTGCTCGACTATCTCACACAGGAGATTGGAAAGAAAGGGGTTAAGTTTAACCTTAGCGTTAAGGCTCAGTTATTAAAGATTACAACAGAAGGGAAACCTACCTCCATGCCAGCCTACTTATCGGCCAGCCGCGCAGAAGTAGCGCCGTTGGCCGATGATCTCGAGGAATTGATCCTTAAGGCCATAACGATTGGAAAAGTTTACCGACAAGGGCTCAGACTGGTCGCATGTCAGATGCGACGACGTTAATCTCTACATTTCGCAGTACGTGCCGTTTCGAGGCAAGGAACATATACCCACCCTTACGTTGATTCCTAAGAGAGCCTTCATTAACGCGACACCCCATGTTCTGAATGAGCCATTCTTTCTGTCCTTTACCCTGCCGATGACCACACCAATTGTAACAGCAATTACAGTAAGTATCTGAGAACGCTACGACTTGAGAAGCTTAAGTTTCTCTGACATTACCAAATTTGAGAACCTCAACCCCACCATTGCCTCAACGTTTTTGGCTGAGATCACGCTCTTTGCCCTATATGCATCTCCGATAAAGCTCTGGATAAAACAGTCAACCTGTTGCTACTGTCGGAAGATGACAACCAACACTAGATAGATCAAAGACCTTTCCCGGATGGTATATTGCAGTAGCAAAAATGACCATACAAAGCACATCTACCTCCGATGCCTCCACGCCTTCTCCAGACCTGACCTTCTCAAGAGCCACGTCAAAGACTGTCAGGGAATAGGCTCAAAGCCACAGAGGAGCTTTCTATCGGAACCTGGAAAGAATAAACTTTACTTTAAGAACCTCTTTCATCATATGACAGTACCATATGCTATTTATGCTGATCTCGAGGCTCTTAACGTGCATATGAAAAGGGAAGAGACTGACCCCACGTACAGCGATACCTATAAGACATCCAGCCAGCATACCTGCCGCTTCTGCTACATCACCAAGCGATGTGACGGTGAAACTAAACCTTCCGTGGTATACAGAGGAACAGACGCCGTAGTCCAACTGATAAAAAAACCGGGAGAAAGAAATGGTAAGCCTCCGAGAGTAATTAGCCTATCCTCGCCCGCTGGTGATGACGTCCGCCAATACCGCAGCGTTCGAAGTGGTTAAGGTCTGTCACATCTGCCGAAAGCACGTGGGTGATGACCGATTGAGAGATCACTGCCACATCACTGGCCGATACTACGGAGCTGCCCATAACAGCTGTAACCTCCAGCTACCATTAAGCCCAGAAAAAAACTAAAGTCCCCTACCTTAGCGTTAAGGCTCAGTTATTAAAGATTATCTACCACAACCCGAGGAACTACGACGGGCACCTGCTAATGGCAGCGCTGGGAACGGCCTAAACGGAACACATCAGTGTCATACACACTAACATGGACAATATTTGACCTTTTCCCTGGGCCAGCTCCAGATTATAGACAGCTACCAGTCTCTACCCTGCAGTCTGGCCAAACCGACTACCGATCGTCCTCAGAAAGACTTCCACATCACTACTCGATATGCCACACCCGATGTCCCCCTTCGGACCGCCAATGGTGTCCATCCGTACGAGTATATCGATGGATTGGACCGGTTTGAGGAGTCTAAGGTACCCCTCATGGAGACCGTATACAGCAGCATCAGCCGTAAGAGCATATCTTCCGAGGACTATCAGTACGCCCAGAAAGTATGGTATACCTTTGGCTGTAAGACGATGGGAGACTATCGTGATCTTTATCTCAAAACAGACGTGCTCCTTCTGGCCGATGTCTTTGAGGCCTTTCGGGTCACCTGCGTAAAGACATATAGTATAGACCCTCCCCATTACTTTAGCACCCCCGGTATGAACTGGGACGCCCTTCTCAAAGCCAAAGGCGCAGATCTATATCGAGCTACTGACATACATCAATATTCACCTCTTTGTCGACAAAGGGACCGGGCCTGCTTTTGTTTTAGCCACTCCCTGACAGTGTTCATCTGGACTCTGGCGGCTAAAAAGCTGGTGTGATCATCGGCAGGGTAAAGGACAGAAAGAATGGCCCATTCAAAATATCGGGCGTTGTTGTTTTCTACGTTAATGAAGACTCTCTTGGGAATCAGCATGGGGGTGGGTATATGTTCCTTGCCTCGGAACGACCGGTGCTGCGAAACGTAGAGCTTTACCTCCTCGCATGTGACGAGCCCCCAGTCTGAGCCCTTGCTGATAAACTACTCCAATTGCTATCAATCTTAGTTACGGCCTTAAGGATCAGCTCCTCGAGGTCATCAAATAAAAGACCCACTTCTGCGCGGCTGACCAATAAGTTGGCTGACATGGAGATAGCTTTCTCTTAACGCTAAGGTTAAACCTAACCCCTTTCTTTCCAATCTCCTGTGTGTGAAGGTTGGTCAGTCCGTAGGTCATGGTCCCGAGTAACTTAGAGAGGTCAGCTGATAGGGGGTGACCTCAAGGTATCATGGCTTGATAGTCGACGACAATTTTATCCTTTCTAGAACGACCCTCTTTTTGTGTGAGATTGAGCAGAGGGTATCCTCTAGAAGGGACTGGGGGAAGGGCCTATGGTCCGTTGGTGGCCGTCCGCCTGTCTTGTCGTTTATCAGCTTTGGGTAGCCTCGGGACCGGTATGTGGGGCTGACTCATAACTGGTGTGGGTGGTTGCCTTGGAGCCGTTATTGGTGAGAGCTGAGAGCTTTGGAGCCGGAGTTGGCTTTTGCCCGCTAGGGGCTGGCGTGGGTCGCCCGGTAGCTGCTGGGGTTGGATCCCATGCTCGGGCGGCCAGTACTGCCTCCAGCATGTCATCGTATTCGCTCCCGATGGTCTACCCCTCCCTGAGCAGGGCATTCATTCTCTTTATGCTAGGCGTGTTGATCGCTAGTGTGTACGTGGGCTGGCTTTCAGCGGTTGCATATGCAGTGAGTGGCGATAGTGCCTCCCCCGCATTTCTAGCAGGTCAAGAGTCGGATACTGTCTCTATATCGCTTCTCATGTACCACGCAATAGGTATTGTGCCACTGAGGCATCCATGTAGACGTGTTTGATTCTCGTCTTACCATAACTACTGATGATGTCCCATAGACACACCGCGTCTCAAAATGGTGTGTTTGTGATAGTTACCCACCTGATGCTATGCTACCATGACCGCCAGAGGCCTGCCTAGATCCCATCCCCACCCAACGACGCACGGAGTCTAGAAAAACATTGCTGCTCCGTGACTTAACAAAATGTCATGTATGATGGTCTAAAATCGGCTTTTTACTACTACTGATACAAATATAAGCTAGGTATATTTGGATAAACGAGGGAAGACAAAGGGGTAGTGAATATGATTTTTTACATACAATATAAAGCTAAGAGGAGAGTTTAGAAACCTTCACAAATTAGCTACTGAAAAAATATATGGGGAAAGTATACGTAGAAATTGAAAACGCACACGAATGTGAAGTAAGGCATTTCTGGAAAGTCATCAACATTAAGGAAGGTAAAAATATAAATTTTTGTCGGGAAATATATTTTGATGGAGTTTGTGTGCGTTATGACGCGTCCTTTGCAAATGGCTTTGCCAAATATTATGAGTACATTCGCAAGCCAAACTTTCGCCATACTTTTGACGAACATTCCTATGCATTTTTTAGAGTGGGAATCAAGTCATGCTCTATACGACGGTGCAGGCCATATTAAGGCCCTACAAGTCACCATCAGTGTAAGCGAAGTAAAAGAAATCATCAACATTCTAAAGAAATCCAAAGCACCGGGCCATAACCGAATTTGCAATTAACATTTTACATATGGCAGTGACTACCTAATACAGTGACTCACAACTTTGTTTACTCAGATGCCTGATCAATCTTACATGTAGATTGCAAAAAAGGGTTAGTTATACCACTGTATAAGGTTAGTTATACCACTGTATAAGGTTAGTTATACCACTGTATAAAGGCAACAGAAAAATAAAGAACTCCCTCCTTACTCTACTGCCTGATATCTACACAAGGTTTGAGAAAATTGTTCATGGACGTTTGGACACTTGACTCGAAGATAATAATCCTAACATTCCTAGTTCACAGCAACATGATTACAACAATGGTTTATGCTGCACAAAAGCGAGTTTCTCGCTGTTGTAATCAGTACAATATAACATAAACATGGGTTCACGTGGTTTTACAGCTTTTCTTCATACAAAATATGCATTCAATACCGTGTGGCACAATGGGTTACTTTTGAATTATTCACGTTGGGAATTATGGGTAAATCGCTTTTGATATTACTGAATCTGTATAGAGCAAAGTCCTTGTCAATGGGCATTTTTCAGACTAGTTCCCGATTGGTCAAGGAGTGAGACAAGGAGGCGTTTGTCAACCTTGATGTATACAATATTTATAAATGACTTACTACTCCACTTAGAGTGTAGTGGATGTGGAACAAAGATTGGATCCATAGCTGTTGGAAATGATATTTCACTTCTGGCTACGTATCCTAACAATCTGCAAAAGCTGATTAATATCACATATATCTATAGTAACAAGTGGCGTTTTGAGCTTAGTGTAACAAATTCAAATATTATTATCTTTGTCCGAAAGACAAGAATTATGTCAGCATGAAATGATACCTGGGGTCATCATGTTTACCGGTTGCTGATTCTACAAGGACACGGGATTGGCTCAAAGCTTACGTCACATGACACAATAGTCGAATCATGCAAGAAAAGGGACACATTCTTTTCACTGTCTGTTTGGTATAGACATTAAACTGAATGGTTTAAAACCCTTTGGTTGCTCCAAATTATGGTGCAATATTTTACAAAGTAACCTCTCTTCATTGGATAAAACTGAGTATTTTGCCAAACATTTACATGGCTTTCCAACACATGGAAAAGCAGACACGCACTTGGAATGCTAGGCTGGCAACGCAGTCCGAAATTGAGAGGAAAAAACTAATGTTTTTTTCTTCTTCATAGATTATGTTCAATGCACAGATTATGTTTGATGCATAATGATACACATACAAGACGTGTTTAACATTGAGGTATTTCACTTCATTTTGAGCGGATGCAAGTCAAGCTGCGAGTTAATTTCAAATACATATGATACGTTAAAGAAGTTTAATTAGCTTCAGTATCCAGCTAATTATTTGCAGCATCCTGACATTCCAGATAAACAAAGTTGGAAAGAAATTGTAAGGTCGAAAGGTGATGGTTTTGAAAATAACCTTAGGAGGTTTCAAATGGGTAATGAAACAGATTTTGACAGGTTCTTTTCGACACACGAATCATTGCGACCTGCCTCAGTATAGCAATTGGCTAAAATAAGACAAGACAGTAAGGTATTTACTTATATAGCTAGACTATGGTCTGCTGTTCCTCAAACACAGCTCGACACGTTTATTTGATGTGGAACTGTTTATACAGGACTTGACACTTCATATTTGTGTTGCATGTCCTTATATGTCAAGTTTCAGAAACTCTTTTGGGATTTCCTGACTGATACCTTTCCACTAAGCGTACATTTTACGTCATTTAACTCAGATGATGAGGTGCGACTGCTATATCTTCTCGGTTAAAGGTTGCCAATATGTGCAATTAACAAAGAAAACTCCAAGTTATGTGTGCGCTGTGCATCATACTTTGTCATGCAGTGTGCAGCTATGCTCTACAAATAGAGGTTTTGTAACTTGTGACATCAGCAGATTATGTAAAATTGAATGATCGATATAATGTAAGTATCTGAAAGTCTAATATTAGATTTCAGAGCATAGATAAAATATGTCATGATAGTCCCACTACATGTTTATTTACATTGTTGTATGCTTAAAATCTTTTCTGTCGCTTCTGCGACCTATTCTTGACTTTCTAGTATAGTTTGCCTATATATTTCATTAGTTGTATATACTAGTGATTTTTTGTTTGTTTTTGTTTTTGTTTTGTTTTTTTGGTTTCGTTTGTCTTTTAACTTTATGAAAGTTTTCTGATTGTGATCAAGTGATTTATTATACTTAATTTTTATATCATGTAATCTTCTACGGAAGGAAATAAAGATGATGATGATTTTATTCTTTTCAATTTCACTATGCAGTGAATATAAACAACACATCTGATTTATAAAAGACAGTCACAGAAGGCCACGCTAGATCGATTGAAATTATCTCATCCCATAAAACCAGGTGTAACAATAGCTAATGTTTTTATTTTTCACACCTAGTGGCATAATATCAGCAATTCTTGGTCTAGCCATATAAAATTGTGTAAAACAAATAACAGTAGGAGGAGGTAGCGGTATTGCTGGTGGTAGAGGTAGCATTTTCTTTCCACATTTTAGTTCCTTGATAAATTTAAAAAAGTTAAAAAGGTATGAAAAAAATATTGCCGACTACTTGCTTAAGTTTAGCAAAAAAAAAAAAAAAAAAAAAAAAAAAAACGAACAGCAGTTACATTGCCTGGCGACCTTTGTACTGCAATAAGCTGGTTTTTACTTTAGCTGAAAAATTATTTATTTCATAGCTGATAATGCCATTTTTTAGTTCTTGCATTAATTAGCTTGTTCCCTTCAATATACCAAATATAACATAAGGTTTATATTTACTAACATAAAGAATAAAGAACTAGTCTATTAGCTAGCTAATTCAAAAAGTAAACCTCATGCATATAAAAATGCATAAACGCTTGTTTATTTGTTTTATGATCTATATGTTTTATATCGAGAGTTATATTAGTTGCAGTTACAGGTGTCAAAATTATAGGTACTGTAGTTGATAAAGTGATTGGTATTATAGGTCTCGTCTTAGTGAGTGTAGGTACTACCTTTTTATCCACGCAAGTATTATTATTCTCTGCATTGTATGCCATTTGAAGAACTGTGGAAGACTTTTTATAAATTTTTCTGGTCAGATTTTTGCTATGTCAGTATTTATAGTAGCATTTATTCTAGTCCAAATGAATCTTATGACTTTTGTAAATTGTTTTTGTAACCTACTATACTTCCCATTTTCATAGTCATATCGATAGGTAACAGGAAAATAACACCACTACCAACTACTTAGCTTAGTCTAGCTTTTGAATATGAAATATATTACTGAAATCTTGTTGTAATGTTGCCATTTGAGTCATAACCTTGTTCAATTAAAATTAATTTTTCAAATTACTTTTCTACCTTGTCTTGAACAGAGGAAACAGACTGTGTAATAACTGTTCTATTTTGTACTTGAGCACCTAAAATACATATCACACCTAATCTAATATTCTGATTAAGACGCTCTATTCTTACATCTGTTAGTCTGTTACTATCTTGTAGATAGAAATAGGTCCATTCCATTCTTTAATTGGATATTACCGTTTTCTTAATTTCTTCAGCTGACATTTTTCTTCAGTATTCAACTGTTCCAACTTCGCTATTTATGTTCGTAAGCATGTAAGACAAAAGTTTGAATTGTAGGGGGCATAGTTGTGGCGATCATACAAAATGTTGGGCTCTTTTAAGCCCTCTTTCGCCATTTCCGACTCCCACCTCCCCCCGCCGTTCCTGGCACGACCCAAAAATATGCTCATCACCAAAGACGATAACAAATTCAATCCAAAACGAGTTTGACCGGCTGGCTGAGACCCACACAAAGCCAACCCAAACAGGGGGTTTAACGTTCCTGAAGGCTCATTGAAGCGAGCAAATACAATGCAGAAGAGTATACAACTGTTCAAGGGCGATTGGTATGAGAGTGTTGCCCAGTTTTTTGAGATCGCATGCCGCGTTACGCTGGCTTTATAAACCTTTCTGGACAAAGAGGATAATATTATCTGTCCTATGTTGAGGGTCCCGCCACAGTTCAAGTGACCTATTGGCAACACCTGCGGGAGGCTGCAGGAAAGGAGCTTTTCAGTGCTTATCGCCGCGCTTACATAATGCGGCCACGCCCATAGCTCTTCATGCATGCCGATTGGTGAACGCGAGCTGCACAAAAATGTTCGCGCTTGTGAAGAAAAGTATATAGAAATGAAGAAAGAAAACAAACCACTGGAATACATGAGCCAAAATGATCCGCGGAACACGCAGGTACGCTTGGATCCTGTTTGGGAGTACAGAAAGGTGCGGCAAGAGCTGTCTAAGAGAGTACTGCAGTGTACATGCACAGCGCCTGTGCAGAGAAGGGGGGGGGGGGACTTATGCTTGTACAGAGTGTGGTGTGAGGGTCAAGGGAAAACACGCCCGTTGTGTACGCTGCGGTAGAGAGACAGTACTAGCGCGGGTCCGCGGGGAAACGAAAAATGTTCAGCTGTGCGAGCTCCTACTTCTAGCCGCCACTGACTGGTAGCCAATTAATTTATTTTGACAAAAACGCTGAATCCGAAGCGAGTGGAGCAGTTTGAACTGGCAGACGGCCGGTGCTACAGAACCAAGAAAGAAATAAGCAGATTATCAAGTTATCAAGGTCTGCAGCACGTACACAGATAACCCCTAGAAGTTGGCGGCCAAAGTCTTCAGCAAAGCCCCGCCACAGCCAGCGCAGCAAAAAAAAAAAAATGCTGGATGCATAGGCCTGCGGCCATGCTAGAGGACATCTATCGGACATGCATCGAGTTCGGGCACGGCGGGCTCTGGAAAAGACATAGCGGCTACAATGTGTCTGAGATGCGAAGCTTCGACAGTTACCCACGTAGCTTCTTGGGAAAGGGAGAGTGGAATCCGTACTTCGAACGGTTTGGCCACCCACGCCATGAAATGACTCGTGTAGCTATTAACGGGCTACTGCCCGCAGCAAACCTAATGGGGTTTGCACAAATGTGTTCATGGGAGTTTGTCCCCCTCCTCGGATCCAGCCGGTTATTCTCGACTGAATTGGCCGCCACTTTAGCAAATCCGGAGGAAACGAGGCCACTCGCAACGACCGTCTCTTAAAAGAAACAGACAAAGGTTTGGCTTCCGGACGACAAGGATATGGGGCGTATTATCCTTGGTAAGTTCACAGAAGGCAACGCAAACGGCTGCAAACGTATTACGCGCCGGCTGCATAGTGACACGAGAGAGCTGTACAATCTGTTGCGCACCTGCAGAGAGGCTAACGCTCCGGTCTGTTATGACAAGGCACCGCAGAGGCATGTCATCACGTACTACGACGGCTGGCAACCGCAGTACACGCACCTCTGAGCGTCTGTGATACGTGGGCAAGAGCCTCATCAACATACTGCAAAGGTTTTCTACATATGCTGTGCGGGTCGCGAACGACTCCATTTACATCAAGCCCATGCATCTAGCCCGGTTGAACGGCATCCCAACCTACCATGTAGAGGAACCTGTTTGTATCGACTGCGCCGTCCTGGCGTGCGATGTCCACTACGGCCCGATTCGCAGTTGCAGCTGGAGACAGTAGCGTGTCAAGGAGGAAAAGGTCCTGGCCTCCAACGACAGCATCGCCTAAATGCCCAAGCCCGAGTACTGGGCTTGCTCGAAAAGCTAAGTGTCAGGTTCGATATCCCCCAGCGCCAGCGATCCGATGGCTAGGCACCTCTTCTCGCATTTCAATGGCGGCGAAGGCTCGGGAAAGACAACGCGCGCGATCGCCCACTTCCGCGGCCGAAACCCGCTGGTCCTTACCGAGACCAGCCTGCTCTGAAAAGAGTTACGTGACCGGTATATCTGTGCACAAAACTATCACAGCTTTTTCCGTTAGAGAGGGAAAAACGATTCGGACATAGATTCATCCCGCGGGTCATCATCTGGGATGAGGTTTGCAGTCCCCAGCTGCATTGTTGAGACCTTTTTTGGGCGGCTGGAGCTGCGAGGGGTGCAACTCGTCTGCTGCGAAGACGAAGTCCAGCCTCCTCCGATTGCTGGATAGCCGCTGGGTGACTGGCTGCGAGAGCACGCAGACTTCTACGAAGAGGTGGAGGAAGACTATCGTGCCAAGGACGAGGCTATTAAAACCCCGAAAAAGTGGATGTGTCTCGAATCTGAAAGGGTTCAGTGCTAGGAGATGCGCTTGGCTCTGCCCGTCTATCACGGCTGGAGCTTCTTAGAACAGTAGTGGAAGCCCGGCGACACATGCGGAGACTCCCGCACAGCGGTATGTGATCGTATCCAGCAGCACTTATTCTAGCATAACAAAAAGCACTTTCCAGACACGCCGGTTACACTCCTATACCACCCAAAGGACAAGAGGCACCAACATATCCGAGTCATTATCCCCGTAACGAACGAGCAGCAGGTGCGTATGCTGAATGGCATCGTGGACATGTCCATTGCGGCCGCCATGCAGGCCGTAAAGTATCCAGATTGACGCCTTGGCTACACCATCACTGCACAGCACCCAGGGGCTTACCATCGAAATCTGGGGAAGGTAGGGATTGTCGACTACCATTTCTAGTGGTCCAATCTCGAGTATTTGGCTGTGTTCCGCGTGAAGTACCTGTCTCAACTCGACCGTGTCCCTGAGCCACCGGCTGTGGGGCCAAGGTTAAGCAGGCGCCTACGAAGCAGGAAATCCGGAAGGCTGTTCCAGAGAAGCTTGTCGTACATAAGAAACAGGAAATGACACGTGGTCACGTTGTAACCCTTGCAGGGCGGCTCGAGGTTGACGACGTGCTTCACATTAAACAACAGCAAAATAACCGCTGTACCGCCTGTAACCTCGAAATCCTCTGGGCCTACAATTCAAAAGGCATGCAGCATATAGCGTAGACCACCTGGACAACGCCCATGGACACTCGAAGGGCAATGTGAGGTTGGCCTGTTTTTAGTGCAACCGTAAAAGTGGGACAGCGCCGCTTTGTCCCGCATGTCAGTAAATATGCGTATGCAGGAGGGTTGTATCCCTTTTTGGACGCAAAAAATGTGGCCCTACGAGGTGTTCCTACTGCTCTACAACACGTGCAAGAACGTGCTTAACCCTTTACCTCATGTAAACACTTTTGGAGGCCTCAACCCCATTCTCATGGAAGCGCTATTGGATGCCTCAACATGATTCGTATACAAGCGTGTTTCGATGCCTACAGTAAACATCGTCCGTTGTGAGCTGTTTTTGTAGCGCTACCATAGCCCCCCCCCCCCCCCTTAGAAACTACAGGCAATGAGGTATATGACCAGTACGTCACATCACGGGGATGCTATTTAAGACCTAGTCGTAATCTGCTATTTATAGTAACTGGGTCGGATTCTCTACTCTCCAAAATGCAAGGTGCAGATTTTGTTCAACACTTTCTTGAGTTTGGATGATTAGAATTACGACTATGAAGGTTTCAATAAGTCAGATATAGTCTCTGATGTCGATGTAGGCAACACTGATTTTTGATAATTTACCGAATTCGGATAATTTAGCGATGTAGACATAGACAACGAACCGGTAGATTACGAGGTTGAGAAAAGTCAACTACTGTTGGTCACACAGCTTCATTGACTTGACGGTGAACGAGTTATCTCAAGATTTTAAAGCAAATAAAAAATTGTTCCGAAAAAATAATTATACAGCTATAAGGATCAGATTTTACTCTTAAACCTATCTATAGATAACATATGTGTACAAAAAAGGTAAAATGGTTAAAATTTATGTTGAACTTAACATATACTACACTGCTATAAATGTTACTGGCAGGCCTATGCGCATCGAATCATTTAGTTAACAGGTGTTCTATTTATAGCACACCGCACTATGTGGCTTGGGCACATGTGTATCGACAACCTACACAACAACAGACTCTATGAGGTAAAGAGTTAACCAGGGGGATATCCTCGTAAGTATCGTGGAAAGTCAGATTGTCATAAAATTCTTTCCATTCTCGCCAACATCAAATTCTACCACAGCTTCAGCACCTTGGCAGGTAAACAGGCAGAGCATGTCTTGTGCGAAAGGGTCGTTACTCTACGTCGTTATAAGGTAGTCCGCCTCGTTGCCAAACGTGAGAGCCAGGCAATAGCCACCATCGTCTTTTGCGCAGTCCGCCACGTTATGTATGGCGGCCTTCACATGATCTTTCACCTTGCGGTGGGGTCATACACAGAGTGGTTGAATATGTCAGCAGCTGTCTGGAGGATGTCAGCGTCCATATCTAAACGGATTGGAAGTATCCAAGAGGGTATTATTTCTCTAATTTAAACATTTCTATAGAGGAAAGTCGTAAAAGCTCATCACTCAGAGCATACTTCCGTTTCATACAGCAGGCATCTCGTACAGCTTCACCGCCGCAGGCTTTGCAGTGAGCGCATCTGGCTTTAACGCCCACGCCGCACACTGTGCAGGCATAAGTGCCACCCCACCCACCCGTTAAGCCGCTTTCAGTGTACACTGCCGAGCGGATTGGGCTTTCCCACCAGGCATCCTTAATTGTTAGCGTACCCACTCTAATTGACAACCCTAGAGACGTGTATCGTCGGAACGATTGCTGAGGACCCGGTCCAGTGGTAGTTGTGTGTCAATGGGCACAACCTGCAGCTCTTCACGCACAAACGAGCGCTTAGGCTCCGCACCGTTGGTGCTAAGTGGAGAATATAGTACAGGCGAGCCGGTCTTAACAACCGCACGCTCAAGCCTGTAGAAAGACCACACAGATTCGGTGGCACGACGTTCTCTTCCTTCTAGCTCTCCCCGTGCATATAGGTACCGCTCCAAGGTGTGTGAGGGCAGGCGTCGTTCTTCCAGGCTGACCTGCCGCGTCACTGATCTTGCTGGAGTAACCAGCAGAAACGTAGCACGAATGGCATCACTATGTTTTTTTGCCCGTGAGTCGTATTACCTCGCAATTTAAAACCTCCACAACGGCTTGCTTTCGGCAAACAACATCTACTGGGCGTGCTGGACCTCAAACAGCCGCTAGGCCAGAGTACGATTGAACCTCTTCACAATGCCCTGCGCACGATGGACGCCTCCCTTCCCCCCTCCTCCGCGCCTTGAAGCATGCCGTGCTTAGCCAATAGTTGCAACACGGCGCCCAAAAAGTCCCTGCCGCTGTCAATCTGCTGCAGTTTAGGCCACTTTAGTGGCCTCCGCTTGTAGATACGTGCCAACGCGTCGGCGACTTTGGAAGCCTCTTTTGTGGGCAATGGCTCGGCCTCCTTTTAACGACTGGCGACATCAACCACGGTCAGCGCATACTTGTACCTGTATCGCCCAACCTAGCCGTGTGACAGAAACAAGAGGTCGGCCTAGTGCACCTCGTTAGGGGTTGGAACATCAAACCGGTGTATGATTAATTTGCCCCGTGCGGGTAGGTAAATCTGCCATATGGCCTGCTTCTTGAATCATTTCCCGGCAACATCTTTAGGACTTTGGCCGCTTCTGCCATCCTTTTGATAGCTGTCACGCCCTCCCAGTTACCTCGCGGGCTGTGGTATATCGCCTGAAGCTTAGAATCCATTGTGTTTTTTACGGCCGCTTCGTTAGTTATTACTATGCAAACAAGACGATCCAATTTGCCAGCGCAAAATATGCCCGCACTTGCCCTCTCCGCTGTTACTAATATTTGCAGGTCACGTAGCCCACGGCAGCGAGACCCCCAGTGATAAATATCAACTCATATCTTTGCAGCTTGGGCGCTGACGTGTAAAAGTCAAAAAGCTTGGTCTCGTCACCAATCTGAGAATCGTCGTCTGCTCTTCCGCCATTCGACTTCGCTGACGTCCTGATAATTTTCTTCAAGCTCTTGAGGTAATTGAGACACTCGTTGCGCTTCCGTTGATACTCGGCATGCGCAGCTTGGAGTTCTTCCTGCGCCTTGTCGTGGCGGACGCGTTTGGCGTTGGCCGCATCTACCTTTATTGCATTGTACATAGCGATTCCCGTGCCAACAATCATACTAACAGCGGCGGACATTAGGTAGCAGTGATTATATTAGCAGGAACAATACCCTGTTTAATAAGCATGTCATGTGTCAAAAGAATCAGCACTGTGATGTTAACGGCCTTTGTTGCTTCTTCGAAGTCTGGGCGGCTAAGGTCGGCCGGTTACATTTTTAAAACCGCCTGGCAATTATGGCATAATAAGCTTCAAGGCCACCGAGCACTGCTTCATGGTAAAGGAGGTTTTCGAGATGTTTGGTGTCCGATGATGTAGACATCTTACGCTTCGCACACTACTATTACAAATCAAAAGGATCGGGCGTGTGTCTTATAGCGGCTGCTTTTTGCTGTTCCTGCGGCTGTGGCGGCGATCTACGAAATAAGGCGTATGCGAGGGCAGCCACCATAGCTAGGCCCACCCGGGGAATAAAAGATGGCATCGCGCGCTCTCGTGAAGTATTGCTACGTTTGCCTGTACTTGAGCGGCGTGATGGTCGGAGTTTTATCAGTCCGGCGTTGTTTCCTTGTAGCAGCAATTGTTTTCTTTTCTTTTACCGGCGGCAACTCTACCTGGGCTTTTAACCTTAGTGACCTGCGTCACTTCTTGAGATGGTACCGTTGAAGGTTCCGACTTCGGTACCACCGACAGTTCCATATTCAGTTGCGCTGATGGTCCCGTTGTCGCGTTCATCATTTGGCGCTAGTATCCGACCGTACCTGAAAAATGGTTGTCAAAGAGGCCCAGATGAGCGGATCATCTTTAAAATTCTACGCAATGCGCTCGCGGTTATATATGGGTAGAAAATGGCTCACAACCGCCGTGTAAAGACTAAGCAGCGACGACCCCAGTGAAGCAGTCATCCTAGCCCCAGTTTAGCCTAGTATATGGCAAAGGTTTTTGCAGCCTTCTCATCGCTCATCGCCTTTAAGCTCACAATGGTAAGAGGCAGGCCTATGTGTTCTTTCGTCGCTCCAGAAGCCACTAGCTCACACAGGTGGTCACGCTCCAGAAGCCACTAGCTCACACAGGTGGTCACGCTCAAGTGCTGCTGTTGCAGCTGTTTCTGCTGTTCCTGTCGTTCCGTGGAAAGTTGCACGAGCATAACGAAAGAAGAAGGAGAAAGGATAAGGCAGGATATACGAGCTCGTCTTAAAATTTTACAAGACGAGAGCATACTGCGGTTAAATGCTGCCAGCGTTGACCGAAAGGGCCTACGCAGCTAATATGCTAGGATTCGGGAGACGATCAATCAAGTTCTCCGTAGGGACACAACCTTCGCTGATAAACTGCAAACCCTCTTCCGCGAGCTGGGCATCACAATCTCCCTGATTCTCACGTCGTTTTTTATCATAAGCACGATGGTGTTCGCAATCGCAGGATCGGGCGGTACAATATCCTCTCCGACCACGACACCTAGATCAGACTCGGGCGGTGTAAAAGAATTCGTTAAAATACATCTGGAGCGGCTGACCGGAATGTCGAGCACGTTAGCAGAAAAGGCTGAAAAGGCTGCGACGGCTCTGAGTCAGACGTCTCGTTCCTGTTGAGGAGCGTCTGCATTTCCTGAGGTCCAGTGGTTACAAACTTCTATGGTCATGCGTACTTTTCGAATACGTCGAGAATGTTGTAGTTCCTGGATTAGACGTCATCCCGCACGTACACGTCAAGGTTGAGCAACAGTTAGCGAATCTGCCCCCTGTCTGTATCGCTACAGTTGAAGACGCTGCCGACTCTTCATTTCGCGTCGTTATTAAAGCTCATACCAAGCTCATACCTATACCAAGTCCACCTAGTGCTCGCACAAGTGCTAGTTTTGACAATATATGTCATATTTACCAATCCTCTAGTTGGCCCCATGACTCTAGAAGAGGCAATACGCACAAACTCAAGTATGGAGATTTTGTACAGACAAGGATGGTTCAACATTTCGGCTGAGCTCGGCAACAATGTATTTAGTATAGTCGGTGCGCACCCAATTAGCGTCACCATTGCCGATGGGCATTAAAACCTATAGATGCTCGAAAAAGCTTTCATATCTGGAATTACTGCGGGCTACAGCTGGGCGACCGTACGGGTCAGCATCACGACCAAGACAAATGGCTATCCTCCATCTTTGGGGTTGTCCCAGATAGGTCTTCAACGAAGGCACGCACACGACACCCAATCCAACACCATTCGTCAACGTCTTGTATCCACTTCGATCAGATAAGCACAACTGAGAATATTCTTGATGGGGAAAAATAGTACCCTGATGCAAGTTATTCCTGCGGATGGTGAGTACTACAGGTACGCGCGTATTGTCTTGGAAACCATATTGGTACAGATTATGTGAAGGCGGCATCCATGAGCTCTCGGTGCATATTTTAGATGAAAAAGAAGACCAGTTAAGATACTGGAGTGCACTATCACCCTCAGGATTAAAAAATAAGCAAGTGCCCGCACAAATCCAAACTACAAGCAAGCTATGAGTTTACTTGGTCCAGCCTTCTTTGGCGGCGGCTTTGTGCCCAATTCCGCGCCATGGGCCCGCTTGCCACAGAGGCTAAATTCCAAGGGCGCGAGGATGAAGTTCTCAGTACTTCTGGCGCAGGTACCATTGCCGACTTAAAGACCGTGTACTTAACGGCTGACAGAATCACGTCTATTGTCGAGGCTACGGAAATAAATGCGTCTGTATACTATCGCTGGGATTCAACGCAAGACTTTCAGAACGTTGGTGGTTTTAAACTCAGCAACGATAACAACACTATCACCGTCCCGGGCGCCGGATTTTACTTCATTAACCTCAACGAAAGTTGCGGTGACGGAACGTGGGCATCGCTTACAATCCGTGTATACGGAGCCATAATGGCACATAATCGCAGTACTGCCTTTCCGGCTAACGCCTCGCACGAAAGTGTTACAACAAGCTTTGCATTTATGTTTCCAGCAGGAGACACCATTGGATGTGACGGTCTCAACGTCAACCCACAGCCGACGGGATCCTCAACCCCTTTAACCATCATTGGCTTGCTCTTGAGCAGAAATTAGAACTCACATACAATGAATACAATTCATTGGTGCCGCCTGCCGATCCTGATATCAACGACGGAGTACTGAAGCAGCTCCCAAAATAAGAGTCTGAGATCGACAAGGAATACAAACCACTTGTGGAAGGGTATCTGCGCCAACTTGGAGTTGACACGTACAGGTTTAAATTAGAATGGAACAAGGATGCAAAGCAAATGGACTTCGAGCATTGGGGTTACCTAGAGAACCCTAAGTCAACCCGCACCCAGCTAGGGATACTTTCTCTTTCGCTGCAACAGAAGCAAAAGCCAAAATTAAATCCCTCGAAAGGTCGCCGGCACGATTGCTACTATAATACCGACATGATATTGGACGATAATTCATCGGCAACAAATTTTCCTTTGGGGTATGTACAGCAATCTATCAATCGCCTTACCAAAAACAAAAACAGTTATATTCGAAAAAGACGCGCTTTGCCGCATCACAGTAATCGGCCAGAAAATCTAACAGTCGGTAGACCTTCCAACAGAGGGCTTGGTATGTTTGACTCTTGGCGAACGTATTGGCGGCCGTGTTGAGGACCGGATCCTTCCCAGAACTAAAGATATTAAGGAATCTGATATTTTATTAAACTTCATCTCTGTCTTGCTAGTACACCACGGCAACAGGATAGAAGTGCGTGTCTGCAGGGAGCTAGCCTCTACCCCAATTTCCAGATCAATTCAACTTCCCTATTACGCTCCTTATAGAGAAATTATAATGTCGCTATAGCCAAAACTTCAAGTACCACAAGATTTCCGCCCGAGAAAATTCACCGAGTCTGAAACATTCTTGCGAGCTGAGGTCGAGCATTGACAACACACTTACAGATATGTCTAAGAGTACCGGTGTGGCGTGGATTGGCATACTGACAACAATTGCTGCCGCCCCCAGCAGAGGTCGCAGCTTTAGGGTGCGGGCTGGTTTCCATGACCGTAAATTTAATTAGCCGGCGGATCTCCCTAAAAGCCAAAAACTTGACGAAATCTGCATCTTGGCTGAAACAAAGCGTACCACATGCCCAATGCGCTGGGAGACAATGCCATCTTCGAGGAAAAGTTAGGCTCAACCTCGATGAAGTCTGTAAATATGCAACCTTGAAAAACGAAATATGGGCTGCTTAGCACAAGGCGTACGCTTCGGTTGTAATCGACGAAGTAGCAAAGAATGAATTGATAGCCTACGGAAAAGGCGAAGTCTGAGAGGAGATCAGGAAAAGTCTTGATGGAAATGCATAATAAGTTGTGTGGAGTCAGTGAAAACTACAAAAGCGGTAAAAATAAAAATAGATTTAAAAAAACCGTCGGAACGACAGCTGTCTTGCTTTCTGAGCACGAGGCCTGTCTCCAGAGCTCCACCGCTATACGATGCTATCTTTTAGTAACGGGAAAAATGCGACACCAAGTGTCTTATGTTTACGCTTGCGTATTTAGCACATTCGAAAGAACGCTAGCCGCCTAACGCGATATCAGTTTTATTCGTTATGGCCTGCATATTTACAATATAAGGTCCTGGACTATCAATATTGATGTTAGTATTTTCATTCGAGGTGCCTTTGATGCGTATATACCCAACCCAACGACAACCAAGGCTGCTACAATCAAAGTTGTCAAAGACACGAAGGCATCAATAAGAAAGCTGCCAGTACACATTTTATCTAATAGCTATATTAAGTAACCTCTAAATTGTCATTGTAAACGAACTAATTATCTAATGTCTCCATAGTTGATTTTTATTGGTAAATACTGTTCTTAGTGCAAATAGACTTCGCTCTAATTATTAGTGATTTATGTAATTAAAATAAACACAATCGATTACAATTCCTATTTGAGAATCTAGGGTTAAACTGTCTAGAAACTCGAGAGGTTAGTCAAACCTTAGAGATCTGCCGATTACCCTTAAGTTTTATGTGTATCGGAAACATCTGAATCACTTGTATTTCAATGAATTTTAACTCACACCATGTCAAATTGATTGCATACTTGCATCGTTAGTCAGCAAGAGTGGGTTGGTCAGACAATTAATAGAAACAAATTATGTCTGGATGTATATATTAACTCTCCTGTGTATTGGAAATCCATCAGTTCTACATCTCGGCCACGAGGAGAACTTAAACAGACGTCCTAACACAAACTATATAAACACCAAAGCTGACATTCTTATCATACCTACAATACAAACTAAAGAAAATTAATTTAGCCCCAGAAAAAGAGTATTAATCTTGCGTGTTGAAACTGATGATGTAAATTCCTAATCAAGAAAAGAAATGTAGAGATTCTTTAATCACCATCATCAGATCAACTCATAGGTAGTAAACTTCCAGCTGTATACTTATTATTATTCTGCGTGCATAGTGCTGTCCTAGTTTTACCTGGATTAGTAAACACTCAGCTGTTTGTAGTTCATAGCGCCGTAATCAATCCAAAAGCTAGGTTGAGCCACTTTTATGGTATTTGGAGATCAGCGTATTTTTGGATTGTGCAAGGACCTACGGGGGGTGGGGGGTGGTAGAGGGCGGGGGGCTTGAGTGAAGACTGTTGTGGAGGGCGAAAATGGCGAGAGAGGGTTTAAAATCGCCGAACACTTGGTATCACCCCCTCCCCCCACTACTGCTTGTGTAGGTTCTCCAACGACTTGATGCGCATTTGAATGTTCTACGGGTCTATTATCAATCAAATATGTATTTTTCCATTAATGTGTCTCCAGTTATGATTAGGAAGAATATTAAAATTATTACAAATTATGTTAAATTGCTTTTGATCTATATTATTGCTCGTTGGATGAAAAGATTGTTCGTATGGTAATGGTATCTTCCACTCAGACAGCAGTTTTCTTATTTGAAAGTAGATGTGAAACTTGTATATCGATTTTACTAGCTGCGGTATACTTTCATCTGATAAATGCCAGTGCCCCAATCAAAACACTAAATGCTGTCCTTGCTTGATTGGGGCAACCAGTATTTAGGCTATGGAACGCAGCAAGGACAGCATTTAGTGTTTTGATTGGGGCAACCAGTATTTAGGCTATGGAACGCAGCAAGGACAGCATTTAGTGTTTTGATTGGGGCAACCAGTATTTAGGCTATGGAACGCAGCAAGGACATCATTTAGTCTTGTGATTGGGGCAACCAGTATTTAGGCTATGGAACGCAGCAAGGACAGCATTTAGTGTTTTGATTGGGGCAACCAGTATTTAGGCTATGGAACGCAGCAAGGACAGCATTTAGTCTTGTGATTGGGGCAACCAGTATTTAGGCTATGGAACACAGCAAGGACAGCATTTAGTGTTTTGATTGGGGCAACCAGTATTTAGGCTATGGAACGCAGCAAGGACAGCATTTAGTCTTGTGATTGGGGCAACCAGTATTTAGGCTATGGAACGCAGCAAGGACAGCATTTAGTGTTTTGATTGGGGAAACCAGTATTTAGGCTATGGAACGCAGCAAGGACAGCATTTAGTATTTTGATTGGGGCAACCAGTATTTAGGCTATGGAACGCAGCAAGGACAGCATTTAGATGCTTTTCTTTAGATCATATATCTAAATGGTTTATTCATTCACGTGTAAGGGATAGGGAGGGATTAGGGCCAAGCTGACAGGGTAGAATACTAATGGATACTGTAGAAGAATACAACATAGTTTTTAAAACATTTCGTTTTATCTTTTAGAAAATATATAATGCTAAGGATGGTTTAAAAGCGTGGCAATTAAAATAAATATCATCCAAATCGTGTGCCACTGATTCAAAAATTAGGACAGAGTACATCTGGATAATGTACTCTCCCTAGACCAGACCTGGTTTTTGACAACACAGCTCTCCACTCTTGATCCGTATGTAGTGTAAAATTTCAAACGTTGATAGATTTGTATCTTGTGTCAGAGATTTGAAAGGTTGCTATACTTTTGAAGATTCGAAAAAGCATCATAAGCAACCTTTGATTGTTAAACATAGAAGACACTATTAATGATTTTCAAATAAACATAGCCTAACATTGTATCTATTGTAGTTGAACGAGTTGTACATATTAATATCCACAACTCTTGACCAAATAGTATTTTTTTTAAATTACACACACAGCTGCATGTGAAAAGTCATCACATCTGGCCTGCTAAATAAGCTAGTGAAATCATATAATTGGTACACTTTGACAATGGATTCTCGGCCTGCTAAAAAAAGCTAGTGAAATCAGATGATAGGTACATTTTGACAATGGATTCTCGGCCAGCTAAAAAAAGCTAGTGAAATCAGATAATAGGTACACTTTGACAAAGGATTTTCGGCTTGCTAAATAAGCTAGTGAAATCAGATGATAGGTTCACTTTGACAATGGATTTTCGGCTTGCTAAACAAGCTAGTGAAATCAGATGACAGGTACACTTTGACAGTGGATTCTTGGCCTGCTAAAAGAGCTAGTGAAATCAGATGATAGGTACACTTTGAGAATGGATTCTATATCTAGCCTAACATATGTGATCCATGAATGAGCGCTCCAGACCCGTTCATTATGTCTTGTTCAAAAATATACTTTCATAATGTGATCTGTAATCACTATGAATGTCTCCATAGTTTAGGGTCTATAACTCCAGAATAAGTTAATCAGATGCAAGCTTAAATATTATACCCAAATTCATTCGCGCTGAAAGGTTTAAAATAGCATTATAAATTTTTTTAAAAAAAATTTTACATTTAAGCGGCCATTTAAGTACTTTCAATTAGATATAGTCTATCATTGCATGTGCTGAAGTTTAACAGCCTCTTCATATTAATTTTTACACCTGTTTATCACTTATTTTAATAAATAAATAAATAAATAAATAAATAAATAAATAAATAAATAAATAAATAAGTGCACATATGAATAAATTATTTCAAATGACGGGTACACCTTGATGTTGAATTCTCTTATCACTATGGTCTGACCACTGAATAAGTAACCAATATGCTACTATAATGAAGAGTGGGTAGGATTATATAGAGACTTTAATATTATACATGAATTGGCTCTTGTTTGAAGATTTAATATGACATTATGCAATACTTTTATCAATGTTCAATGTAAGAGATCATTTAGGACTTTAAATTGCACATAGCTTAACATTGTGCGAGCTATATTTGCACACCTGCTGAGCAAATAATTTTTTTAATGACACACATAGATGAATAGATGCTGCATGCTAACAGCAATCTCATCTGGTTAACTCATTAGATTAGACAAATTAGGGGACTGGAACACTTTAACGCTGGATTCTTATATCACTATGATCTTACATAGTTTGAGGTCTACAACTGAGGTCTACAACTGCTGAATAATTAACTAATGTGCCACTATAATGCCAAAGTAAAACAAGATACACGTCAAATAGCTATGACTGACAAATACTGAGAATATATTGTACGTAATCACTCACTTAAACCATGCCTGTTCTTGACGTGACTAGCTTTACGTGGCTTGATGACTTCACACCGTATGCCACTCAAATTCCATCCTGGCGGATTAGTATGTAGCCAGAATATGTATGCGATATGATGACGTTACACTTTATAACCTCAACTCCCTATGATCCGCCAATACGCCAAGATGGCGGATGACCAGTTATGTGTTCAATCTTCCTTTGCTCATCTTCTATAAATCCTTTATGCCAAAAGACCCCAAGAAAACACTCACCACGATTATAACAGGGGAGTTGTAGGATGTAGACCGCGACCTCTCTTTATAGGATACATGTATACTATGACAAATAATTCCGACAGAATTAAGAAATACAGGAGAAAAAAGTAATAGAGTCACCTTGTCCTGTGTAGTAAAAAAACGGTGTTTTCTTCGTCACTTCTTTGCAAAATAAAAATTAGAAAAAAATAGCTGCTTTTGAGACATGGTAAATATAATAATGCTGAAGTAAAATAAGGGATAAAAAAAAAAATTGGAGTTATCTTCTCCATTGGGATAAAAAGAATAGGTCTCTGTTGTTATCTTTAGTCTTTTAACACCTGCATGTATTAATCTAACTCTTGTAACATTTTCTCGCATGCATCAGTGGGTATGTCTAAACGACCTTATTATGTGACCATCACTTTTCATCTCCGTTATTTATAATGAATACCTCCAATGTATTATATTACATGCAGTGCTGGATTACCCAATAGGAAGACTAAGCACGTGCTTAGGGCACAAGCAAAGCAAGGGCACAAAAAAAAAAAAAAGAAAAAAAAAGAAGAGAAATTACGGTTTAGTATTGTTTTTATTTTTAATTACATAGGGGGGGGGCACTATAATTTTTTCTATGCTTAGGGCCGCTAAAGGTCTTAATCTGGCCCTGATTACATAATACATTTCGCCCATACTAATAATAATTGTGGCATTCACCACTATACAATAAATTCTGGTCTTGTTTAACCCTGAATGCGGTCAATGTGCTTGAATCAGAAATAAAAAAGGTGAGATGATCAATGGATATGTCACGTATAATTTGTATGACATTGTTTGACTCCATGTCAAAAGTGCGCGAATTCACAGCTCTTCCACCATTTTCTCCTCTGATGATTGCTCTTGCTTGACTCCATTTACCTTGCTTGACTCAATTTACCTTGCTTGACTCCATTTACCTTGCTTGACTTTGCTTGACTCCATTTACCTTGCTTGACTCCATTTACCTTGCTTGACTCAGTTTACCTTGCATGACTCCATTTACCTTGCTTGACTCCATTTACATTGCATGACTCCATTTACCTTGCATAACTCCATTTACCTTGCATGACTCCATTTACCTTGCATGACTCCATTTAACTTGCATGACTCCATTTACCTTGCTTGACTCCATTTACCTTGCATGACTCGATTTACCTTGCATGACTCCATTTACCTTGCATAACTCCATTTACCTTGCATGACTCCATTTACCTTACTTGACTCCATTTACCTTGCATGACTCCATTTACCTTGCATAACTCCATTTACCTTGCATGACTCCATTTACCTTGCTTGACTCCATTTACCTTGACTCCATTTACCTTGCATGACTCCATGTACCTTGCATGACTCCATTTACCTTGCATAACTCCATTTACCTTGCTTGACTACTCCATTTACCTTGCTTGACTCCATTTACCTTGCTTGACTCCATTGACCTTGCATGACTCCATTTACGTTGCTTGATTCCATTGACCTTGCATGACTCCATTTACCTTGCTTGACTCCATTTACCTTGCTTGACTCTATTTACCTTGCATGACTCCATTTACCTTGCTTGACTCTTGCATGACTCCATTTACCTTGCATGACTCCATTTACCTTGCTTGACTCAATTTACATTGCATGACTCCATTTACCTTGTAAGACTCCATTTACCTTGCATAACTCCATTTACCTTGCATGACTCCATTTACCTTGCATGACTCCATTTACCTTGCCTGACTCCATTTACCTTGCCTGACTTCATTTACCTTGCCTGACTCCATTTACCTTGCATAACTCCATTTACCTTGCATGACTCCATTTTCCTTGCATGACTCCATTTATCTTGCATGACTCCATTTGCCTTGCATAACTTCATTTACCTTGCATGACTCCATTTACCTTGCCTGACTCCATTTACCTTGCAAGACTCCATTTACCTTGCTTGACTCCATTTACCTTGCTTGACTCCATTTACCTTGCATGACTCCATTTACCTTGCAAGACTCCATTTACCTTGCATGACTCCATTTACCTTGCTTGACTCCATTTAAAAAGCACGCGAATCGGTTACTCCTCTCACCGTTTTCATCATCTGCCAGGATGGCGGTCTGCTCGTTTATTCGTCACGATCCGTCAAGATATCGGCCAGCTCCGGCGGTAACTTTCCGCATCACATGAATAATCAATAACAAAATGATGCTGGTATACCGCATCACTGCGGGGTCCTTTCAGAAAATCAACATGAAATTCACTGAAACTTTGAAAATTCAGTCCATTGAGAGGGGCAAAGATCAGTGTTTAATTCGTGATTTTTTAAAAACATTTTCTGTCAGTTCCTCCACTCTGTTTTTCAGTAAAATGCATTAAAAGTATTTTCTTGTTACAACATGATAACTTCGTTTGCATTAGTTATAGTTATATTTGTTACACTTTTAATCTAATAATAACAATTAGTAGCGATTATTGTCATAACTCGGAAGGGGTGCCTAAATTCCGAAAATGACAGCAAAGGAGCAAAAATAAATGAAAATTAACGAATAATCACCAAATAATAAACAAAATTGAACAAGAAAGAAACTGACTGAAAATGAACTACTGTAAAATGAGTATAGAAAATATGTTTTATTACTACTACTTAAAATATACTTGTAATAGTTGAAAATTGCTAATAGTTAGGTGCCAAATGTATTTTAAACAATGGAGTTGAAAATTAACCATGCCTTCTGTCAAAATTTTCTCTTTTATTTTACTATCTTTGACTTATTTGATTATATTTACAATCAGGAAATTATGTTTACAGCGATTAAGTAATGTATTTGTACCTTTGACCCTTGTTGGACACGTGACCTAGGAACATGCAACAGTGATCAACAATAGGCATTCTGGAGACGATTGATTCTATATAAAAAAAAGGAAAATAATTACCAATTACCACCTTCCTACCGTCCCTCCCCCCCCCCACACACACACACCACCAGCCCCTAAAAAAAAAAAAAAAAAAAAAAAAAAAAAAACCTGACCTCTCCGCTAGGTAAGAAACTTGTTGCAAGGTCAACTAAAATACCTTCACAGTTTACTCATTTTGATATTTCAGAATACTTCTTAATAACACTTATAGTAAGTATTCACAAAATACTGTCAAGTTACACTTACATTCATGTTTTGAGTAGTAATAGTTAATGATTTCCGTTTAAATAATTAATTTTCCGTTACAATTCGTTCAATTTTGGTTCGTTTTTATCAATTTCTTTCATTTTTTGGCGATTCGGGATGTCATGCTTGTATCAGCCATGAATCCAAGTACGACATACTTATATCGGCATGTCATGCTAGTGTCAGCCAAAAAAAAAAAAAAAAAAAAAAAAAAAAAACAAACTATGACATACTTATATCGGCATCTCATGCTAGTGTCAGCCATGAACCCAACTATGACATAATTCTATTGGCGACAAAATCGAGAGTACATTATAAAAGGAAACGACTAACCTGCGAGTTACCGTATAATCAGCCAGTTCTCTCATCTAACCATGTAGTCTATGGTCGGACTAGATTGTGATAGAACTCACTCTGGATCAACTAGAGTTCCGTCATCACGAAACTATGGTCTGACGACAGAGAACCGTGTGTATCTTGCACATTACTAAAATGAAAACCAGATATTATAAAACAAAGAATGAAGTTTGAAAAATAACGTTGTATTTTGTACAGAACTTTACAGGATGATATGAAAATGTATTTATCTTGAAATACATTCCCACTTCCCCCGTCCTATACCAAAAAGTTTACGTAGTAACATATTTCAGAGGATCACCATTTTCCGATAATGCAAATCATAAACGTTAAGACAAACCACGTGAGTTATGAATTCAAATTAATTTCAAAACAGTGTGTCGCTCTTTTTTCTCGAAAAAGAAACAAAACAAAATATTTTTAAAAGAAACTGACAGGAGTTCGCCATTCTGCGACTAAAGACTAAAAATAACAGTTCGATCACACGAGTCGACCACGCATGAGCAATTTAACTTTTAGAACAAGACTTCGATTGGTGATTGAACTACGTCAGTTTCAAAAATAAAGTGTTAAAACTACCTACAGTGAAGTAGTAGTTGCACTGTCAACTGTAGCACGTGGTAAATCATGTACAATTTCATAAACAAACTCTAACAGTAGAGCTGGGAGCTCATCTCCGCAATAATACTAATTTACTTTTGGTCGGTCGTTTATTGTCGACCCCGTCCAGTTAAGTTTTGTTTACGTTGCACTCTACGCCCTAAAATTAGCTGTGACAACATTGTTCTCCTCACTTATCGAGTGGGACTTTCGGGTTGACATGGGGTTACATGTATGTTATGTGCTCCATGGATCGATACGGAGTTTCTGTGCCTATAAGGTCAGGTCGACATTTTTTTTTTTCTTCTCGTGTTTTATGAAGTAGAAAAAGATTTGTGTGCTTCTCGAGTCGTCATGGTTTATCGTATCTGCATGGACGGGTTGTCGTGATTATCAGGTTGATACTGGTTTACGAGCTCATTGGGTTGACATAGATTTTTTTTGAGTGTCCGTTCGACATGTGTGTTTGTGTGTGTGTGTGTGTGTGTGTGTGTGTGCTTATATGGTAGACTTAGTTTCCGTGCTATCGTATCGGGTCGACAAGGGTTTTCGTGCTTAATACACACCGGCTAGATTGTGTTTTGGGAGCTGTTCCAATAATTGAAAGACCTGGTCTGACAATAATTTGCATGTGCTCAGGTGTTCAAGTTGCATGCACCCGTGTTCGGTTCAAGTATCGAACACCTCCGCTTGAACACCAGTTTTACGTACTTTAACAACTGGTCACGAGCAAACATGATCTAAGAGTAAAACATAAGTAAAAGTTTTGCGTTTCTTTGTTTCCTAAATATAGAAGGTACATGTAACAAAAAATGTTACCGTTGCGATTTTCATACGATTGCCACATGCGAGGAAGATATTAAATACAGTCATACACAGATCTGATGTTGGATTGTTTAATAGCATGGGTGAGTCTAAGTTTTTATCAACAGGGGACACGGGTTATAGATAAAATACAAACAGAAAATTTCAGTCACGAACAACACGCTTGCATTACAAGTTATTGGTACATGCTATAGTAGCTTAATTGGTCTGAGCTCTGTATACACGTGCATCTTAAAATCATGCATAGTGCAGGTTAGGTTCCATGCCAGCTAATTATCCTGTTTCTGGACCAGTCCAAGTTTTGTTGACAAACATATTTACTCTTGGGCGGAGCCCGTATGTGCCATCAACTCTGCATACCTGTTGATAGAAGGAACACCAACAAAATCTAACCATAGCGAATAAATTGAACTAGACTACCAATTAGATGCATGTTTTTGTGTATATGGTACAAAAAATATAATATAAACAGTTATGTAGCTTTTCAATTATTTCTGTCATGACGTTGGCATTCTCATAATTTATGTGCACGTTTATATCAAAATAAAAAAGCACTTTTATAAAATACTTATCTTCTTCTTGAGAAAGTGAACTTTTTTCTAGGCTTGTTGTAAAATATAGATTTTTAAAAATTGTAAAAAGAAATATTTGTACACACCTGCCAGAGAAGAAAAGACGTTTGCGTTACAAGATTTCTCATTCTTCTATTTGTCAATGCTATCAATAGTCTGCCTCGAAATTTTGTTAATTCACGACTGACAGACTCTCAGATTGAACGTGGGTCCTGGCTGGCCGAGTGGTCAAGGCACTCGCCTTTACAGTTAACATCTCACCCCGTCAACATGAGTTCGAGTCTCGACTCCACCAACGTGGGTATGTGAGAAAGTTTGGCAGTAGCTTCCCGTGGGTCGGGAATTCTTCCTGGAGTCATCCCTAGTTCTTCCTCTATCAAATACACTCGCCACCATGCATAGCCCATCATGTGCTAAAAATGACGTTAAACCCCACAAAACAAAACCAAAAAGCCAAACCGAGTTTCTCAGTTGACCTTGAGTCAACCCAGCGGGTGGGGCTCTAATAAGGGAGTTGTTCTTTTATTAGAATGAAGTTTGGTGAATGGATTAAGTAGTGCGTTATGTTCACTTCTTACAAATATCTATATATATATACAGTATATATATATATATATATATATATATATACTGTATATATATATATATATATATATATATATATATATACAGTAAATACAGTATATGGGGTGCTTATCGGGTATATGGAACGAGTAATTTAAAGGAAAATTTTCTTAAGATCATTACAATTATTGCGTAGCCAGATGTGCAAATTGGTTACCACCCGTGACCTCGGGGTTGAAGTTGGTTAAACACCCAAGCACGTGCATTGTACACCTCGGCTGCTGGCGCGGTGTAAACATACAACTTACACGTGTTGGTGTGTTCATCTAGCTTGAACTTCTAGGTATTAGGTGGTAATCTTTGCAAGGACTGTCGAAATGGATTTCAGTGGTTATCGAGTAGACATCGGTTTTCATACCTTTTGGGTTGACACCAGTTTTCGTGCCTATTGGTTTGACATGTTTTTTTCCGTGCTGAGCGGGTCGACATGGGATTTTGTGCTTATGGATCGATTTGAGTTTCGTGTCTATTGGGTTTTCGTAGTTTTTTGGTAGATATGGTTTTCTGTGCATACAGACTCGACATGGTTTCCGTGCTCGTCAAGTTGATATGTGTTTTAGTGCTTAACGGGTCGACGTGGGTTTACTTGCCTGTAGGGTCGAGATTGCATATGTTTTACGCTGCTTTCTGAACTTGAATAGTTTGCATGAATGTTTCTATTTACCGGGTCGACATTGGTTTTTGTGGTTTTATATATTTATCGTTTTTAATTTTGACCTAACGATAGGCCTACTGTTTCAAAGAGAGTGAATATTGTGTTTGGCAAATATGGACATGTTGTGTTTTTTTGTTGTTGTTGTTGTTTTTTGTGTGTTTATTGGGTAGGCATGTTAGTATTTGAACGCCTTCTTTTTTATAGATAGATTTTTTTGTGATACAGATATAAAATCTGAGGGGTAAAATGGGTTGGAATCGACGCTTGCTAGCGTTCTAAATGAGAATATTTGCATACAATGACATTTTTATCAAAGCTATCTTCCCATCTGATGTTCTTTGGGACCTGCCGACTAAATTATTCTTGCAACGAAATTTTTTTTTTAAAAAAAAGCAAAAAGCTAAAAAGAGAAATGTAAGTTATCTGATTAGTAAAAATCCGATTCATTTGTATGTCAATGTCAGAAAATACCGTATATAATCGCGTATAACTCATACCAACTGCAAACTGCATAGACCCAGATCTGCCGTCACATAATGCGACGGCAGATCAGCGTCTATGTTGTTTGCATTTGGACCAGATCTATACGCGGGTATATGTAAGTATTCATCAGCATATGCATGAGGTCAGCCATTTTAAGTTCTTTACATGCTAAATACATTGTCGACATGTCAGTTATCATCAGCATATGCAGGAGGTCAGCCATTTTAAGTTCTTTACATGCTATATACATTGTCCACAAATCCACAAACTCTGTGAAAATACGCAGTTTGAGGAAAAATTTACGTGTGTAGTCACACTGCAATAAGTCAAAATTAATACAAATTATGAACATAAACACCGTTTCGTGTTGTTTCCATTGATGTATACTAGTATTTCGTTATATTTTCTTTAGATTCAAAGAAGTTATTTGATTCGTCATACTCCCAATATAATCAGTAGTAAAGTCTATCACTTGTAATGCTATATGACCACAGATGACGTCGTTCTAAGAAGAGAATATAATATACAGAAGATAGAAATAGAAAAAGTTCAAGATATAACTTGTCATGATAAAAAGCTAGAAGTTGGCGAATCTATTGGGGAAGTATATCAGGCGTACCAAGATTAAAAGCTAAGAATTATTCAACTTTGACAATCCTTCCACTTGCGTGTCCTTTTTTGTCGACCACGTTCAGTTCATGTTCATTTAATTATTTCTCCGTGCTGTGCCAGTATGGGTTTCCATATTTATCGGATCGACACAGGTTTCCGTTTATATAAGGGTGACATTTTTTCTTGTTTGTCAGGCCAACACGTTTCTCTGAGTATCGGATTAACAAATATGTTTCCAAGCTTATCGGGTCGACATGGATTTTCGTACTTATCTGGTAGACACGTTTTCGTGCTTATTGGGTGGACATGGTTTCCGTGTATATCGGGTCGACATGGTGTTTCGTACTTATTATGCAGACATGGGTTTTTCGTGCTTATTGGATACACATGTGATTTCGTGCATATCGGTGGACACGTGCTTCAGTGCATATCTGCTCGACAAGGGTTTCAGTGCATATCTGATAGACATGAGTTTAGGTGCATATTATGTAGATATGAGTTTTCGTGCTTATCGGGAACACGTGCTTTTGTGATTGTCGGGTTGACATGGGTTTCCTTTCATATCGAGTCGACATATGTTTCCATGCATATCGGGGCTGTATTCTGGTGCTGTGACCAGAACATTGGTTTACCTGTAATTTGTTTTGTATACCCTTGGTTACCTTGGTTATGATAAAAAGAAACGCATTTATATTTATAATTCGAGTGAACCAAAGTCTCCAAACAGCTGAGTTGTGATATAGTTCGAACCATATTTCTAGTCACAGCGTCAAAATACAACCCGGGTAGGCACGAGTGTTTGTGTGGAAATCGGACAAACGTGCTCTCGTTCTATCGTGAAGACATTTGTTTCCAAGTTTATCTGCGAGGCGTGGATTTTCGTACTATCGGGTCAATATGGGTTTACGTGCCTGTCTGCTTGACATGGGTTTTCGTGCTCATCTGGTAGACATCCATTTTCGTTCATATGAATTGGGTCCACATGAGTTTCCGTGCGCATCAGTTTGACTAGGGTTGTAGTGTTTATTTGGTCGACATGAGTTTCCGTGACAATTGGACTGAGATGGATTTTCATGCACATTGATTTAGTATGATGTGAGATTTCGTACCCGTCAAGTCAACACGAGCTTCCGTGCATATTGGGTAGTAATGTGTTTCCATGTTACTAGGGCTGACATGGCTTATTAAAACAATCCCTGCTGAAAATCCATCACGTCCCACCTACCTAGTACAGACCTTAGAGTACGATTCAAAGAATGAGCACGTGGTGAAAGGTGTAAATGCTACAAGTCACCTAAAAAAAAGGTTCTAATCCACCATGCATGTCTTTCGCCATCACAGAGATTGAAGCCACTATGAATTATCATATACGAAATTATCAACTTTAAAAATTAAAAAAGTAATAATAAAGAAACTGTTGTACTTCGTTGTGCACACTTTGTTTTAAAAGACCAATAAAACAAGAATAAAACTGGTCCTTTAGAAAAGTACAAAAGAGGAAGCGAGTGAAATATTGCATTAAAAATTAAATTAATCCAAATGAAATAATTTTCTCTTCTTTCAGGCTTATAACTGGATACAAATTTGAAGGTCTGTGTTAAGAATGAACGAACAGGAAATTATGTTGATTGATGTCTCACCTGTACAGTACATAATCCAAACACTTGACATAGCCAGTTTAGCAAGAAAAGTAGGTCATTACAACCATAATTTACTTTGTTAACATAAGTGATAAATGTGAATGCACAGTGTCTAGGAAACTGTGCCACAAGCGATAAAGAGCGTCTGACGTATTTTGTCAAAGCAATCATGATCGCTGTATATATCTAATGAGAGAGAGAGAGAGAGAGAGAGAGAGAGAGAGAGAGAGAGAGAGAGAGAGAGAGAGAGAGAACGTTATAGCGTTCACTTGCACTCGGTGACACACAGCAATACTCCAACGATGCCATTGCACAAGAAATGACTTACTTTATCTATTGGTCTAAATATAGCGGATAAAAACTGCTTTACTCCTTGAAGAATACATTACTACATTACTGTGCATTAAAACGGTTTCATCCCATCGGCGACAGCAGTAAATTGTCTTTTATTGTACCACAGATATTAACGTGAAAGCATCTCGAGCTCTACCTGCTATATGAATCTCAGAATACACATTGATGCGTCATGTGACCATATTACTCTTGTCTATTTTTAGACGGAGAAACTTACGTACGTCTAAACTTGACCTTCTTGAAACGTAAGTTGTGACCTTTTTTTTTTTTACGTTGACCAGTTTTTTCTACAATTTGAATCAGACAGAAAAAAATAAATTCAAAGTAAAATTTATGAAAATTTATATAAAACAATGCTCCTTCAAGTGTCCCCCGCCCCAAATTTAGCTGCTAAAACTAATAATGAAAATTTGCACACATCTATTTTGAGTCGACTCTTTAAAGTGTCCGATGTATTTGCGCAGACACTATAAAATTCATGTCTAACTGAGAAAGGATGTCCATGGGAAAAATAAGATCGATCTGTTTGAAGCAAATTATTATTAGTTTCCTTTTAGAGCATGCACTTTTCTTTTAAAACTACTGCTTTATACTTTTCCGCCTATCCCCCTCCCCACTATGCATGCACATAAAGCGAAGCAGGCAAGACACCATTCAACATATTTTCTTGTTGGTTCATTCTTAGCACATACCTTCAAATGTGTATCTAATTATAAGCGTTAAAGAAGAGAAAAATGTTTCATTTCGTTTGAATTTATGTTTCATACAATATTTCACTAGCTTCCTCTTTGGCACTTTTCTAAAGCACTTTAAACCGGTTAAGACCTTACGAAATGAACTAACATTACAACTTAATGTAAAGATAGTGCCGGATTGTGCCTTTCGGCACCTTACATTGAAAAAATCCACGTTGATCGAATTGAACATGGCAGGCAACCAGTATCAGAAAAAAATGCAATATGCAGCTTCTGACTATGCACAAAATATAGAAAGGCCTGAGTTTAATTCAAAGTCATGTTTCACACAAACATAAAATATTGGGGATATATTTTTAATTCCATATTTTGATAGCTGATACCCAAACGAGAATATCTCGTTTGTATATGAATGCCATAGTGAGTATGTACGGAGCAGAGGTGGGTGACGCAAGCTTAATGTTGAATAAAAACAATAACCTGAAGGGGGAAAAAATCATATCGAGTGATAAAGAGTGCCTCAGATTACTCATATGGCTCGTTCTGACCCTGACCACGCCTATCATACCATAAAAGTAACAAGGTATTTAACTTTCGAACACTCCGTTCCACACCTGACCATCGATCTCAGTCTGATATTCCCGTCCATGAAGACACTCAGCCATAACCTATGATTCATTTTACTCCTGATATATTTTTCAATTCATCAAGCCATCGTTGACTTTTCTGCGTTGCACAAACTGAAGTTATGGTCCCGAAACATAAGAATTGCGCGAACTTTGCCTGCCCCGACAAAGTTACGCCTACATACAATCTGCTGGTAGTTACAGATATATGCTCAATTCCTGCATAAATTTGAGAACAGCGCTAGATGCAGAATTGATTTTTCAACATTAAGCTTGCGTCAGCCTCTTGTGGTACGGAGCAGCAAGAACAAGGTCGCACCAACCTTTTACTGAATAGCTAGAGTACAGAAAATCTATTTTTGGCCTCCGTAGTTCTTGACCTAGAGTATATAAAATCATAAGGCCTAACTGTCTGACATAGCAAAATGTTGTAATCAGTTTGTATGGAATCAAAGGATGGATATACTGAGAAACGTTTTCCGAGCTGCTGTTTTGAGATTCAGTGAGCAAGGCATCCAACATGGAATACATTTTCTCCCAAGGCATTCTACTGTAAGTATTATTATTATTATTATTATTATTATTATTATTATTATTATTATTATTGGATGGATAAAATTTGCTGATCGATTGCTTGACCTTCGCACAATCTGTACACGTGTCACTCATTGTATGTCTGTGGTGTCTGATTGTGTTTTTTTTTATTGTACCCTGAAGAAAACTTGTTTTCGAATTGCAAAGTATGGAAACCACGCCGTTTTGCAACTTTTGTGTCAGTTATATGGGACTTATGAGGATAATAAAAACACCACGCATATACATGTAGATATACAGATTTAGCCATTGTTTAAAAAAATAAGTGAAAGAGAGAATAATGTTTGGATACATAAATCTTTTTATCTATATATTGTTCTATCATTAATTTTGTTTTGTTCCAATCCATCAATATTGGGTAGCCTGCAGATCGTATTATAGTCAGGTGGCCTAAATTACTGAAATAAGGAATATTGAATCTAAAATCGTGAACCTTTCTATCAATTCCTCCATTAGTCGCCTCTTATGACATGCAGTAGAGCGCACCGGCCTGTTTTATATCCTCGAGCCTGCAGTGGATTATACCTACATACTTATATGCAGCTAGTCATACACCCATACAGTAGTTGTATATGTGTTTCAATATGTTTACACAAAACACCTTTGTTTTTATGTTTACAATACATTTGCCTTTTAAATTCAGATGTATGTCATTGTATATATTGTCCATGAAGCCTAAAATAAAGATATCTTATACATTAATACCTATGTACGTTTTTTATTTTTATTTGTTAGACACCTTTGTACATGCGCATCAACCTATATATCCTTAGTTCTGTTACGTAATTGTTCTTACATTCGTACATAACATAAATCTTTGCGGGTGTAGGCAAAGTTATTTTCTTTCACAATAATTATTCATAACCAAATGCATTTCGCCTGGAACCTCCTGCAATAGCATAGCTGTCTTGCAATTATCGTTTTGAAGATTTCGAGAAATTTGTTTCAGTATGAAATTGCTTGCTCGTGATATTTTGGAATAGAGGGATTTCCTTATCTCATGTGGTCAAACCTGTACACTTAGTGGACTAAAGATCTAGAGCTTTGGTATGATAATACCAGTGCATGGAAAAGTGAAATAACACAGTTTGTTTTGTTCTGTTATTAGGTCAGAGGATTAAAGACTAGTACGCAGAATGCTTTCCCTTGGAGAAAGAGAGACCAAGACGCCACGGTACAAGGTGAACGTCGGATGTTATGAATTTCTTTACTGTAGATACTCGTTACCTGTATAAAAATGAGACAGCTGAAACGAAAGATTTGTGATGGGGAGTTCAATGCATCTAGTCTACCATTTTATCTTTGGTGAGGGACGGGGGAGGGAGGGAAATGGGATTTTTCTTCTAACCCGAACCCTTTTTCTTTATAACCCGCTTCTATGGAAGTATAGAGACGGGGGTATATATTAATCCTTGTGTCTGTCCGTCCATCCGTCTGTCCAAATGTCCTTCGATCAACACACAATCTCGTTAGAGCAAATAGTACCTCAGTTTTTTATGGATTGCCATGAAACTTGGTAAATATTATGGTCACTGCCTGAGGATACGCATGAGCGACAAATCACTTTGATCCGGCAATTTGGGTTAGAGTTATTACCCTTTAGGCGTGTAGTTTAATGCAGTGTATGATGCAATCTCGTTAGCGCAACTACTCCCGCAGTTTTTGATGGATTGCCATGAAACTTGGTAAATATTATTTCTCTGACTTACAGCTAGATGTAATGTATAACAGAATTTTGTGAATGCAACTACTCTTGCAAATTTTAGTTGGTTGCTATGAAACTTAGTATATATTATGCTCATCGTCAGAACATATGCATGTTGACCAGTTATTTTACGCACACTATTTTCAGTCCTGGAGTAGTAGTTAAATTTCAAAGAGTAGGGACTTCTTGGCGTGGGCTGTGCCTACGCACAACAAATAAAACAAATATGATGGACTGGTTAATTCACATGCCATTACAACCAATTAGCCCCTTCTCTAGCGCACCGACCACACCATCCTGATACTTAAACTCTGCTACTGTCGCAAAACTATAAACTATTGCATAAAAACACACTCATAGTTGGCGCATCTTCACTACTATTGAGGAATTACAAACTGGCACAATTTCCTTATTACTGCACTACTGCATCAAACAAAAAAATAAAAAAAAAAAAAGAAAACCCCCAGAAACACCTCATAGCTGGCACACTTTCATTACTACTGGAGTGTCAATGAGGTGGTCCAGAAACTTAATACATCATCGTACTCTCCGGATTGATGCTGCGTATTTCTATGTTTTCATTATTGCATGAAATCTGAAAATCAGCATCTTTCACGAAACACTGCAGTACGTCTTTTTATGTCTGACATAAACAAATCAACATTTATATAACCTTGGATATTGTTTTATATCGCAACTAACTTTCACCACACTTTAGTTCCACCCAAACTTGTAAACAAATACCGGTACACTTTATCTTCTGATACAGAGATTGTTGCTTCTATTCGTGTGTTTCTGTATTAAGTTTCTGGACCACCTCAGTGACACTCCAGTAGTAAGAGAAAGGGTCTATGTACATGTAATTCAAATGACAGCCCCTAGTAGCAGGGTCTCTGTACATGAAATTCAAATGACAGCCCCTAGTAGCAGGGTCTCTGTACATGAAATTCAAATGACAGCCCCTAGTAGCAGGGCCTGTGTACATTCCAGTCAACTGATCATGGTCACGAACTTTGTCATTGGAGGCGGAGCTAATTATTTTGCTATGATAGATATATCATGTACTCGCTGAGTTCAAAGTTTATCATCTTCATCTGTGAATGCCATAGTTTTTGCGTTTTTCAGTTCGTTGTGTGTTTTTGTATACAATTGTTGTATATAGATGTTACGTTGTTTATATCTCGCCCTATAAACAATGACGTAACTGACATAACAATGAGGTCAAATTGTTTACTTACAAAACATACTTCTAAAGTATAATGTATCTACATGAAGAGCATCCATCATGATGATGCAAGAGCTCTTGAAAGAATAAAGGATGAATATAACTGATATCCTGTTGAATTTACAAATTTATGTATATATATATATATATATATATATATATATATATATATGTGTGTGTGTGTGTGTGTGTGTGTGTGTGTAAAACGTAGCTTGTTTTCTTTTCCACAGAAAAGGCTTCAAGTAATTCACTGTCACTAGGAAAAGCCGTTAGGATCAGTCATTACAAGGATTCTTTAAGTGTGGATTTTGAGGACATAAAGTTGGGAGATATTCCGCGTGATACCCGTGTCCAACAGCTTGATGAGGCCATTACAGTGCTAGTGCAGCCATCGCTACCTGCCACCGTAAGCTTCAGTCATATACCTGAGAGCATGTATATAAGTGGCATAAAAATACGGATGTGTCGCTTAGGATACGACAGCTATTTTTAAAGATATAATGATGATCATGGGATAGCAGTTTTTCATAGAAAAAAGGAGACAATATAGAAAGGCAAGCTAACCAGCGACACTGATCAAGGGGAAAATGGCTGGGTTTTTGGTGCAAAAAAGCCCATGTTTCCTCCCAAAGTTCATTACTATCCAATTTAGCAAAGCGCATGTAACTCTTTTAGAGACTTATTTCCTTCTTTGTCGGGGAAGATAATACTGATGCAGACGTCACTTTCGGCGAAACTTACATCGTTTTAAGAAATATATTGGTAATTGAGCTATTTTGGATACATATATATATATATATATATATATATATATATATATATATATATATATATATATATATATATATATATATATATATATATATCATACAGTTTGGAGGGAAATACACTGACTGTTTTCATTTGGAATAATTACTCTGTTAGTCTAATGCAATGGTTCCCAAACTTTTTTGATCGCGACCCTAAATACCATCTTTTGCGACCCAAAATGCAGTGCCAATATATAGTCGTGAGGGTCTTTACGACCCTCATTTGGGTCGCGCGACCCGGGGTTTGGGAACCACTGGTCTAATGCATGTAATTTTATGAAAACAGAAAAGGGAATGGCAATATGTCATAGTCGTATAAGAATTTAGAAACATGATTTTCAACCCCAATAGGTCTGGCTATCAAACATAGAAAAGGCATTCTTTTATGTAGTTGCAGCGTAACTGCCTGCAAAATCTTACTTACCGTATATACTCTCGTATAGTCCAGTACCAATTGCAAACTGCATAGACCCAGATCTGCAGGCGCATAATGCGCCGGCTGATCCGGGTCTATGCAGTTTGTAGTAATCAGTAGAACAAACAACACAGACCCTGATCTGCCGGCGCATTATGCGACGGCAGATCAGGGTCTATGTTGTTTGCATTTGCAGCCGAATTATACGAGTATAAACGGTATATTCAAGCAGGTATGCAAGGGTGCGTTTAGTCCGATGTGTTTGATTTCTGTTTAAATAGACATAAGCTAGCTCTCAAATGGGTGAACCGTTTCTTCATTCGTTGTTGTGTAAAATGTTGATTTTAATCCCCCAAACTCTTTTTTCACGTTTCAGAACTTACAAAGAATAATTTATGGTGATGTGCATTGACATTTTTATGTGGATTTTACTCGTGGAAGTTCTTGTTACATGTAAAGAATGCTATCAATAAATCATAAACTGTATTTGTTCACAGAACACATTATCCATGATCAAATAAAATGATTTAATGCATGACGCAAGGTAGCATGGTAAATTAGTTTGGTTAAAGATTTCCTGCATCTCTCTTATCGTCTTTAGTCTTAAACCATTCCTATTACTACATTTATCTTTTATCATTGGCTTTGTCTTTCAGTTATTATTAGATTTACTTGTGCCACGCTACAGATCTGATATTGCTTGTTACATTTTAAATTTATATACTGTGTGCTGACATAAACACAAGCCATTTTCACTACCCCCATATTTATTATTTATTCATATACTGTAAAATCAGAAATATTCGTGGCGATAAAATGTCATGATTTGGGAGTAAACAAACGATTTCGTGGGGATAACTTTCGTGGGGTCACACTTGTTACCTTATCAAGTAATCAGCAATATTATTTTTCGTCGTGGATTTGATTTCTTTGAAATTTTCGTTACCCCGAAAAAGACGAAATTAAATCCTTCGCCAATATTTCTGATTTTACAGTAGTAGATCTTTTTATTAAACCAAAACTTTTTGCGATCATTGTATTCTATTTTATAAAGGGATGTTGTTCGTTACCGTTCTTCGTCCCTCCATAAGTATGAAAGGTCTATTCTTTTTTTCTTTCTTCTTACTCCTCCTAAAATTTCTTTTGTTCTTTGTTTTGTTAGTATGTATCTCATTGCTTCAATCACTTTTTCTCCATTTCAGTATCTCTTTCTGCGTGTTTATCTGTCTGTATATCTTTCTATCAATCTTTCTCTTTATTGCTTATATTTGTGTTTCCTTCTTACGTTTTCTGCTCTGAGTGTTCTACTTGATTGTTTCACCTTTAGATGAATAAGTGCCTATTTTAAACAGTCTTAATAACTGAAGAGTGATGTGGTTTTGCTTGTAAGATATTTCGAAAATAAAGAAAGAATAAAAGTGTTCTTCATTTTTTAAGTTTAAAAGCGAACTGGTAATAGTGACTATCGACCTGCGCAGGCACGTGCCATTTTTAACTAACCTGGTCGTAAGGATAAGTGACATCAAGATATCATCCTGCGTCCGTTGTCCAGCCGTCAACATTTGCTTGTTACCACTCTGGAAGCCACGTTTCTGATTAGATTTTAATCAAACTTGGAATAAAGGTTATTATCGTCAAGATCTCGAGTGATTTCAAATATGAGCGAGATCCCACGCATACTGATGAAGTGATCTTGCATCTGATTGGTTGAGCTTGTTAGCATTCTGGAGATCATATTTCTGATCCGATTTTGATTAAACCTGAAATATGTGCTTATATCATCAAGATTTCAGAAGAGGTAAATCCTGAGCAAGATCCACGCATGTCAATGAGTTGATCTTCCATCTGATTGGCTGAGCTTGTTTTTACTCTGGAGACAACATTTCTTTTCGATTTTGATAAAACTTGAAATGTGGGATTATATCAAGTTTGTGGAGGAATTTGATAATGAGCGAGTGTGATACATATTAATGAGATGATCTTGCATCTGACTGACTTAGCTTTTAACTGATGTGGATGCCATATTTTCAATTCCATTTTGATCAAACTTGGAATATAGACTTATATAATCAAGATCACGTATACATTTGAGCTGATCTTGCATCTGATTAGCTGGGCCTGATACCACTTTAGAGCAGTGATCTCCCCAGAAATTTACGATAGCATCAGTGTAAGCGCGTTAACATAAAACGTCATAAAAGTGAAGCAAATTAATATCAATGAAATAAGATCCACTCATATTAATGATGTGACCTTGTATCTGAGTGGCTAACCCTGTCAACACTCTAGTGACTATAATAGGCTAACCCTGTCAACACTCTAGTGACTATAATAGGCTTATATCATCAAGATTTCCAATGAGTTTTATTATGGGTAAGATCTGTGCATATTAATTAGGTGATCTTGAATCTGATTGTCTGAGTTTCTTACCACTTGAGACTGGCGTTTCGTGCTCATTTTTAATAAAACTTAAGGTAAATAGGCTAATATCATGACGATTTCGATGAAACGTATTATGAGAGATATATTCATATTTATGAATTGATCTTGCATATCATTTGCTAAGTGTTCTTACTTTTGATAGGACTTAAATGAAACTTGGTAAATAGGCTTGTGTCAACAAGATATGTGTTGATTATTATTACCAAGAGATAGATCCACACGTATTAATGACGTGATTTTCATTTGATAGACTGAGTTTGTCAACACTCTTGCTACTATATTTATTATCAGATCTTGATCAAACTTGTTTACTAATTGTATAGCACCAAAGTATTGGATGATTTTCATTATCAGCAAAATGTACGCATATTTATGACGTGCTCTTGTATCTGATTGGCTGAACTTTTTACCACTCAGGGTGTATAATAGATGTGATTATAATAAATGAGATGATCTTGTATTTGGTTGTCTCAGCTTAATACCTCTAGATCTCGATGATATATTTCTCATCCAGTTTCAATAAAACTTCGTAAATAGGTTTATATCGTCATGATCTTGAACGAGTTCGATCATGAATAAGAGTCTATGCGTATTAATTATGCCCTTATCTTTGGAAATAATATATATATATATATATATATATATATATATATATATATATATATATATATATATATATATATAATCAGACTATAGTAAACTACGTATTATCGACATGATGTAAAGTCTGGGAGATATTTTTCTTAGGGTTATATTATAACAATACAATATAAGCCTACTTAGAGAAATTGTCAGCTGTTAAGTTATGTAAGCCAGATGAGCGATATCAGACCCACTTGGGCCTATTGTTAATAACCACTACTAGTGTCGCTATAATAACTACTTTTTTGCACATGTCTGGATTTGGTCTAGTATTTTCACCTCCACCTCCTCTCCTCTACGAAAATGAAATTATACATTGACTCAAGTGGCTTATAAGTCATCACTACATTAATTTAGTTCCTGATATTATTCCTTCATTCTTCTACATTTATTTTATGAAATCCAGTGCATTAGCTATAAATTCAGATGCACCAAGACAGACTATCTTACTTACGTTAGGTACTAACGTTGGCGCAACATATTTAAAAAATCAGTATAGGTCATTTTGAATTTTCAGGAAAAAGTTGCATTTGAATTAGATTACTATAATTTTTAGTGCAAGTGACCTTTCAGGAACTGACCTAAAAATCACACTTGTTTGCTTTGTCATCCTGCGCAAAACCAAGAGGCTGAACTCAATAAACATTGTATTTCCTATTTAGGCTTTAATGCTGCTTTCTGTTGAATGCAGGTAACATTCTTCACTGGTAAGCAAATCTCCAGGAAAAATCTGAGAAAAAATATGATTTTCTTAGGGACTACAATAGGATGCAATAATAGCTGATTGGCACAGTGTAGTGGCTCTGGTGCCCTAATTATGGTCCGTTTAGGGGGAAAAATACCAATTTCATAAGTTAAGTCCAAGGGAGTCCTAAGATTTATGAATGGGAGTGTCTGAAGAGAAACTTAATTTATGGAAGGAAACTGTCTTTTTCGGGAAAATCTTGACCAATGGCTGTCCGTCTCAACGGCAGTCTGTAATCATTCCGCAGACCACTTGGTTTTGTTTTGCACCAAATTGAAAGATCTTTGACGCAGAAACTAAGAAGGGAGGGTTTGCTGTTTATTTAGTGTTTCAACGCAGAACTCTGACACTTGTGGTTCACTTTTGCTCGTTTTGGTGAGGTCATAAACACAAACTGCTTGCTTCTCTGTAAGTCGACACTCTGGAGACAAAAAAATGACCCTCTGGGAACAAGGGAGAATTTAACATTACGTCGCCATTTTTAAAATGTAACCTTTGGAGGATAAGGAGAAATTGATGTCAAAAACGTCCATAGGTTTAACATTGGGTGTCGGTATGGAATTCTTTGGGAAGTTAATGTTAAAAGCGTCCTTTGGTTTAATATTGAATCCAACATACATCCTTACTAACCCGATGACATAAAGCAACTAGGGCACCCATAGACCTAACATTCAATATTCACGTGACTAGGTGAAATTCAAAATGGCGGCTGTAATGATATTTTATAGGTGAAGGAGGAATATTTTTAGCATGTTGGTGCGCATATAGCCAACAGCTGTCATTAGACCGAAACTAAAAGTTGTACTAAAATTCCGAAACAGATATTTAGCGGAGACTGAAAGGACTCTGGAATATTGTATGAAAATGACCTAGACTAAAACTAATACTAAACTTCAGAAACTGATACAGAATTTAGCGGAAGCTGAAAAAGACCCAGAATAATTTATTAAAATGACCGGGACTAAAGGTAATACTAAAATTCTGATACTGACACGGAATTTTCCTGAGACTAAGAAAACCCCGATATATTATATTGAAAAATATAGCATAAACTGAAAGTAATGCGAAATTTCTGAAACTGAAACCGAATTTAGCGGAGTCACTAAAAAAACATGAGTATTTTAATACTGAGACTAAATCGAATGCTACAATTAAGAAATCGACACTGAAGTAAGCAGGAACAAAAATGAAATCCGGAAAATGTTAAGAATTGTAAACAAAAATTTAAAAACTTTTTACAAACTTAGAAAAATTAACAAATTAAAAACAAAAAGAAAAAAACGAATTAAAATATTTAAAAAAAAATAAATCAACAGTTGTAAATAAAGATATAAATATAATAAATAAGGTGACACAATTGTAAAAACAATTTGTTAAACTTTTTTAATTCAAAAAAATGAAATTTGAAACAAAATACAAAATAAAAAATAACATTTTTTTTCAAATATTTAAACAAAATTTTGAAAATAAACAACTTAGCAAAAATGTACAAAATAAAAAATTAGAAAATATAAAAATATTAAAATCAAAATTTAAACAGAAAGAAACACAAAATTCAAAGACATATTTTAAACAAACATGCAAGATAGAAACAAATGTGAAATTTTAAAAAATTACTAAAGAATTGTTTTTATAAAACTTACAAAAGCAAAAATTTAAAACAAATAACATTTTAACATAAAAATTGGAACAAAAAATTAACAAGACAATAAAGAAAAAAAAAATTTGAAAAGTGTGTTGCTTTTCAGAAAGAGAAAACAACCCTTACTGACCAACACAATCCTATTAACCAACAGAGTCTTATTGACGAAAACACATCTTTACTGGTCGACACACATCCGTGCTGATTAATACTCACTCTTACTGAAAAAAAAGAATGAGGGAAAGGAGTTATATGATGGTCACAACACACATAATTACAATCCAACAACCACACATACAAACAAACCGACGTGGGAAAGTAAAGGAATTGAAATAGCCATTAACACACGTTCTTAAAGGCCAATACCCAAACATACAAACAAAATAGAGGAGGGATAGGTGAGGGTCAATCACATCTAATTATGTACAAACTCACGTCCTTATTAACAAACAGACAAATACATCCTTAGAAATAAACAAGCACACATCCTTACATACAAACAAACAAGGGGTAGGGTACCATTTTACATACATACATACATACATACATACATACATACATACATACATACATACATACATACATACATACATACATACATACATACATACATACATACATACATACATGCATGCATACATACATACATACATACATACATACATACATGCATACATACATACATACATACATACATACATACATACATACATACATACATACATACATACATACATACATACATACATACATTGATACATACATACATACACACACACACATACATACATACATACATACATACATACATACATACATACATACATACATACATTGATACATACATACATACATACATACATACATACATACATACATACATACATACATACATACATACATACATACATACATACATACATACATACATACATACATACATACATTCATACATACATACATACATACATACATACATACATACATACATACATACATACATACATACATACATACATACATACATACATACATACATACATACATACATAAATAAGTACATGCCAAATAGGGTGGGGGACTGGGTACGAGCACCAACACATAGATACACACACTCATATACATACAAACATACATACAATCATATTAGCTATTGATGGGAGCTGAGTCATAGATGAAAAGTTGAAACAAAAATAAAGAGCATAACCTTTCAACGAAACAAAGATAGTATACGGACAATAGGGCAGACCTAGTACGTCCGTTATGAATCTATATACACGTCGATCTGATTAGACGTATATAAGAAACGGTTACATTGGCCAACGTCAAAGCTGTATATAACGTCAGAACCATATATTTATTGCAATAATAAAAAAAAATACTGCTAGCAATCAGCTTTTAAAACAATGCTGGTATTTTGCAAGAAGGGTTTTCAAAAGAAGTAAATCTTTGCTGGAATAAATTTATAGGGAACTCCTTAAACTAATAATAATAATAATAATAATAATAATAATAATAATAATAATAATAATAATAATACTAATAATAATATGGCGAAAGGGCCGTAACAGTGCCATTCCATCTGCAAGAACAAGATATGTATAATTTACAAATTTCATTTTTTTTTCTTCAGATTTACAAAATTATAACAAAGATAAAAAAATGTACTAAAAGTTTTAGAAATTTTAAACTGTTTTACAAAATTGTTAAATCTAAATTGAAAATTTCAATCTGAATATTAAAAAGTTGTTAACAAATAAGAAAATTGCAAACAATCGTTTAAAATTAAAAATTTTATAAATCATTTTGTTAAAAGATTAAAATTGTTTGAAAATAGATAAACAAATGTTACAAATGTTAAATTTTAAAAAATACAAAATTTAAAAACAATAACTTATAATAAACTCCGCTCCTTTCTCTATGTATCCCGCTAATGGTATCTGTACTAGTATATAGGTGTGGTTGTGTCTATATCCTATTAACAATAATAAAAAAGACATCAATATATTTTTGATTTTCACTTACGTTTGGTGTATTCTCGTGAAATAAGAATCACAATGAAATTTTAATCATTTCACTAAAGGTCCGTTTGTTCTTGCAAGGTTCTAACAGTATACTGTAAACAGGCTTAGTATTCATGCACATAAGAAATTATTTCGTGACAAGCTTACAAGCGAGCACATAAATAAATAAATTTTCATATTTTTGGCAAAGGTCTTGTGAAAAATCAGCTTTTAAAAAATCTTTCCGAGCCTTGTTGCTTGATTTTGCATGCTATTTGGAGGCCCTTTTATTTTATTTTTAATTTTTCCCTTTCCACACTCTGCTTGCTAATTTTGGATCAATTAATAAATTATTGAATTATATAATTGCAACCATAGTCGGCGCTTTGCCCATTTTGTCTTAAAATAAATGTTAATTGAATGACTTACTGCAAAACCATACTAACACAACAAGCAATGTGTACACAACTCTAAACACATATTTGACTAGTCAGACTTGAATACTTCACAAATTATAAAAATTATCGACAAGTCTGTCCAAAGGGAGACAAAACTGTGGTGTGTTATCATGCTTGTATGAGTTAGTTCCCTTGATAATAGCTATTATTACATCAGAATAATATATGCAACTTTACATACACTATCAGCATAATCAGTGGTACAGTTAATGATTTATATATAAATAGCTGATGCATAAATAAATAGCTGTGGGATTGAGTAGTCGTCTGGTGGGTTGGTCAACTGTCGGATCACACGGTTCCGGATTCTCAAAAAATATATGAAAGTAGTTAGTGGGTACGGCTTATCTTCAATGGTGGACATGTTCTCCATGGTCACAGGGAGCTGGCAAGGTCACTTGTAGGCCCACCTCCGAAGCTGTTTACATTGGTGACTGCGTGCGAAACTAGTGGCTCCGATTACCATTTATGCTCCTTGATTTCTGGTTAACTAAAATATTCAGCAAATCTAGCACCTGATCACCTGGCTTGTGTTTTGCTATTAGGTATCCCACAGTTTAATATCTTAATTTTCCCAGTATCTAAAAGATAGTATTTGATTGAAATGTTTCTAGTTGATTAAACCAAAATGAGCACTGTAATTCTTTATGTTCCAATACCAAAACAGGCAAGAAAAAAACCCAACAAACCTTTTAATATGCTTCAAACTAGAGAGGAATAAAGATGTATATATAGACAGATTCAAACAAAACCATAACTAAAAGACTTAGAGATGTAAACGAGTGCGCATTTTACGGCACCATCAATCAATCAAGATTTGTATAAATTTTTCAATGATAGTGAACCATATTTGAAGATCATCAGTAGAAGAGTTAGACAATTTGGTTTTATGGGAGAAAACGTTGAGTTCATAAATGTATTTACCATACAACCAGAACTATTACCATGAAGAACAGGGTTGAAATGTATAATGTCATTGAAAGATTATTCAAAACTTTGCATACTAAATCTGTACAGGAGATTAACGAAAGTACAAGAGAGATGTTTAACAGGATTGAATATTTAACATTGCACATTTATAGGTATCAACTGCCAAGAGGAAATGCATGCATAGATTTACCTGAATGGATTATTAACAAAACAGCTTGCATCCATGTGAAAAATAAATATGATAGATGTTTCTTTTATTCTGTGGAAGCTGTGTTCAACACATCGAGTGATCACGCAGATAGACCATCAAAATACAATTCAGATATATACTGCCATTAATTGGGTAGATGTTCAATAAACATAGAGGACATTCCGAAATTTGAAAAATGAATTTGACATATCCTTAGGGGGAACAGATGGGCTGTACCAACGACTGCATATACCAGGCATGCAACAGAGAGAAACTACACAAGACCTGTTGAGAGAGAGAGAGAGAGAGAGAGAGAGAGAGAGAGAGAGAGAGAGAGAGAGAGAGAGAGAGAGAGAGAGAGAGAGAGAGAGAGAGAGAGAGAGAGAGAGAGAGAGATGCCTAGAGGTTAATCATATTTTAATGTGGTGGTCCTAATGATCCTAATGATCACAAAGACGGAAGGTACTATTAAGTTAGAATCAACCCTTTCTTTGCAACATTGGTGTCATCACAGATAAGCAGGCATGAAGAGAGAGCATATTGTTTTTTAAAAAAAAGATGATTAAATTATTTAATACATCAGAAAAATCATCAGAACACAAAAGACTATGATACAAATTAGATACTTAATGCCTGAATAAGACCGAGTTGAAAAATTCAAAAACGATGAATAAGAATTATCATGGACAATAAAAACAGCGAAACACATTTTTATCAAGGTTTTGTATTCACATCGAAGCAATCCATAAGAGATATAATCCAACAGTTTACAGTGGAACAAACTGTATTGAAATATCTTACAATGTGTTTAGTATAATTGAAAAACTTGTGTTTGAAGAATCATGGAAAATGCAAAATCTATGATGTTCGTCAGCGCCATCTGGATCAAATAATGTTAACAGATACTTGCTTCTGAAAATGCTAGAGTATGATTTATTACTCCTCGTATAATTACTCCTGCTTTTGTCTTGTATTGCGCTGAAAGAAAAACATAATAAGGGATATTCTTTCTCATTATATCTAAGAATAACAAAGTCTGATACTTTTGCAAGTTTATTTTACAACCTGACTGACCAGTTCCTTCTCTTTGTTCCAATCCAAGTACTAAAATATTTGTCTATTCCCGATAGTATGTACGTGATCCTTTTACACTGTGAAAAAATCAGGTTCTTTCTAATGTCGGCTGTGCGGCGTTGTCCGCCTTGCAGCTCTCCCAGCGCATATAGGTACCGCACCAGGGTATCTGAGGGCAGGTGATGCACGTGCTGCTCTTCTGGGCCGATCGGCAGCTTCACAGACGCATATGTAGCCAGCAGCAGTTTTATAAATCGCACCAATAAATCTCTCGCCTGTGAGCCGTATTATCTCGCTATTTAGGTCTGCCACAACGACAGTCAGCCGCCGAACCCACTTAGTGCTACAGCCTCGCTCTCGGAAAGTGACATCTCCTGGGTGTACTGGTGACCAAACAGCCGTTCGGCCAAAGTACGGTTGAACTTCTCCACAATGCCCTGCGCACGGTGGACGCCGGCCTCACTCCACCTCGAATTCTTCGATGTCTTGGTAAGCCAGTTCAGTCAGCTGTTCATCTTGCTTTCCTTCATTGGAGAAATCGAGACGCTCGCTGCACTTACTTTGGTACTCGGCCTGCGCAGCTTGGAGTTATTCCATAGCCTTGTTGTGGCGGACGAGTTCATCATAGGCTTCATCTATATGAGAGAATAGGTACTTTTGAGTCATATAATGCGAGGGCGTGAACGACTGCTCCTTCTATCATGAGAGCATCAGAGGACATTAAGTAGATGTAATAATACTGGCAGGAATGTAGTCCTGTTTAATTAGCACGTCCTGGGTCCAAAAGCTTAGCGCTGTGATGGCCACGGCCGTTGCTGCGTCTTCTAAGTCAAGGCGGCCAAGGTCGGCCTGTTTCATTCTTAATAAGCGTTTGGAAATCGTCGCATACCCATCATCAAGGCCGCCAAGTACTGCTCCATGGTACAGGGGTTTCTGAGGTCTTTGGCGTACGGTGGCGTAGACTTCTTGAGTTTCGCAGACTACTATTCCATATGTGAAGGGTCCGGCGAGTAATAACAGTTGCTGCCAAATGCGGCGCTTGTCATTCTGACGAGCCCGCTGCTTTTTGCTACCGCTCTCAGGGAGGTGAGCCGAGGATTAAGGCGTACGCAAGGCCAGATGTCAAAGCTAGGCCAACCAAGGGAACATAAAATGGCGCCTCTTGTGCAGCCATCTCTGCGCTTGCCTGTGCTGGAGCGGCGTAAGTGTGGCTTTGTTCTCAGCCCGGCGTTGTTTCACCATAACAGCAAGTCATTTAGAAGCAGAAATCATACCTGGGTGTTTTACCTTAGTGATTTGTTCCATTTCCTGAGGCTGTTGCACTCACGCGTCCTTTTTCGGTTCCGATTTCGCCTCCGGTTTCCCTGTCGTACTCATCGTTTGTTATTTTTGTACTATGCTTTTTTCAACATGTCTATATGCCTTCATACCAGCTGCAATTGGCAAATACCGGACCGTATCTGAAGTAGAGGTTGTTGCTGCTGCTTGTCAAGGAGGCCCGGATGAGCGGATCATCTTTATCTTTGAAATACGCTCGCTAGGCGCTTGCAGTTGTCTATGGACAGAAAGTGACTCACGATAGCATATACTCATTTAACAGGTTAAGAGAAGAAGACACAAGGGAAACCGTCATTCTGGTCCCCAGTTTAGCCTCGTATATGGCATCGGTTTTTCCAACATCTTCATCGCTAATAGGTCCGCAAGGGCAAGAGGCCGGCCTTAGTATCGTAGGCCTTGTTGATGCGTATATGAGGGCAGATGATGACAAGCTCGTACACGTTGCCCAAAGGGCGGTAAGGTGCAAGGCATGGTCCTCTCTTTTTCAGTCAACCAAAGATCTTTGTAAACGCCCCAAATGTTGGCGTCGTCAATGCATGCCAGCTCATTGCTCTTTGAGCTTGATGCTTTTCTTCTTAGCGATGGTCCGGCCCAGGTTTTTCACAATTGTACGGTTGGCTCATCTATGCCGACTGTACAATGCAAGACAGCAGATTAATGCATTGGAGGCAAAACATATGACTTGATTATAAATGCTGAGGAAAAGCTGTGTTTGCCGTACTCCATTTCCTTGCTAGAAAAGGCCCATGACTGGGCCATACCTAAATATCTGGCGACAGAACGGGGGCGACCAATGGTCAGCCGTGCGACAGCACAAAAACTGCAAAAGACGGGAGATGAAATCCCGGCCGAAACCGGCAGGCTGATCGATATTGAGCTACTCTCCGCGGCAGGGTCCAAGTTGCAACAGAGGAATTTGATGGTCTCACAAAGCGAGAAATTCTTAACCTAGACAGGGCAGTTCGAATGTACAAAGTTGCGCTTGCAAACACTACCGCCAAAATCGTAAAAATCATACGTATTAAACAAAGCCATAGAACGAGCTCAAGATGAAACAGCGCGGGCAGCTACAAGCCCAACGTGCGGGTAAGGAGGGGGAACTCGATGGTCAACTCCAGATAGTAAACGATTTACGAATGAAACTTTGCAACCAGTTTACCTCTATAAAGGAGCTTATCAGTCAAGTTATCTGCGACTGTCAAACAAAAACCAAATCCCTCTATTATAACATTCGTGTCTTTGAATACATATACATGTATCTTATAAATACTTTTAAAAATTCAAAACATAGAGACACTTGGTTTGGGGGGGGGGCATATTTTAGTTAATAAGAATCACAATGAAATTGTAAGACACATCACAAAAGCATATTTGTCTTCTTTTACTGTCTTTTTTTTATTATTTCTTCCCTGGAATGTGTTCTTCTGCTGTTTCTTCTGTTTGTATTGCTTTCAATTTCTTTGCTGGAATGGGTTCTTCTTCTGTTTCTTCTTCTTCTGAAATTTCCTCCGTTTTCTCTTTTTCTTTTCTTCACTTTCTTTTGACACTCTGTAGACCAACGTCTTTCTTGACAATAATAACGTTTGTCTCTCTTTTCTCCTGTCTTTGAGGTTCCTTTTCTTTGACGTTGTGGAAATTCTGGAACCAAATGTCCTTTTTCTTTTATTTTGAAAGGAGTGGTCCGGAGTTTCTGCAGAAGGCTAGTTGAAAGTTTATTCTTGAATGACTCTCTGTAGGAGTCCAGAATTTATCTTAGCTTTTGTGTTTAGTGTCTGTTTTGTATACGTAAGCTGTTTATTCCCCTGACGAAGAGCTTGTTTAGCTCAAAACTTTGTGAAACCGTTTTTCATTTGTGCCGTTATCAATTTTGTGTCAATATATACAGCACAGAAACGTAGTGTGTAACGATGGCTAAAATGATACTGGACTTCTCTGCCAAACTTTGGTTGTATAGTGTGAGTGTTGGATAGTAGATAACTGGGTGCTGGATAGTACATAATTGGGTAAATGGTCGCTCTAAAAGTCGCGTTGGATAATAGATAACTGGGTGTTGGATAGTAAATAACTGGGTGCAGACTGGGTGTTGGATAATAAATAATTAGGTCATGGTCACTCAAAATGGCAAGTTGAATAGTAAATGTGGGTGTTGTATAGTACATAACTGTAAAATGTTAAATTGGGCGGAAGGGGGGGGGAGCTAAAATTATAAATTCAAAAAGCAGTGAAAACAAAATTGCAAGTGGGTCAGATTTTCCGTTTATATCTACTTTTACTTGCCTGATGCCATACCCTTTTTTTGTTGCTATATACTTACTGTCTTACTTAGAAACATGAAACTTGCGGAGTCGGGCATCTTGATAATCACTAAATTCTTATTACAAAAGAGGTCTGTGTAATTTTAACGTTATATTTCCCTTTAGACACCAGACAGCCATTCCCATGTTAAATTTCTGTTAGATCCTCTTGCCGTAGTAAAAATGTATATGCGAAAAATAATAGTAGAACCGTTGTGTGTTTCTTTCTAGGGTTCATTTCACTCATTATATTAAATGTAAATTCAAGTTTTGCCGTTTTCAAAACTACCACAGAAAAATGTTGCAACATTAAAAAAAAGTCTTAACTTCATACAGGTCAAATTTGTTAGGTTGAAAAATGTAAGAAAAGAAACCTCTCTAAAAAAATATAAAGCAAACAACAGTTCATAGGTAGTATGTTGTATTCCGTGTCATCAGAGTATGCCAAAACACGATTTTTGTAACACTGGAAAAAAATCTGAGGTCAAGTCAGCGTAAGTTTGGCTAATTTGTAACATATAATCCCCCAATCTGAAAAAACTAGAAAAGCTGGCTGGTTTGTTAGCTGCTGTGTTTTGCAAACAAAACCTTCTGCCATATACATAGCGTTTGACAATGTAGCCAAAGGGTTGAATGTTAAAATAAATCCTCAAGGGATATTGCGTCTCAAGAAGAGACTTCTTCACGACATGTGGCGTGTGCTGGGTTAAGGATACGATTTACCATCAGATTCCGTTTGGCAAACGTATGACTACTTCCTGCAATAAAAGAAGATACTCCTGTACATGGACAATTTAGAAGAGCACATTTAGAATCTACCACTGGAACTGTGTGAGCACATTTACCATTACTTTGTACGGATTTAAGTGAAAAGAGAACGACAAATGATTTCAGTATCATAAAAATAGACGCAAAATAGACTTTAGTGATGTGATTTTGAAATTTCACTGTAATTCTTATTCATGGGAATATACCCCACAATATTAGTGTCTCTATGTCTTGATTTTAAAAAAAAGTACTTATAAGATATTGACACACACACATTGCATAATCTCTCTCTCTCTCTTTCTCTCTCTCTCTCTGTCTCTGTTTCTGTCTCTCAGTCGTTTGGGGTTTAGCATAAAATTCTATCCAAAGAATACGATGCACAACTTAGATGTACTTTTAGTTTGGCCTTTTTTTCAAACTTGAATAGAGTCACTCTGCTTTTTAACAGACAGACAAAACAAAGATCGTCATTTTGTAATACACTGACTACTGAAGACGTCTGCCTTATAAAAGCATTAACACTGCAGCATAATTTCTGCTCGTATATTTACCAAGCAAACAAATATGGCAGCCACTTGACATCGAATATTTCTTTTAACAAAATGTTCTGCCAGTGAATTAGTAAAAATTGGAAATAGCTCTTGATAAAGAACCACAATTTCACTTCTCGTTTGAAATGTAGCAATGTAAAGTTAACAGATGTCATTTTGTGCTAGGGTTGGCAAATTTGTGACATAGTTTCAACAAAATTCTTTTCAAGCCGCACAATCAGTAAACCAAGATTACAGTCAGTGGTAGGGCTGGCAATTTTGCAACAAATTTAAGAACCAAATCGTGCACACGCCAAATGGTAAGCCAAGGTCAAGTCACTGTGGGCTGGCAAAATTGTAACAAATTTAAGAAGAAAATTTGGCACAGGCGAAAACTTCTGCCTGCATTTGACAATGTAGCAAAATGGCATTGATCTTCAGAAACTGATGAAAGCAAATTTGCCTGACTTGATATTCAATATGTTTGAAGAAAACAGAAACTTGCTGACAGTAATATAAGTAGCAATGTTTAGTAACAAATTTAAAATTTAGGACATCTAAAATTGTAACACTCCCCCACTCACTTGGGCTTCATACATAATTTATAATAGATACAATTTTCCCTTGTCCCCAGAATCCCATAAAATGGTAACCTGATGTTAATTTTCCCTTGCCCCAATAATGCAGAGAAAGCAAATATATAAAAATTGCGGCCAAATGTTAAATTCCCATAAATACTCATAATCGGCAGACCCTTTTCAACATAGGATTCTCATAGACACATTGATCGCCGTCCTATACTACTCTCATGTTACACTGTGGTCTGTATCTCTTAACAGAGTCATCATTCTCAGATAATAAAGTGTGGCTGTTAAAAATATGTGTCGGTGTGAATATGAAAATTATGTCTTGTACAGTGCATTAGGTTGAGAGAGACCTGAAACTAGATGTAGAAAACATAAAATAACACATGTCTTCAAAATGGTTAATGGGAGATGTCCTCCATACTTGCAAAATATCCTACCAAATTAGGGAATTCATGATTCTGGGTGTTTCCTCTGCAATAATACTAACCTCAATGTATGTCATGTAGAACACAACAATATAGCTCATCATTTCTTCCAGCAACACTTAGAGACTGGAATGATATACCGACAGAAGTAATGAACGATCCTTCTATTTCAAATGGCCCCGGGAGGTCGAGTTGTTTAAGGCGCACGCCTTTACAGATCACTCACACGTCTCACCTCTATCCGCGTGAGTTCGAGTCTCGGCTCGACTAACCTGAGTATGTGAGAAAGCTTGCCAGTTGTTTCCCGTGATCGGTGTATCTACCCGGGTTCTTCCTCCATCAGATATACTGGCCGCCATGTATAGCCTATCATGTGCTGAAAAATGGCGTTAAACCTCACAAACCAAATAAAACCTTGTATTTCAAATTTCAACAGATGCCCAAATACGACTCTGGTATCTGTTCATAAGTATTTCTTGCTGGATAAAGGAAGGGTCAAATACTGCATGCGCGATTATGCGCATAATGTAGTGAACTGTATGAATATTTTTCATACTTTTCTGTGTTCTTGGGGAGAAACAGAGAGTACTGAAAATTTCTTACTGATTGTCAAAATATGCTGAAATCAGAGAAAATGCTATCTTCTTATTTGCTCAAAATATGACTTGCCCACTTCACTGTATAGAGACGCACAGCTTTTACAAAACAAAATTGTTTACTGATTAATTTAAATGGAAGGTCTTTCATATATTACCTACTCATTGTTGGGCCGCCTTCCTTACTACAGAAAAAAAAATCCACCAAAATACCATCATTGCGTTATCACTTTTCCTACTACTGCATAAAATACCTCCATATACAACAATTACATTTCAGATATGCTGTAAGTTTTGCATGCGTTGTTTGCACAAGATAGACTCGTGCTTTTTCAATGCCTTTTGTTTCTGAAACGCTTGTTGCAACGCTCGCAGCTTTTAACTTCTTGCACAAAGTATGTTATATACTTTGACTCGTGTTGCGTTCTACTTATTTGTGGATTGATTTCCTTCACAGTCTCGGACGTCGTTACAATGCCAGCTGATATAATTGAGATTTAGTTCTAATTGGTGTAGATGATGTATACTGCTTTGTATAGCATATGAAATAAAGTCATTCTGCAATATGGATGCTACGCTGTTTAAGATGCAAATTCAATTAACTAGGTATGTGTGTGAAAAAGATCTTTTTGCCACAAATTTTAGCAAAATGCCCAATTCAGTACCTTAAGCCTCTGCCCCTGTGGATAGTACACTTTAAAGACACCGCTTATCACCCACAGGGGAGATTTCCTGTTGAAAATCTTTTCCCTACGTCGATAGTACACCGTCCTCTCATTTAGGACTTTTTGTGTTGCTAGTTTTATGCGACTCTATATGCAAGTCATACATGAGATCCGATCTTTCCGATGGACTTTCTGGCTGACCTGGGTTGCTTCATTCGCACACACGGTGGCTCATTTGGCCGTTTGTTTGTTTATCGTTGCGTAACGAGGTTCATAATGCACATGCTGTGCAAAAGACCAGCTCCTTCTAACGCCATACTGATACTTTGGTTGCTTCAAAGCCCTTACGTAGCAACTAACTTGTTTTTCAACCGACTGAGCAGTGTTTTTGATCCGTTTTATATGCGCCCAGCTTTTAGATAATAAGGGGTGACCTCAATTTAATATGCAAAATGTTCTGGAAAACAGAGTCTCGAACCATAAACCCTTGGATTAGAGATACACAGCTTAAACCAACTGAGCTATAAAGTCAGTTACAAACAGTGCAATTTCGAGTCTGTGTGAAGACTGGTGTTCGCTGTCTATCTATGTTGCAGTATTTCTATGCATGTGCACTCTACTGAACTAACTTTATCGCATATCAATTTTTGTTTTGCTACGAATACTGTCAGTCTGTCTGTTTGTATTTCAGTCTAAAACAGTGCTGGATTTTAATTTATCAGCTATCAATGTTTTGTGTGTCTGCATATTTGTGTTTAAATATAAAATTGCTGTATTTCACTGTTTTGTCTGTCTGTGTCTCAGTATAAAACAGTGCTGTATTCTAATTTGTTTCCGCTATCGATGTTTTCTCTGTCTGCCTGTTTGTGTTTCAGTATAAAAGAGTGTTATATTTTAAAAATGTTTTAACGAAAGTCACACAATACTTTATCTGGAGTACACATCGCTAGTACAGTAAAACCTGTCTTGAAAGACCGCCCCTTCTGCCAACAAAAAGCGGTCTCTCATTACAGGTGGTCTCTCATAACAGGTTTGTACAAAAAGACCAGTTTCCAAGGTCGAAATTCAGCATTGTTTATATTGCATTCTTTATTTATACTTCTTGTTACAATTTTGCATGCATTTATCTGAAAATAATTTTATATAGCAATAAAGATATACATCTATCATTAAACATGAATTACATTTGTATCTGAAGATCACATATACATGTATTAGCATATGAATTCGTTTCTAATTGACTCTTTGTCTTTTATAACACCCTGAATTTGACTTTTCCCGACGTTTATACTGGCTGATGTTTTTTGACGGGTCTCACTTTTTCCACATCTTTTTATTACATTCATTCTTTCCGCCATTGTTAGAATTTGTCTCTTTTCGTTGTAGATTCTGCCATAGTTATTAAGGTGGTAGGTGTTAACGTTATCAGTCATCAATTGTAATAACGACTGTAGCGGTTTTGATGAGGCTTTGGGGAAATAACGAATACATAAAGGGATTAACTCTATAAACAAAGGGTGTAACCGACTGCACTAAGGTGAACAGTGACGGCTTGGTGTGAGGACCGTAATCATGTAATCATTGTAGCAATAACAAAACAAACAACACAAGGCTTTAACAATGACAATCGAATCCGGAAAACGAATCTCCCCTACTGGTATTAAAAACAAAAGCAAAGATATCATTCACGCGAGGCATGGATCAACCCCAAAGACCTTAGCACTACAATGGCAGTTAGCGACATGTACTTTAGTTTGGTGTACAGTCTGTATGCATGAGTTGTAAAATTTACGGATCGGTAGCTAGCCTAATTTTTTTTTTTTTTTTTTTTGTTCAGAACAATATTTACATTTTAAACGGTCGTTGATACAAAGGATTAAATAAAGGTCAGTGGTGTTTGTCTCAGTTCTCGTGATAGGGTCGTTCAGAGCCGTGTTATTTTAGAACAATCAGCCATTCGCGACTTCGTGGTCAATCCTACGGTTCGTAATTTAGTCTCTGAGAAGCAGCCGAGGTAATTCTGAATGAACAATCTGCATTTACTCTAGTCTGGTTTACAAACCATAACTTCTAACACTACATGCATGACCTGTAAAATTTACGGAACCGGTAGCCAGCCTCATTTTTTGGTTTGTTTGTTTGTTTTTGTTTAGAACAATCTTTACTTTTAAACGGCCGTTGCTACAAAGAATTAAATAAAGGTCAGTGGTGTTTGTCTCAGTTCTCGTGATACTCTAGTCTGGTTTACAATCCGTAACATATAACACTACATGTATGACTTGTAAAGTTTACGAAAGCGGTAGCCAGCCTACAGTCTTTACTTTTTAAGTGGTCGCGGTTACAAAGGATTAAATAAAGTTCAGTTGTGTTTATCTCTGTTTTTCCGATGTGGTCGTTCATAGCAGTGTCAAAATGCATATTGTGCCAAGAAATCGTGGTCGCTGGTCGCGTTCTGCAGGTGGTCGCTCACGACAGTGCGTTTATATAATAAAATCGATCCCTGCATTACGATTGTGGTCGTAAATGACATATGGTCGCTCATAGCAGAGGTCTCTCAAGACAGGTTTTACTGTACATCCTAGAACAGAGACTGCTGTTATGTATGTAATTCTTACCACAGCCAAGTCTGAGTGGGCCAGTGCTGCAGCATCATGGAGAGAGAGAGAGAGAGAGAGAGAGAGAGAGAGAGAGAGAGAGAGAGAGAGAGAGAGAGAGAGAGAGAGAGAGAGAGAGAGGCGTACAGTGTATGAAGTAAATGAGGATAGATAGAATCTGAATCCATCGATCAGTCATTCGCTTAAGTCATTTGGATCGAATACTAGTATATATTTGCTGTCAGTACACGGCTCACTCGTTTGTTTTGGCTGACTGACAAAAGCATTGCATTTCTCTCTATTTTTGGCTATCATTCTTTCTATGCTATTTTCAATGCATACTACCTTTGCTGTTCAAATTTTGTGTGTATTTTTGTTTTAATATGCTGGAGGAAATATATGTATGTTATGATCCTATCAAATATATACATACATTCGTGATCATTAAACTCTGCAAGGATGTAATAATATGCTTTTGACCCCAGCCAAGTTATTTCCTAAATGAGAGGTCTCTGCATCATTGGAATCGAATATTCATCGTTCCATTTCAATTGGTGATTATGAAGTACCACAAGTTTAGCATTTTATCAATTCCATTTAATTTAGTAGTAAGATTTTAATATCACGTTAGTATGTTAGTGTTCAAGTAGTATTAACGTATAGGTGAGACCAAGACGATATCTTCTAAAACCAATAGTTGAGGAAGTGGTTTCGTCACAGTGGTGTTTTTCTTTTTTGTGCAATAGTTGACAAAGTGGTCCATTTGTAATTTTGTATATGGTCTTTAAAAATGGGGTGTTTTATGCAGTAGTAAGGAAAGTGGTCCAGAGATGATAGGGTTTTTGGTGTTGTTTTATTCAACAGTAAGGAACGTGGTCCAGCAGTGAGTAGGTAATATATGAGAGATGGCATTTTGATCAATCAGTAAACAATTTTATTATATTTGTTGTTCGTGGTCGACAGCTCACGCCAAAAAATAAATTTGTTTTAATTTAAATAGTGGCATCATACTATCATATATTACCCACTGCTACAGTATTTTAGTGGCCAGCAATTGTTATTACGTGATATTATTTATCCGTCATTTATTGACAGTATGTATTCACTTCCTAAATACCTATTTTTTGTATGTCATATATCAAAGAAATTATATTCACTATATAACGTTGACTATATAATTTGTATACACATACAAGTGAATGTGTGCATTCACTTACTAAATACCTTTCTTTTTTTAAAGATTTCTATGTCATGTCAGACGTTCTATAGACTGTATAACGTTGACTATATTATTTGTATACACATACAATTGTATGTACATGTATTCACTTACTAAATACCTATTTTTGTTATCTTGTATGTTACATAATATATCAAGGTAATATAGTTCGTTATAAACTTGTGTGGCAGCACTTTGTTCCAAACCCTGTAGTTTGCCTTACACAATATTTATTCTTGAAACGTTTTGAAAATAAATATTGTTGGACCTAAGATACACGTATGTGATCGTAAGCCTAAGTTTTGAAAGAATAAATATAAATATGTGCAATAATATTAATAATATTATTATTATTATTATTATTATTATTGTAAACATCATGGTCATCGTCATCATCAAGTATTTGCGACTTTCATTGGCCATGTGTCAACTTTTTTATTATTTTGTACATGATATACATGGTGGTTTGAATTATACATGCACGCGAGACATTTTAGTTTGTTCTAAGGGAAATGACTCTCGTGAGAATATTTTCGACTTTTATCCAATCAGGGGCGAGAAACATTTTACGGACCAATGAAATTTGATGTACGGAAAGTCTGGTTCATTGGTGACGTTGCTGGCCATATGATCCACGTTGGTCACTTAAACTTCATACTTTCGTGATGAATTACTACATAACGTCGTAAATTTGATAAAAAAAATAGAACGCGTTTATATCCCAGCCCAAAAAACTTACAATAACATACGTCCAGAATTTGTACAGCCCAAGTAACGGAATGATAGCGGATCCCGCGCTAACAAGGTAGGTTGGTTGCCTCATGTTTCACATGCTACCGGCATGGATGAGCTAAAAGTTACGAACTAAGAAAGTCTCCACTGAGTTTCTAAGCACAATCTTAAATTCTTAAATATTCTATCAAGCGAAGGTGCCAAGGGGCAGTTTTACTTTCATATATGAATATCTTGGTTTTAAACACACAGACACAAAGTGCAGGGCTGGGTATCCTTTGACCGGTGTTTGGGTGTTGTATTATAATTTGACACTAAAAATTGTTGTCCATTCTAAAATGTGAATATTCAAGCAATTTTGAAAAGGCTGTATTCACACCCACACGTGTACATTAAAAACAGTTGTCAGATAATTAACAGTAGCACAATTATAAAAAAAAAACAAAATATTCCATCAGCGTTACAGTACATGATAAAAGACAAAACGACAAGAAAATGAGAGTAATGTTATTTAAACCAAAACAATCTTTTTACATTTATCAATTTGGTGTGATTTGTAAGTCATGTTTTGTGATTTGTAAGTCATGGTCTTGTTTTCAAATATTATTGTAGATTGCTAGTGTTTGTGTGGTTTTGCAAATGTGAAAAATAGATTTGAGAGAAAAAGATGTGTATTTACAAAGCATAGGTGAAATTCAGGTTCCAATTCATGATGCGAAGATCACCGAGTTTTTTGGGGCCTGTAGTAAATAAAGCTTAAAATTGAAAGTGAAGATTTGTATGTTCCGAGGTGTGAGATTGGAAATAAACAAGCTTATTAGGCACGAGATACAAAATGGCACGGAAAAGATGCAGTGTAGGTGATGTAAGAGGCAATTCCAAGAAAAAATACACACTTTATTGTACCGAAATCAGTTGCAAAATGAAGTTGGAGTACCACCCCAAGGAGCAATTTCATTGATCACTCTGTAAATGAATGTAAGCTGTAGAAAATGCTTGAGATCAATCAAAACATCTGTTAAAAGAAAACATTTCTGCATATGATTCTCTTTTGAAACGTTGCATCTAAATAACCAAAGAATAAAGAGTGAATTTTAAGGGAGAATAAACTTGGTCTAATCTGTGTAAGACTGTCTGTTCCTGGCCATTGGTGACCAGTGCTACTTAGTAAGTAGGCTTGCTTAGCATATCTGGTTTTTTACAATGTAATCATTTCCATATGCAAAGCCCTCCAATATTTGTCTAATAATCAATTTAAATTTCTTCACATAAACCATTGACTGATAGGTGATGGTAGATTAAGGTCGAGCTTGATGATTTGACAGATTTCTCCAGATTCCTTTGTTAAAAAATGTCATGGTTGATTAATTCATTAATTGCTTCATTGATTTACATGTATTTTAGCATATGGCCATCAGAGGTGTTGCTGGGCTGTGATCTCCGATTGCCAGTGCTAAATTCCAGCCATGGGTTATATGTGGATGACCTGGAAAGGTAAAGTACAAGAAGTCAGTAGACAGCAGCTCCATAGATGCACGGTGTGCAAGTGCAAAAATCACAAATAAGAATTTGCTCATTTGAAATGAAATATGTGTGAGAACTTTCACACAAAAAGTTCCATTGTGTGCTTAGAAATATCAACTGTACACAATATAAATTCTTCTGTGTAAAACCATGTATAGCATTCTGGGCTCAAAAAAAGAAAATGGACACTGACCCAGGGCAGATGGCTTATGAAACCTCACATTTCTTGGCTCAAATTATATATACCCCATATTTTTTCTAATATGTTGATATGTTGTAACGAGACAAAATAACGCCAAATACTTGTATTCATGTGTTCTACCTTTACATGCATTTCTCTAATAAAAACAGGTTAAACATTACAATATTCCTGTCAGCAACAATTGTGACTATACCAGGATTTATTCTAGAACTGAAAATTGAAGGTGTAGGGTGGGGGACATCCCCTGCCCCATTTTGAAATAAAGGGAGGGGGTACTAAATATAGGGGAGATTTAATGAAGTAAACCAGATAGGGCTTGCAGAAATGATGTGCAAATTTTGCATATTTGGTTTTGTGTGATATTTTAGAAATTAGTGTGCATCTCACATGTTTGAATGGCTGCTATCCTGTTATTCATTTAGCTCAGGACGTCGGGTCGTGAAAGTTAATATGCAATGAACATGTGAAAACATAAACTCTACATGTAAAGGTTTGATTATTGTAGTACATATAAATAAATGTTCTTATGGTTCAGACTTTAAGAATTGTTTAAGTCATTTGTTCAAAATTTGAATGAAGAACTGATGACTAACATACGAGAAATGCACACCCTGAACAGGTAATTTTTTCCAAATCCTCATTTCACTTCCATTTTAGCTATAATATTGTGGTTTTCATTTATGTGTCTTGGAATTTCATTTTGATTTTGCATTTATCGCTTCCATTCTGTTCCTTTTTTTTACCCCTGTTTGGAAGGAAATAGAATTGCATTTACCAAAGTCATGTTTTCCATTTTCAAGAGCATTAAAGGGAAAAAAATTATTGCTTTTGTGTCTTGTCTTATTAACCCTTTTCCAATGGGATACGATTCCTGTCGTATGTTCACTACATTTGGTCTCCCGCTTCACTGAAGTGTGCATTTAACCGTCCAATACGTCCTCATTTTGCATGTACTTTTATGAAAAGAAGGAAATAAAGCAAGAAGGTACACAAATGCAGTGACAGAATGAGTTTAAAAGCCCCCCAAAACTGGTAAAAATTGAGTTTTAACGTGTGGAGATCAAAATGGCGGTAAGTACTGAATAGGCAAGTGATGGCAGTTATGTTCTTGCTGAAATGGTTGAAAATAAAGACAATTGCATGTGGAAAATTGACATTTTAGGCACTGGGGATCATTTTCTTTACTTCATAAAAATGAACGGAGTTGATGATAACTGGTTATTTGAAAATTTGATTTCAAACACAAGTTTTAACATGTGGAGATCAACATGGCGGACAACACTGCAGAGATGCTGCCAGGGCACACGAATTGCAAAAAATTTGTACGAATTCGCGCACTTTGGAAAGCAGTGATGCGCGAGAACTCCGTCAAATTAGTTTAAAGTCGCGCATATAAAAATGTACTCTGCGCAGTATAAAATTTTTATTTAACTGTTAACCCTTAAAGTGCTTCTCGCGGCATAAGTCACGCCGCCAGTAGGGGTATCGTAGCACTTCTCTCGTTATGTTTTTTTTCTGGAAGGCAACTGTTTACACATCTGAGTACTTCGGCTTGACAAGAACGGTTGTTAAGCTAAATTTGATTGGCACATTTGGGCCCTGAAACAAGCATTGTAAAGTTTGAACATTGTATTCATGAAGGAAGTTTTACAGATGCGTGTTTAAAGTAAGGGTTCCTATAAAATCCAAACATGGTTCATCTTCAGATGGTGATTTCGTTCGGCAAATACTGGCCGATGATTGCAATGATGACAATGATTTTTACATTTTTGAAGTAAATGAGATTATTGGAGCCTGGAAAAGTGTTACTGGAAATACCAATGAGTAATTTTGAACTCGAAAATGATGTTGAATACGAGTTCGATATGCATGCTGGATAGACAAAAACAGACGGCATGCCGGTCAACCCCCAATTAAGTGGCATTTAGAAATTAAATGCCAAAAGGGCAGAAATCTAAGCCTAATTAAAAAGGGCAATTTAAAAGTAGACTGCAATTTTCATTTCTTTTCTCAAACAATTCTGCCTGGAGAGATCTTGTGATACAAAAAAACTATATACACGTCTAAGGGTTAGGATAAATTTAATAAATAAGAAATTAAAAAGTAAGGATATTTATTTTTGTTCAAAATACCTCTGTCTGAACAAGCTGACTATGGCATTGATGGACTTGAAACCTTAATACAACATTGTGGAACAGATAAGAAATCTGGCATAGTGGTCACCAAAGCAATGATTCCAAAAAGTGAAACTTTGGCAGAGCTCTTGTTAGTGAAAAAAATAAAATATTATTTTGGAGCAGAGATATCCAAGAGACAATACTTGTGAGCTATAGAAAATTGTACATAAAAACCATAAAGAACAGTTTTCTAACTTGTTCAAGCTGTCTTAGCTAGCTATGCATATGTGAAAGGGGGTTCTTAGCACAGAACAATATTCATACACAGATAAGACACAAATTAAGCTCAGAAATGATCAACAGATTAATGTTTATACAACTACAGGAGACATCTTTGAGGATTTTGATTTAAATAGAGCAGGAAGAAAGAAAGAGATGGATATTTATGTGTTAGGTAAATATTGAACCTTGGCCATTTCCTCCTCCCCCTCATTTTTGTTCTACTCCCTCTTATTTTGGTGGCAAGTGGGGAGCTCCCCCCTTCAGATAAAATCCTGGCAGCATCTGCAAATGGTGGCAGTGATATTGATGCCGATTTTGATGAAAATATAGACAATTTTGTGGGGAAAATACGTTTTATCCACTGCAGTTAGTGATCTTGATTTTGATGATATGAACAGAGACGATGATAACTGGTTAGTAGAAAATTTTATTTCAAAACTGAATTTTAATGTGCAGAGATTAAAATGGCGGACAGTACTGAAGCGGCAAGTGATGACTGGTGTCAATACCAATTTTGATGAAAATATAGACAATTTTGAGGGGGAAATTGATCTTTTATGCAGTGGGGATCATAATCTTGACTACATTGAAATGAACTGAGTGGATGATAACTAGTTCATTGGTATTTTTTACTCAAATATTGACAATGATGAATACTTTGATAGTTTTCAAGCTAGCTGGACATTTTATGAACTTCACTGCTCGTAAAGTTTACCCATATACCGAAGTTGGATGTGTGCATAATATTATGAAATTTTACTGCATTTCTGGAAATGGACCAAAATAAACCCAACAAAACTCTGATATTTTTTGTGTTATCATTTATTAGGGAATAAAAATGCTGAAACAAAATTAACAGCTTTGTTGACTTTGCAGTAAGGATATGACCTGCTTGTTCTCCAATTCTCATGCGAGTTAATTTAATAAAATTGAAATAACCTTTGACATTCTTGATGGATTTTTACTATTTTTTCACCATCTTGAACAGCGTAAAATTCCTCACATTTCATACACTTGCATATAGGAGTTCAAATGAATGTAGCAAATAGAAAAATTGCATTGACCGTAAGTTATAAAAAAAATGTAAAGCATGTTTTTTTAGTTCACTTTGCTTTCAACTAAATCTTTTACATCTGAACATTTTCAGTGAAAAAATATATGCTTTAAAGAAAATTTTAAGCTTTTTAAAATGGTATATAACTTTGAAAAATTATTTGAAGAACTTGTCCACTAGTCTAATTAAGTCCAATTGACTAACGTCACTGCATTCTCTCAAGTTGATACATCACTGGCTGAAAAAATTTCAAGTTTTACATAACTGCTTGGCTGATTAAGCTTTGGTCTGAAAAGGGTTATAATTTAAGTTTTAATAACATAGCAAATGCATAAAATATGAAAGATAACATTGAATTTATGGCAGAATAAAAAAATAACCACAGATGCAGTAAATTAAAAAATATAGCTCTGGAGTATTTGTCTGTACATTTTATTATTTTGTTTTGTTCAAATAAAAATTGTACAGATACAGCTACTGGTTATGATATGATGGCAGTTGTTTATGTCTGTTGGTGGAAAGAATATGCTCCTGGATTATCATGTGAAGGAGCTTTTGACTGCAGAAAGTTAGCATCAGCTGGAAAATAATTTTTAAATCCATTTTATTCTGTGCTCCATGTCCATATCTTCGTAGGATTTGATGTGTAACCTTTATCTTTTATTTTATGTATCTTTCACAGAATTTTAAAAATTTTACTGGTGTATTTTATCTTGTACTTAATGTTTACATTTAGTTGGAAGGGTTTAACTTTCTAAATATTTTTTGCAATTCATCATTTTTATGTTTTTCGAACTTTACCTTTAGTTGGCACCATATAGTCACTATTGTGCTGAGGTGCCATAAAATCCTACAACATATGTACGTACGTACATACATACATACATACATACTCATCATTATGCATTTTGCATTTGTGCTCAGTCTTATTCAGAAATTATTTATCATTGCATTTGCATTCATTCAGCATTTCGTTTGCGTTGTTCTTCGGAGTGCATCAATATAAATTTTGAATCTTTAACTCAAGTATTCAGTCTTGATTCCATATGTTACCACATAACATCTATACTTGATGCACAATACTCTCTTTTGTGTCTTTTTCCCCTGAAGAAGTTACTGTATGTCAGTATTTGTGATCAGAAGCAAACGTACACTGATTTCCAGTGCTCAGAAGATCTGATAGCCTGGTGCCAGGGACACCTCCAATTCAAGATTGGGCATCAACCCCATCCCATATTCTAAGTAATTTGCTTGTCAGGCTTGTTAAAATAACATACAAAAATCCCCATCATTATTTTCCTGATAAAACTTGGGGCAGTGAAAAATGTGGCATGTTTATTTTGAACTTCCTAGAAGACACTGGTGAAAGATTAATATTCAGTGCCCTGCTTGGGCTTAATTTGTAGGTCTTTCACCTTGTCTTCATTTCATGTATATAAAGCTAGAAACTTTGTGTACAAAGCGAGGCTCATGACTCGTGAACAGGCAACATTACTATTTCTGTTCTCTGTATATGTTTGGTTACCTACAATTAGTGTTTTACTGTGTGATTGTTTTACAACTAAGGAAATTAATGACTAAACAGAATGACAATACATTATTTTTCTCATTGAATCAAAAGTGATCTTTATTTTAACCCATTAGTACAGAGTTATTGCTAGCCGCTGATAACATTGATATACGGTATGGTATCTAATATAATTGCTGTGTCCTCTGTACTGTGGCATGAACTTATATAATTGAAAGCCTTTTTTTAATAGACCAAAATAGTACACGTTTAAATAAAAATAAAAAAGCACAATTTTAAGTGAAATGGAATCCAAATTTGAGTGAAGAGAAAATCATACCTAATTGCTGCTGAAGTACAATGTAGAGTGTAAACTAATTTGGTATTAAGTTATGATTGACATCAGGACTTGAGAAAGCATTACTTCAAATGAGATTTAATCAAAATTTGAGTGAGCAAATCAGGCCATTGTTGTTGAAGTACATTGCACAGCATAAACTATTTTGGTATTGAGCACTGGTTCATCAGGACCTGGAGAAAGCATTGCTTTAAATCAAATGGGATCAAAATATTCAGTAACAAGTCACATAATTTTTGTTGAAGTACACTAATGTATTAACATATTTTGAGAGAGACAATTAAAAAAGAAAATGTGAATCAATAAAAGTATTTTTATATTTCATTAAATTATAACAATTGATTACAATTTAAACAAAATTTAAAAAATGTTCTATGGGGCAAGTGTGATTTGAGTAAGGGCAAGTGATTTTTTACAGCCACTTGCCCTTGGCCTATTTCATTAAACAAATGTTGTGAATCCAGCTTTCTGTTGGCTCATTTCAGGTAGCAGTAGATAAAAAAAAACTTACATTTCTCTGAATTATCCAGGAGAACTGGCTAATATTGTATACATCAGTTGGTAATTCATTTTTTTGTTGGGTGTAGGCAATTCACTTCATAATTGATTTAAAAATATACTTTTTTATTTTGAATTTTGGCCTAGAGGGATTTCAGTCCCACCTTGCCTGTGGCATAGTGTCCGTTCTCTTTTACCAAATATTGTTTGTATTAATAACAACAGTAAAAAAAAACTTTATGGTCTTACAAAAGTAAGTGACAAAGTATAGATCCACTGGACGGTTAGATCGTTTTAAAAAATATATATTTCAAGGCAATTTGTATTTAGGTAAATGATTAAACCTTATAGTAGTTATTTCCCTTCGGTATTGTTCCATTGATGGTAATACTAAAAACAATAGTGGACAATGCTTTTAAAAGGAAATCACCACAATAATTCCTCCTATAATGTTACAATTGTTAATAGAAATCGTCTAGTGACGTACAAAGAAAAGAAAATTTATAAAAATATTATAAAATTGTTTAGAGCAGTATGTTTATGATTGTAAAAGGACCATGAATCTCTAGAGTTGTGTTCTTCCATCTAATCTTATGTACATTAGTATAACTTCAGCAGGGGTTGATTTAGCTGCTGGCCCATGGCCTGTGGGTTTTGAGGAGGACCAGTTAATACTGACTGCCTTAAGTCCATGGGACCAGTTGAATTTTCCAAAGTCATTATTTTAATTTGATTGGGTCGGCCAATTGATTTTCTATCAGGCCAGTTGATGTGAGCTGGCCCTGCATGCCAATGGAAAAATCTGTATTAGGTTGACCCCTGCTTGAAGCTGTCAGTATTCCAAAATACTTTGATTGTATCATATAAAAGAAACCAAGCCAGAGGAATGATACTGAAAACTTTTCAGAAGTTTCATCATGTTCTAGAGGCATTTGCACCACGGGTTTGTTACCCGCCTCGGTTAGTGTGGGTCAGTTTCCTTGATGTGTCCTTGGGAAAGGCACTTAGTTCCCATTTTCCGCGGTATGATATGGCAAATAATGTGCTAAGAGTGCAGTTAAAACCAACAAAAATAAAGCATTTGCATCACAAAACAATTTTAAGAGTTATTTTCATTACGTAAATGCAGGAGATGATAATTCACAAGACCAACAAGCCCAGGCAAGTGAAATTTCATGTATATAATAATGGGTATATAGCTATTGCTATGTCTGTCTGTCTCTCTGTAAACATTTTTGTTTCTGGGGCACAATTTTCAAACTGTTCAAGGCCTTTCAGCCAGACTTGGTCCTTATGTTGACAAGTTGTGTAGAGGTGCCTTTTGATACTTAGAATTTTCTATATTTTATATTTTTTTATGTCACCACGGAAACAAAGTATCATAAATAATGTACAGGGGATGACAATTCCATAACCCGACTGGCCAGGGCAATTATAAAACTTAGATGGGCAAGTGAAATTTCATGTAAGTAGCCCATTTTTAAATTGAAAATGAAACAAAAATTCAAATTTCAAAAACATTCGCTCATCATCCTTGCCTGGCTAGAAGGTCGAAATTGGAATTATTGTACCCTAAAATGTCTACCCATATCTTCTCAGTAAAGTGTGTATCTTGATTGATGTACTGCTAGCCACATGTCATGTTGTCATGCACTTTACTCATCTTGTAGAGTCATCTGTGTACATCTTGATTGATGACATGTACAGCTGGCCACATGTCATGTTTTAGTCGTGCACTCCACTCATATTGTAGAGCCATCAGTATATCATAATTGATGACATGTACAGCAAGCCATATGTCGTGTTATTGTCATGCACTTCACTTTTATTGTAGAGCCATCAGGCACCAGAAGTTTTGTGACACATTTTCTCCTTCAAAGGGGAGCTCCTGTGGCACCAGTGTTGCAAGTTCGGAATGTAGCGGTCCAGATGACCTCTACTTTGAGATCGAGGATGACTGTCTTTTGTCCCCTGAAGAGTCTGGCTTAGCTTCATATATTGTAAATGTACTTGAAGACGCTGACTCTGTATTTGGTATGCATTTTAAGACTGTTTTATATGTTCTAAAAGCTATAAAAGGGGAAATTTCCCCATTGTTAAATTTTCATAGCTCGCACTTTTTGAAAGTTCTGTGTGTTTAATTTTTGTGATTGGTGGCACAAGCTGTTTTTTATTCCTGAAATTTCTGTGAGGTTAAATTTTCGAAGTAGCAAAAATAAAACCAAATTAGTCTTTCCCCATTAATAGTAAATGACATCATGGATTCAATAGGTCCGTTACCAGCAGGTGGGTTGACACATTGATGGACCATAGTTAGATAGCATGCATCAAGTGCATTCATTGCTTACCCTTTGTTGATGCCTGAATTTATGAGGTAGTCGCCACATTTTTCCTTTGAAAGGTTCAGACATGTACCAGAAAGGGGCTGCAGGTTTTCACTAAAGAAACTTTTTATGATGTCTAGTTGGTCCTAAATGATAATGGTGCCACTCGGACATCCAAGAAAGTAGTCTTAAAAGAACAGTGGCCTTTCTTGAGGGGGATCAGTACAGTATGAAAGGTGAAACTAATTTTTAAATATCATTTAATGTGATAAAACTAATATCAGTGTTACTTTTTTGAAAAAAATGTTAAATAATCATCAATCGTGGTGCAAAACCACCTTGTCAGTAAAATCTGGGCACAAACATCTGGCTGTACCTACCCAGGTACATCCGTCGATTCTGTTTTCTGAATCACTGCAGTTGAATGTATATTGATGATATTTATTTGAATCTTTATGACATCAAATTTCTCAGCAGTGATCAGAGGACTCTCCTTATTTCGTGTAGTCAAATTGCTTTCACTTTTTGTGTTAAACTGAGGATGACTGATGACATTTTGCACTTTTTGTAACAACTTATTCCTTCATTGGCAATTGCTACTTATCACACAACATGCTCAGTGTTTACAAAGGAAGTGAGCTTGTCACATGATCAATTTTTGTTTTCAGTCTGTTGCCCGGTTAAGTACATTTTGTAATGTACGAGAAGGAAGCCACAGAGGCTAACATATCATTTTACTACCTGGCGACCGGATGTCACACGGACTTGAGCTGAACAATACTGTGATTCTCATCGGTTAGCTTTTGTCATCTTGGTACAGTAGGACCCCGCTATAGCATGATGGTCGGGGTCCACAAAACGAGATCGTGCTATGTCCCGAACCGTGCTATAACCAACCTAGACAAAACAAAGTCATTTAGCTGAAGAAAATGATGCATGCACCCAAAAAATGTGGTGGTGGTGGGGGGGGGGGTAAATTGTGGGCTCAAAACAACGTGCTTCATTGGCACAGTTACCATCTTAAATCAATGCATATTAAACGAGAAATACACATGCAGTGAAAACAGAGATTGCACATATAATATTTTGCTTTATTCAGAGAACCATGTGTTGGTACATTTATATGTACATGTCTAATGTATAGCATGAATAGTTAAAGGATAAACATGTGTACTCATCAACCGATCTCATGGCATGCATAGGAGTGAGTCCATAATAATTTCATCAAAAATATGCACACAGAAGTATAATATCATTGTCTGATAAAGTTCTGAAATCCTACATCGTCGTCTAGTCATCGTAAATCTCTTCCGACTCCGATTCCTTGGCTTTACTGTTATATGCGGGTGCTTATGCAGAGACTGAGCTTGGGCTCTGCAAGTAACACTTTGATCATAAAGTCAGAAATCTATTAAAGGATGCAACTGAACACGTGTCAATTGTGCGGTAAGATCACAGGGAGTTCAAATAACCACCCTTTGTTACTTGGCACTGAACAAGTATCAAACTCGTGGCATGATCAAAGGGTTGTCACGTGGGAAAACAAAGTGTGGTGCCTTTACAAGTTAAGAGATTAAGGTCAAAGTATATGCACAGGAAGTTGTAGAACTCTACTTGGTACTGAACAAATATTAGATTCGTGGCTCAATCAAAAGAATTATCAACTTGAAAACAAAGTGAGTGCTTTACAAGCCAAAGGCTTGTCTGCCCACGTGCACTGGCAGATAACTTGGGAAATATCACTTGGGAATTAAATCTGACTTGTGGAAACACCAGACTTAATCCTGTCCATTGCTTCAAGCTTCTCTTTAACAGTAAAAGCTTTACGTAACCGTGTACTGTTATCCATTGTAACTAACTACTAATTAAAACTCTGACACCTATTTGTTTGAACAACTACAGTAAGAATAATTGTTTATCAACAATGGGGTCATTTTTTATAGGGAATGGACAACATTGTTCACAGGTCAACTGATTGCGTGACGATTGTGTAACAACAACACCAAGCAATGTGTGCGTTTTGGCGGTTTTCGTTTTTGTTTTATAAATCATTGCCGCATGGTTTGAACAACCTTTAGCTTTGAAATTGATTTTGATGATTATCAATCACTTGAATTAATTGATTTATAGATTCAGGTGAGAATCTTTTATCAACCACCACATTGTTTGGTGCTTGGCTGTGTATGCAGTTGAATGAGCAAACATACTACGGCTATTGTTTGAGCAACGATTGTACAGAATGTATTGAAGACAAACACAAAGAAGACTTAATGACTTTATTGTTCATGTATCAATAATAATAAGATTAACACTTATCAGCTTTAAAATGAGCTGACATCTTTCAAAAATAAACTAAGATCAAAGTGCAGTGATTGACTACTGACACATTTGAAATGAACATTCACAAATAGAAATGTTCAGCATCTTTATTCATATAAAGAAAGATGCAATCATAAGACACTTTTTCTTCAAGAATACAACACATCTTGCCAAATTATTAAATCAAACTCTTGTTTATTTGGCACAAAACTTTGCATTAGTTCAAGAAATTGATAAAATTATTGTAAAATTTCGGGAGCCACGCCACGATTGTATTATATCCGAATTCATACACGATCTCTTCCCCAAAATGATAATTAATTTTTTATACATTGTTTTTCGTACTTTGAATATTTTTTTTTTCATGTACGAAAAAATAGATGAAATTTCGGGAGTCATGCCACGATCGTGTTATACCCGAATTTGTGTTATAACAAAGCTTGCTATAGTGGGGTCCTACTGTAATTATACGTGGCGGTAATAGCCAGTAATTATCAAAGTGACAAAATCTAACATCTAAGGAACACATAGCAGTAAGGATAATCGGATTACTTGCCTCTTTATATGGATTAAAATACTTTATCTGTGTGTTGAAACAAATGTCAATGTGTTGTGTTGAATTTAGAAATCAACAAATATTAGTGAGATTTCCATTTGTAAACAACCATTATGTAGCCACATGCAAGGGGTATATTTGACAGTTTTTGCACTAATATGCTGGACACATTAGAGGGGTGGCCATCCTTGAGGGGTACTTTTGAACACAAACTTGTTGGTGCCATGTGAGTCAGGCTGTATAAAGCAGGTGGCTGCTGCTGGGATGGAGGGGCGTTCAAGAGGGGGACCACTGTATTCATATTTAGACTTAAGCTTTTTGGACAAAACTCTCATTATCACAGTTAAGCAGCAACAGCTTATATTAGACAAATAAAATTTGTTATGCCATTTTTTGCATGTATGTATGTATATATATATATATATATATATATATATATATAGATAACCTGATTAAATTCTCATGTCATTAGAACATTTTCTCAAATTTTTCTACATTTTTTAACTTTTTGTACTTGCATGTTGTTTGGTCGGCAGTGGGGGCATACATGTTTTTACAAACACAAATCTAGTTAAATAGCTTGAAGTCAAGAACAGCAGGAAGGGCACAAAACTGCATGTTGACCAAAATCCAACACAGAAATCAGAAATAATTGATGGGTCATTTCACTAAAACTGAACAGTCAATTAATTGGAACAGCACTACTAAAAATCCACTTGGCTTGATGAGCACTGAGTGCACAAGGACAAGCAACTTTAACATGCCCCTTCATGAATGTGGTAAGGGTATATAGTGTTTGCGTTGTCAATCCATATATCATCATGTCCATCTGGTTGAGTTTTGCATAATGTCACTGTGGCAGGGTATTTGTGCTTGCATAATGTCCCTGTGGCAGGGTATTTGTGCTTGCATAATGTCACTGTGGCAGGGTATGAATACATTTTTATTCTATATAAGCAACAAAATACTACATCATAGTTTCTTGTCCAGCAGGACAAGTACCAGTTACAAATATTTTTGAGCTATGAAACATTTTACTTTCAGGAATTTTATTTTCTCTTACTAGATTCACTGTCAGTTGGAGGTCTCGACTGGGAGGAACCATCTTGCCCCTCATCAATTGGGGCGTCCCCTACAAATCACTACTCCCTGCTAATGCAGCCCTCCGAGCCATCTACACCAGTCATCCGTTCCCCTTCCCCAAAGGGTGTGGACAAAAACACAACCTGTTGTAACAGGAAAAAATCCTGCCTTGTTACAGAATTTGCTAAGAAAAGATGGTGAGTGGTGATCAGTTTGTTTCTTTTGATTGCCACTGACATTAAACTTTTTGTTAAAAACTGGTAAAATATTGATAGTTAAAGTTATGCTGTTAATTAATAAACAAGAGTGTGTAAGGTTGTTAATTCTTTGCTTCTAGAAAGGAAATTTAGAACAACTTAAAAAATTCTTGGTTGTATTACAGTTACTGTATATATTCACATATAAGCTGGAACCAAATGCAAACAACAGACCCTGATCTGCCATCGCATAATGCGCCAGCAGATCAGGGTCTTATGTTGTTTGTTCTACTGATTAGTCCTTATAAACTGCATAGACACAGATCTGCTGTCGCATTATGTAGCGGCAGATCTGAGTCTATGCAGTTTGCAGTTGGTATAGGCCTATACATGAGTTGCAAGTACAATAGTTCCTCTTTCTGTATCAGAGTAGTAGTATGTACTTGGAACCTTGTCCCCATTTTATGACAGGCCGCATTTTTATCACAGCTGTAACGGGTGTTGTGGTTGGTAGCATCTATAAAGATGGATCACAATAATGCAAGTTTTTGTGTATTGCAGGGGCGGCATTAAGCTGAATGTCTGTGTTTTATACGCTCTTTTTGACCTGTAAAATGCATCGTTTTGCCCACTATATACTTGAAACACATTCATGATGTCAAGATTCCTGTTTGAGTGGAGGCATGTTTTCATGCCTGTTGACCATGCATCATAAATTCCAGTTTTGTTGACACATGCAGAACTTGACCTTTTTCTGTGGTAAGACTGGTTTGTGCTTGAATCTTTGCCAGTTCGGAAAGCTGTTGTTGCGTTTGTTAGCAAAATAGAATGCACTCCTAAAATCCACACCAATGTCTTTAGACCAATCAGCTGATTTATAGATTTATATGAGATATATTGTACATATTCCCAAGGACCTTGAAAATCTGGAAATGGATCTCCCATTTTCCTGAAGCAGAGGTTTAGCCACAGCTATCCATGTAAGTTGCCAGAGGGTGATCTAATTAGTGACCATTTCAAACTTTAGGTTATCAGTCAAATGGTGAATAAATGGTCGAAATTGACAAAAAGCCCATGTAAGGTTTCTCCTTAGGATTTTAAAACTTGGAGTTCTGGTCTCCCAATGTGGAAAAAGTTGTAGCCTCAGCTCTTAAAATTAGGGACCTTGTCAGAAAATGAGGTGGACCAAAATAAATATTCCAGACAGTATTGTATTGTAAATAAGATGTCATTTTCTTACATATGACCAAAGAATAGATAAATTAGATCATATAGCGTAATAAAGAGAACAGAACTGAGGTATATATATATATAAAAAATGTAAATTTTTTCAATAATTTCCTTATAGTGCATAACATTGTGATAACATCAGGCATGAAGAATGATAGTATCGTGTAACAAATTACAGATCAGAAAAGCATGTGCATGTAAATGTACTCGAATGTGCCAAAAGTCATACCTGTCCAAGGCACAATAAATCTGTAAAAGTTTACTTTCATAGTTGGGCAAATGCTAAAAGGTTTTACTCGTCCAGAATAAACTCTTACTCAACCAGCTATTGTAGATCTGTAACAGTTTACAACCTTAATTCGATCAGGTGAGAGGCTGTTTTTTTGGAACTTATTCTGTGACCCTTCTCACACCAGTTATAAGTAATTACAAATTGCGACCAGTCTGCTCTTCCACTGGCAAGCATTTATTAGTATGGAAGAGATCAGAGTGCTTGTATCTGATTGGTTGAGCTCATTACCACTCATAAGACGGTATTTTTGATCCGATTTTGAGTAAACATGGTAAATAGACTTAAACTATCAAGATGTTCAGTAAGGTTCGTTATGATGAAACTTTCTGCATAAAAATGAAATTCGGCGCAATTGGAAATAGTTCTCAAATATTAAAATACTGTTTGTCTTTCTAAAGGAAAGCAAGGGAAGTAACATGATATATGGAGAATCACAGGTTTGGGTGATAGAGTTCTTTCCCTTGCAACAACTTTTGCAAACCAGGTTTAAAAAAAATAATGTTAGAATACAAGACGCATAAATTTCAGTAGAACAATTTACAAAAATTAGTAGAAAAGTAGGGATTAAAATGGAAAACAAAAATTCTGGTAGAATGTATGGACTTTTTGGTGAACTAACGTATGTACTCACGTATAAGTCTTGTCCAAATGCAAACAACATAGACTCTGATATGCCGTCACATAATGCTTCAGCAGATCAGGGTCTGTGTTGTTTGTTTTATTGATTAGTCCTTACAAATTGCATAGACCCAGATTTGCCTGCGCATTATGTGATGGCAGATCTGGTTCTATGCAGTTGGTATCCGCTTATAAGCGAGTATATATGGTAAGTTGGCAGTATTCTCGACAGAACATTCTTTTCATTGAAGAGAAACTCTGGTCACTCGTAATTGAGTGAGTGATTGGAAAATTCACTTGACTACAAAAATTTTCAATTGCAATTTTCGAGTTTGGCAAGTGAATTTTCAATCCCTGCTGTCCATCACACTGAACTTTTTCAAGCCATAGAAACGTTGAATTCCAGGAAGAATACCAACTGTCTGTAACACTCTTAGGTGCAGTGTTTTTCTAGTATTGCATATTTTAATAGATCACCATGAAATCTTCTATGATCATCAATTTTTCCATATTTTTTTTCATGTCCAAAATGTTTCGATCTGTACCATTCGCTTAGGCGATTGCATTTGTAATATGTTAGACTGGTCACTTATAAGCTGTAAACCAGACTTGTCACATGTAAAGCTGGCCATTTACTGTAGGAACTGGCAGTCTCACAATTGAAAAGGGATTGTGCTGTGAATTGCATCTGCTAACTGCTTTTAGCATAAAATGTGGTATATATTTGTAAATAGACGTTGTTATTATCTAGTTGCTGCATTATGATTATTGACAAGTTTCACTTGACAATTCCAGTTTTTACTTGCAACTTGGAGCGCTGTAATGGGTCCAAAACATTTTTCGTGGACCCAGGCTACAGAAATCCTTAGTGCCACCCCTGTATTGATAAGTAGATTTTTTGTGTGCTGACCTTGTTTAGTCTTATTTATTGTGTGAAGGATGTACTTACAAATTTGTGTTATGTTTAGGTCTGTTTTCAGGCAGTAGGGCATTTTATTCCATGCATACATTTCATTATTGTGGTTTGTTTTGTTTTAGCTCTACTGGTCATAGACCATAAGAGCTTATGCTGTGGCCAATCATTCATCATCTGTCCATCGTCCATCTGTTGGCACAAGTTTGTTATCACTACTCCTTCTAAACTACTGCAATGATTACCATGAAACTTGACACATGGATTCATCCTGAGGTCTAGAGGTCCTAAATGAAACTGATACCCATGGCACATCCATTATGGCAGCTATATAACAGATGGTCATATCGACATGGGGTTTTCACTAAAAGACTTATTATAATCTTTAGTTGGTCCAAAATGAAAATGGTGGCATCTAACATCCAGTTTGGCCACCACAGCAGCCATCTTGTAAATCTTCTTGCTACTTCTCCTAACGGATGGTCATATCGACATGAGTTTTAAATTAAAAGACATCTTTTGATATTGGGTTGGTACAAAATGAAAATGGTGCTAATCTGACCACCAATGAGGCCATATTGCAAATTTTGTTATTGCTGAGTCTCCTAAATGGATGGCCGTATTGACATGGATGTTTCACTAAAGACTTATGAAGTCTACTTGGTCGTAAATGAAAATATTGCCCATCAGACCTCCAACATGGTCACAATGGTGGCCATCTTGAAAATCTTATCTTGTTATTACTATACCTCCAGAACAGATGCTCATATTGACATACGGTATTAACTAGAAGACTTATGATGAAACTAAGTAGGTTCCAAATAAAAATTGTGTTGAACTGACATCCAACATGGCAGCCACAGTGGACATCTTGAAATTGGTATTTACTTTCTGGTTTGGAACTAACTCAAGTTTTTTAAAATTAAGTGGAGTATTTTGTGAACACTGGAAAAACTTGTTTTGACACAACTCTTAACCATCAAGATGTTAATTATGCCTTACCAAATTAAATAATTTAGTGACCAAGACTAGTTCAGGGTGTATTTGATTATATGGCTTTGTTTGAATGAGTGTTCTTATGGTGATCAAGTATCATTTAAAATATGCACAGAACATCTGGTACCTAAACTGTTAGCACTGTTTATATTGATCAGTCACCATCACTCAACATGGACTGTGCTTATGGCAAGAGCAATACACTGATAACTTTGGACTAAATGCTTAAAAAAATTGTTTTGTGTAATTTGAATGCATGAAAAAATTTCTTTACCCATTTTTAACCAAATTGTCTGTGTAAAATATACATACATGCTGCTTATCTTAGAGCTCTGATAAAGGTATGGGATTTTGACTAAAAGACTCATTATCCTGTATAGCAGGTATTAAATGAAAATGATGCTCAGACCTCCACCATGACAGTCATGGGGGCCATCTTGAAAATCTTATCACCATTCCTCTTGGATGCATCGACAGTGGGTTTTCACTAAAACACCTCTCCCTATATTTAGTTGGCCGTAACTGAAAACAGTGCGGATGTCATCTCTCATATTTTGAACAATCTTGTTATTGCTACTTCTCCTGAACAGATGGTCATGCTAGCATGGTTTTCTTTCCCTATATTAAAATGATGATTGAATCTCTAAAATGGCTACCTTGACAGTCATCCTGAAAATCTTTATTTGGTTGCTTCTTCTGAATGGATGATTGTATTGACATAGGGTTTTCACAAAAAACTCTATAAATATGTAACTGATTCTGAATAAAAATGATACTCGTATGACCTCTAACATTACATTCATAGTGGTCATCTAGATAAACTTGTTATTGCTACTCGTGCACGATGGCATCGACAAAGTGGTTTTCACTAAAACACTTCTTGCACTACATGTATGAATGTAATTGGTTCTGAATAAAATGGTGCAGATTTGATCACTAGCATATCCACACTTTTGTGAATGAGTTAGAAAACCAGACCTAACTGACCTTGTGGTAAAGCCATAGGTCATTGCTTAAATTTTTGTACTTCATTGAAGTTAACGAATGCAGTGACACATACATTTACCAATCAATTTTCACCAGACTTTGTATTTAGCTGTATTCCAATAAACACATTGATTGTTGTCACTCCGACATCGATATTAAGGTCAAAAGTCTTGACTCTGGCTTTAGCTGCACTGGCATGTGAGCATGATAACACAAGTATGAATGGATTTTTATAAAACCAAGTTTGATGCCAGTTCAATAATGTGGGCCTCTTTTTAAATTTTTTTTTTTTTTACAGATTTAACCAACCTAAGTATGTGGGTATATTTTGATGTCTGAGACAAATAAGTTCAATAATCATTTAACCATGAGGTCAACTGGAACATGTAAGAAAATATTTATGTTACCAAATTTGCTATATTGGAGTTTTTCAAGAGTATCTGAGATGGTTTCAGTACTCAGCAGTTAAAAAAAAAAATAACCAAAGATGTGAACTTGCTGTATTCCTAGAAATTCTTTTTGACCAGTAGAGCAATCAGTCCCTGTGAGTGAGTCTTGTTCCTGTTATTTGTAGGTCAGAACTAACAAAATGTGAGCGCATGGATGTGCTTGAAGACATCAGCTTGACCATTAGCCAGAACCTTGGTTTACGAGAACAACTAGAAGTTATCAGAATCATTAACCCTACAGCATCGATCTCTCCCACGGACACAGAGTTTGTCATAGGTAAAAAATTTATATTCACAATGGAGATAGCATGTGTCAAAGAATCAAGTTAGACAATTGATGGCTACTAAAGAGTATGAGTTGTCTTCTCAAAAACACTGCAGTGTCCTCAATAACAATTAATCTGTTTAATAAACAATACATTAAAGGTTATTCAACCTCCCTTTAATGAAGTATCATGTTCATACAAGGAAATAAGAATATACAAAGTGTATTGGCCATATTTCACTTATGCTGGTGGAGTTCATTAAATTATGTGAAATCTATATGTAGTTGTATTTATCTCAGCAGGTGTAACTTTTACTCGGCTCCACTAATAGCATGGATTAAACTTGGGAAGTTTGTTAATTCCCTCTGTATTCCTAAAGGACTTGCTGTAGATGGTAACATCGTAGGTCATAAATCAATTAAGTCTATTACCCAACAGTGGATGGATTTATACATTTTATAAAACTTGGCTTGCCCAGGGCAAGCTGACTGGAAAATTGAACTTTCCCTTGGAAAATTTGAGCTTGCCCCAAACATAATATCCCAACATGAGTAAAACAATAAGATAAAATAAAATATAGTACATTTTAGGGAAATCATGTTAAATTTATTTAAACTTTTGTTTTCTTTGTATCTCTGTTGGCACCTTAAAACCATATGCTGATAATTAAAGTTATCAAAAAAATACATGTGTAAATAATGCATGTAGATATATAGATTAGAAAGAGTTAGAGTGCAGATATAGTTAGAAGAGCAAAAGCAGACATGTACATATATATAGACAGATAAATGGATACATAGAAAAGGGTTTGGAAATAGCTGGATTTTTAAGTAAGAGAGAGAAAATGAACACAAGACTGTTTGTAATGATTTATTTATATTCGCAACTGAAGGATTTGTGAACACTTATTTTATCCATTTACTTAACAATTATCATCTAGTCACCTTGAATTGGCGACATGCATCAAAATATTTGACAATCCGACTTATGAAAATGATTTGAAAACACTCATTTTTGTCCATTTCATTGTTTGCCAAGCAGTGTGTATGTATCGATCTCCTGTAATTATCATGTAAACAACAGATCATAAACACAGCTTGAGGGTGCTACATTTTCATAACATCAATCACGCTTTGAATCAAATCCTCTTGGTGATTATGTGTTATAAACAAGTACCTTTATTTCCAAAAACACCTGTCAATGAAATCTCACGAGTTTTATTATTAACATATAACCTACTCACCGTAAAATTGGTGACATGCATCATCAAAACAATCTTTGAAAGGGTGATTATTTAGAGTTGGCAATCTGACAAACTGACCTAGGCTAACTTAGGACCTGAAAGTCGGTGAATCCCGGATATGTACAAATATTACGATTAAAATGTAACATAAGTTAAAATATAAATGTTTATTCCTTATATGTTAAAACTTGATTTAAATAGTAAATATTTACATTGTCACGTCTGCATGAGAAAATGCGAGACTGACCTTGACATTGACTACAAGATGGAAATGACACATACAATAGATGAAAGAAACTGTGGCCAGTTATGTAGAAGAAGAATGTGCTACAAATAAATGCTAAATAAAGGTGCTGATATATGTACTGGGGCGAGATTGCAGGGTTTAAATCTTGCAGAACATAAAGCATTAGGAATTGAACACAACCCCTTGTGGGTAAAATACCTTGCTCAGAACCAGACCACCGATGTTAAATACAATTTCTTGTATCTTGTATCCCTCTCTCAATTTTTTGGGACTTGCTCATGGGCAAGTGCTTTGCAAACTTGTGCTTGCCGGAACAGAATTTGAGCTTGTCCCGTGAGTTGGGCAAGTGGATATGCAAATCCCTGCAGTGTAGCTCGCCTGACTCCATCTGTAATTTCCGGCAATTTCACTGTAGTGGAATGTACTTCAGTGGATACTACACAGACATTAGTGGAAAATGGCCAATAAACTTTCTGTTCTGTATACTAAAACATTTCTTTTTCTTTATAAAAACTTCAAGTTTAACAGAAAAGTTTCGTTTTGCAACTCTGATGTCTTTTCTTTGACACACAAAATGCTTAAAAACATTTTATCAGTTCATAAACCTAGCGCTGTCATCTTCTGTTATTAACCTATGGAGATGACCTGATTAGATTTTCAGGCCATGATGCCATTTTTAATATTTTTTTTTTACAGATTTGTGAATTTCTTGGACTTTAACCTTTTTTTTAAACAATCTTTGACAGCACATTTTACAAAAATTCTGGAGGTGAACAAATGAAATTTTTTGGTAGGCATATCTGTACTTGTATGTAGAGGGCTTGATTTGATTTTTGGGCCATTACAGCATCTATATTTTTAGACTTTTTTGGCCTGTTGTTGGGGCATACTTGGTTTACGAACACAAATCAGCCTTGTGCTTACAGCCGTACAGATCTTTATGGTAATCTTGACAGTGATTATTCTAGATTATCAGTCTATTATTTTTTGCGTCTCTCATGAATGTGAACACATGTATACTAGTATACATGTACTACATATTTTGTTTTCTTCCAAATCATCAGAAAGAATTAGTTTGATGTGACATGGGGATATGTTTAGGTCATCAGGCTGAACTATATTCATAAGCCATAGCAAACAAGTTCCTTCCCCTGACTTGGAACAAAGCATGAATACAGTTTTACACTTGTTACATACCCCTGTTTTCTGAACTTTTCAAGTATCTTTAGCTGTAGTGTGAATGGAATTTAAAGAAAATTGGAGTTTATAAAAGTTCAGTTTGGTGCATCAAAGCTTATTGATTTGCGATATGTAAATGTGGCTTGAACACCTGTATCGAACATCAGATCAACTATGTAAGATCAAATGGGTTTGTAATATATAAATGTCGAGTAAAGGATCTTTATTAGGTAAAATTAATTTGTTCAGCAGTTGGCTAAATGTGACAAATTTCATTGTAATGGACTTCATCAGATAAATGAGGGTTCACTATATGTGCATACAGTGGAGTCTTGATTATTCAAATCTCCTTTAAACCAACACTGTATCTATCATACAATATGAATACATACACTAAGTACAACAATATTTTCCTTGGACACTTACATTTTATTGTAATAACAGTTTTATCATGTGCTGAAGTAACTCGTGAAAACATAACATCTTTGAAAATAGTGTTAACCTGAAATGAGCTGCACCATGGAATTTTCCATTTCGCATCTTGCTTTCATTTAACTTTAGTGTACATTTATCATCTACCAGCATTTATTATAATAAATATCTCAGTTTTATGAATTTCGTTTCCTTACAAAGTAACAAATCGTTAATTAAATGACAAATTGCGTATTTTCATACATTTAGTCTCTTTTGTCATTATTTCAATCTCAAAATAAATTAAATCTTCCTTGCCATAGAGGGTGACTTTAACCTTGAAAATAGGCTACACTAACATTTTACATTGCAACTCATTCAAATATCACAAACCTTGAATGTTTTCATCGCCAGATAGTTTTAAAATAGATATTCATTGCCATCTTACAGTTTTTATCATCTTTCACAACATATACAACTGCTAGCACAAACAGATACATAGATGGACATCCACCAATGAAAAGTTGTAGGCATATTTTTAGATTCTTTTCTGACAAAAAAACACGGCCACTGGGCGCACAGGATAAAGATTTGGTGGATAAAGATTTGGTGGACATATGACGAAAAATTGTGGGAAAACCACGAGTCCATGCTCAGTGTGCGACACTGGACTAGTATTAGCAGATGAAAACATTAGTACAATTGGTGCATTGCCTTACTTGTTCTTAGATAAATCTGAAATCTGCAGCAACATTAATATTTTTACTTTCTTTAATTAGAAATGCAGTAACAGTGATATCTTGGTATGTACTCTGTAGGCACTTCTAGTCTGTTCTTCTGTTTGATGTAACTGAAAGAGTTCGTTAAAGTGCCAGAGAAACTAGCCAGTCATAACTGCCTGCACACATGATTCCAACATCTTGTGCTGGTTTTAAAACTGTCATACATGTTAGTACATTCCTCTTTATGACCTAGTAATGGGAGTTGATGATTTATAACTTGGTTGGTTACGGAATAAAGTTGAGTATGTTCACTGTGTATTGGCCATGTTTTACTTGTGCTGGTGTAGTTGTATCCAGATTACACCTTGCTTCACATTGTTGCAGGTGATCTTGGGCCTATACTCCACTGTGGTGTTAGGTATTAACTTGTGGTTCATTTACAACAGGCTGGGTTATGACCTGCTGTGAGGCCTTTGAAGATGTAGTCAGATACACAAAATACTCCACCAACTGGCCAAGTAGACCTCAATTTTTTTATATTAGTGTCAGTGTGGCATCTGACATTAATGATGTGACATGAAATTGAATTATAACAATTATAACAATAACAAAGAGAGAAATATCATGTGAATGTTTAACTGGAAGGCAATTTGATGAAAATATCAGCTCACACTTAAAATGAAATTTTTTTGACAGTGTATGTAGAAATAATTAAAACAAATATTAAAACTTCTCTTATTTTGCTTCACCACAGTTGTTGTACCACATGGTTATACTATAAAATGGCCCAAGCAAAAATTGGTAACTGTTTTATAGTAGAGTCCTCTTTTCATACATTATAGGATGAAATAAGTCATAATTTGTTTTTGTTTGGTCTGCAGAAATTCTGATTTTCACTCATTTTTCAAGGATCGGGTGTGAATTTTTTGACTAATTCTGTAGATAGCAATGTAATTTCTGGCATTTATGATCATCAAATTTGCACTAACATGGATTACAAAGCATAAAACTTCATTTTTCTACTTTCCACAATCCTCTTTAGAGGGGAAATTGACACAAAAGTAGATGTTTTCACTTTGATTATTAATGCAATTGACACAAAAGTAAATGTTTTCACTTTGATTATTAATGCAATTGACACAAAAGTAGATGTTTTCACTTGGATTATTAATGCAATAGACACAAAAGTAGATGTTTTCACTTGGATTATTAATGCATTGTATTGAAATAAAAGGGGATGGGTTAATGGCATGAAATCAAGGCAAGATGAAATAGACTTCGCTTTTTGGGGCTTCTTTAGGAAATTTGATAGACATGGAGGCTAGTATTTTGCCATAATCGCCACCAAGCGTGGACTCTTTGTATCCATCCAGCATGCTGGTAACATTTCCATGATATTGTTACATGTGTCTACTACAAATGAACAGGTATGTTTGTATACCTTAAAATGAAGCATATAATCTGTTTAAAAAATGTTTCATTTTCTACAAACATCTTCCATCTGCATGAAGTAAAACCTCATTCATGCAAAATCCATAAATATTATCCTTCATTTAATTTTGACCATGTTGGCTTTTTAAATAGTATTTACTTTGCTGAAAACTTGAAAAAAATATTTTAAGATTGTTTCAATGAAAAAGTAGGAAGTCTTGTATTATAATAGATTAATGTAAGTTATACAAAAAACATACACAGATAGCAAAAATTAAAACAATAGATATATCTCGGCACTTAACTCTCTTACTGCTGTAAATGTTTCTGTAAAATTATACATCAGCTGAAATGAATCTCACTGGTATGCTTTAAGTTGTGTAGGAATAAAAAATGTGTTCACTAACACAACATTCATATTTTATGAACATTTGTGATAATTTTATTACCTGTTTGATGGGCACATCCAAGTTTACTCTTTCTGTTTTCATTAACATTGAGAGTTTGTCAAAGTGCCATAAAAACTAGGCCATCATAACTGCCAGCACAGAAGTCCTCACTACTATGTTGGTTTTAAAACTGTCAGACAGTTATTTATAAATTTATATTGCCAGAATGAAAGTTTTGTATGAAGTTTGAATTTATGTTGAAAGTTATTATTGTGGTATGGTTAGACACCTTCCAAACTCATTTTATTCTGAAACCAGTCACGCAGATTTAAAACTTCCAGATTTGTCTTGTCAGGGAAGACTTTTTTACATAGGGAGTGCACTGATCATGTCTTCATGTATAGGTGTAATTTTGCAACATAGGCTGGTTTAATTCAGACAGTAGCTGTTCAGTACTGAAGCATAAGGCTTAGACTAAATCAGACAATGTGTCACAGTCTAAAATCAAGCTCTTCCTGGCCAGTGTGTGCATTCTGTTTTCAATGTGGTCACTAAAGGATTTGCAGCTGCTAGCAGTTAAATCTAACATACACACTGGTTGTTATATTATTATTGCCTTCTCCAGGGGGAGCTGTTCTCTGATTGTGCTGTCTGCTGGGATATAGTGCCTGAACCATACTCTACCAGACAAACACTGTAAGAGCATTGTTCCAAGGGAGAAGGCAATAATAGATTTAGTACATAACATGACTTCATGTAGAGTCATATAACATTTTTGGTAAGTGGCAATAGTGCCTGCTGGAACAGGTGTAATGACTGTTGCCTGATAGAGTATTCCAGAGTCAGTGGGAAATGCCTACTGTCATAAAATAAATCCCAGTAGTTAGTCAATCAGTGGTTGAAAATTAGGTATGTTCTAATATAAATCTGTGGTAAGATCTATATTTAATATTGTTGTTTTCTTGAATTAGAAATGCAGTAACATTGGTATACTGATATGTACTCTGTAGGCACTTCTAGTCTGTTCTTCTGTTTTATTTAACTGAAACAATTCCTTGAAATGCCAGATAAACCAGTCAGTCATAACTGCCTGCACACGTGATTCCAAGATCTTGTGCAGGTTTTAAAACTGTCACACATACTGAATAAAGTACAATATGCACAGTGTATTGGCACATTTCACTTGTGCCAGTGTAGTTGTCACCTAATTGCACCTTCACGGTGCAGTATCCAGGTGTTACAAGTGATATCAGCACCGGTGCTCCACTGTGGTGTTGTGTATTAACCTGTATTAGATTTACGACAGGCAGAATTATCACCTGCTGTGAGGCCTTTGAAAATTGTGTCAAATTCACAAGATAGTCCACCAAATTGTCAGATGGACCCCAATTTTAGTCTGTAATGTCCGGTGGAATCATTGCCTGTCAGGTGCACACAAGAAGTGCCCAAATCAGAGCAGTATTTGTCAGTGAACTTTAATTCATTGATGCATCCATAATCATGACATTTTATCTGTGATGCAATATATGTATACATTTGTCCCATATTCAGTGTTGCACATTGAGCATGGTCTTGTGGGTTTCTGCAATTATTTGTCTGGACCCTGTGCACCCCCCAGGGCATACTTTTTCATCAGAAAAAATAGAAAAATACGCCTACAATTTTTCATTAGTGGATGTCCATCCATGTCTCTGTTGGCTATAGCAATGGCCTAAGTTGCAAAAGGTTATAAAAACTGTAAGATGGCAATGAATATCTATTTTAAAACAATTAATCTGGCAATGAAAACATTCAAGGTTTGTGGTAGTTGGTCATGTTGCAATGTAAAGTGGTTGACGGCTGTTAGTGTAACATATTTTTGAGGTTAAAGTCACACCTATGGCGAGTAAGATTTAATTTATTTTGAGGTTGAAATAATGACAAAAGGAGAGTAAATTTATGCAAATAACACAATTTGTAATTTAATTAGTGATTTGTAACATTGGTATTCTGATATGTACTCTGTAGGCACTTCTAGTCCGTTCTTCTGTTTGATGTAACTGAAAGAATTCGTTGAAGTGCCAGATAAACCAGTCAGTCATAACTGCCTGCACACGTGATTCCAACATCTTGTGCAGGTTTTAAAGCTGTCACACATACTGAATAAAGTAAATATGCACAGTGTATTGGCACATTTCACTTGTGCCAGTGTAGTTGTCACCTAATTACACCTTCACGGTGCAGTATCCAGGTGTTACAAGTGATATCGGCGCTGGTGCTCCACTGTGGTGTTGTGTATTAACCTGTAATAGATTTACGACAGGCAGAATTATCACCAGCTGTGAGGCCTTTGAAAATTGAGTCAAATTCACAAGATAGTCCACCAAATTGTCAGATGGACCCCAATTTTGGTCTGTAATGTCCGGTGGAATCATTGCCTGTCAGGTGCGCACAAGAAGTGCCCAAATCAGAGCAGTATTTGTCGGTGAACTTTTTAATTCATTGGTGCATCCATAATCGTGACATTTTATCTATGATATGATATGTGTATACATTTGTGCCATATTCAGTGTTGCACATTGAGCATGGTCTTGTGGGTTTCTGCAATTTTTTGTCTGGACCCTGTGCACCCCCTGGGCATGCTTTTTCATCAGAAAAAATAGAAAATACGCCAACAACTTTTCATTAGTTAATGTCCATCCATGTCACTGTTGGCTATAGCAATGGTCAAAGTTGCAAAAGGTTATAAAAACTGTAAGATGGCAATGAATATCTATTTTAAAACAATTAATCTGGCAATGAAAACATTCAAGGTTTGTGGTAGTTGGTCATGTTGCAATGTAAAGTGTTTGACGGCCGTTAGTGTAACATATTTTTGAGGTTAAAGTCACACCTATGGCGAACAAGATTTAATTTATTTTGAGGTTGAAATAATGACAAAAGGAGAGTAAATTTATGCAAATAACACAATTTGTAATTTAATTAGTGATTTGTAACATTGGTATTCTGATATGTACTCTGTAGGCACTTCTAGTCCGTTCTTCTGTTTGATTTAACTGAAAGAATTCGTTGAAGTGCCAGATAAACCAGTCAGTCATAACTGCCTGCACACGTGATTCCAACATCTTGTGCAGGTGTTTAAGCTGTCACACATACTGAATAAAGTACAATATGCACAGTGTATTGGCACATTTCACTTGTGCCAGTGTAGTTGTCACCTAATTACACCTTCACGGTGCAGTATCCAGGTGTTACAAGTGATATCGGTGCTGGTGCTCCACTATGGTGTTGTGTATTAACCTGTAATAGATTTACGACAGGCAGAATTATCACCAGCTGTGAGGCCTTTGAAAATTGAGTCAAATTCACAAGATAGTCCACCAAATTGTCAGATGGACCCCAATTTTGGTCTGTAATGTCCGGTGGAATCATTGCCTGTCAGGTGCGCACAAGAAGTGCCCAAATCAGAGCAGTATTTGTCGGTGAACTTTGATGCATCCATAATCATGACATTTTATCTGTGATATGATATGTGTATACATTTGTGCCATATTCAGTGGTGCACATTGAGCATGGGCTTGTGGGTTTCTGCAATTTTTTGTCTAGACCCTGTGCACCTCCCTGGGCATGCTTTTTCATCAGAAAAAAAATACAAAAATACGCCAACAACTTTTCATTAGTTAATGTCCATCCATGTCACTGTTGGCTATAGCAATGGCCAAAGTTGCAAAAGGTTATAAAAACTGTAAGATGGCAATGAATATCTATTTTAAAACTGTATCTGGCAATGAAAACATTCAAGGTTTGTGGTAGTTGGTCATGTTGCAATGTAAAGTGTTTGACGGCCATTAGTGTAACATATTTTTGAGGTTAAAGTCACACCTATGGCGAGTAAGATTTAATTTATTTTGAGGTTGAAATAATGACAAAAGGAGAGTAAATTTATGCAAATAACACAATTTGTAATTTAATTAGTGATTTGTTAATTTGGAAAGAAAAGTAATTAAAAAAACATTGGTAATTATTATAATAAATGCTAGTAGATAATGAGTTTAAACTAAAGTTAAATGAGACCTAGAGCTCGAATGAAAAATTCCATGGTGCAGCTCATTTCCGGTTAACAAGATATTAAAACATGTTAATGTTTTCATGAGTTACTTGAGCACATGATAAAACTTTTATTGCAGTAACGTAAATGTCCAAGAAAAATATGATAGTACAGTGTAGACCATAAAGTTAAGGTAGCAGAACTCTTGAAACAAATAAGATTATCTCCTTTTTATATTAGTACATTATGTATTATTATTTTCCTTGTTCCCTCTAAAATTTTGTGTGTCCCTTATGTGCAACACTGCATATCGAGATAGTTCCAGAAATAGAGCAAACCTTTAAAAAGTCCTTTTTCCATTGTCTTGAATCAATAATTGTCTCACTCTAATGTTTGTATTACTAGTTCTGTCTGTCTTGCATGCACTGAAACTAAATCAATAACAAAGAAAAGTTTTGATCGGCTGATGTACTAAAATTTGATTTCATGTTTAAGCATTTGTGATCAGATTTGGAGGTTGACATGTACCAATTAACCTTTACTCATATACAGACAAATTGGGATGCTCCAAGTCATTTGAATGCAAGCACATTTTGATGCCTCTACCATATTTCAATGTAAGCGTATTTGGATCCTTTGAAAGCAGTTTGCATTGGTAATTCATGGCACTACCTTATGGTTATATCCCCTCAGTAAAATGGGCTTTCTGATGTCCTAGCATCTACTATGGTAATTCATGGCACTACCTGATGGTTATATCCCCTCAAGTAAAATGGGCTTTCTGATGTCCTAGCATCTACTATGGTAATTCATGGCACTACCTGATGGTTATATCCCCTCAAGTAAAATGGGCTTTCTGATGTCCTAGCATCTACTATGGTAATTCATGGCACTACCTGATGGTTATATCCCCTCAAGTAAAATGGGCTTTCTGATGTCCTAGCATCTACTAGTGTATTAGAGGAATCCTAAGTAACCAATCAGAGATAAGAGGACACTGGACGCACCCCGCCGTTCTGAAATGCAAATGGCTGCTGCTATCTTTACAGGCAGAATCACAGAATCCAGGCAATCAGATACATTTTTAAGGGTTTATCTCAAGACCTTGTAAATAATCATAAAAACTGTCTTATAAACAACAGTGAACAAAGCAAGCCCATAAAGCCAACAAAGTAATGACATGGATCACTGATTTTGAAGGCCAACATTGAGTGGAATCTATTTATAGCATGTTAGCCTGGGATTCACCACTTGATATACAAGTGAGCAATATTGTTGCTGTTTATCAGTCTATACTTTAGAAAGAACCAGTAAACATTGGATGTTAAATTTGAAAATCTTTTAATATGCATACACGTACAGTACAGCTCACATGAGTTTTCATTTTCCATTTGTTGCTATGGGACAGTTAATCACCTCCATGTTTGCTTCACAATGAAGCTGTGCAGTGGAGGGGTAAATACCTACAAATCACCACCATGATTCGGCATGCATGTATTGTGCTTCACCATGGAGGGGGCTGGTCGACATTACTAATTGATATTTGAATAGCCAATGCGTTAAGACCACTCATAGGAAGACTAAGGCATTATAATGATTTACAATCAGATACCATTTCAAGAATAAATTGTCTTTACGTCGATTATATATTTGACAAAAAAAAAAACAATTTCAAAAGAGTCTTGTATCTTCAATATATGTGTGTTTAGTAAAGGTTGATCGGTTTTGGTGCAGGATGCTTCTATTTACAGTTATTGCTGATGTCAAAAATTTATGAGTATTCCCAATTCAGTGTAAACATAGTCCATGAAGTTTATATCATGATCCATGGAAAGTAGATCACGGACACTTCTATAGTATGGGCCATTCCATTCTGAATCGTACACCACCTTCGCTCTTCAAAAATATTTACCTGGGCCAGTTACTATCTAGCTGAGGATTATTTAATCTCTCTATACCTTACAAAATTTCAAACCAAACCTTGTTCCGTCTACACATACTTTTTTAATTTTGAAAAATAAAGTTGTTAACGGCGAGTGCAATGTTAAAGAAAATGCTATTTATAGTACAAGCACTGTCTAATACATGTCGTAAGGTGCATGGTTAATTCATTGATGCATCCATAATCATAACATTTTATCTGTGATATGATATGTGTATACATTTGTCCCATATTCAGTGTTGCACATTTAACATGGGCTCGTGGGTTTCTGCAATTATTTGTCTGGACCCTGTGCACCCCCACGTGCATGTTTTTTCATGAGAAAAAATAGAAAAATACACCTACAACTTTTCATTAGTGGATGTCCATCCATGTCTCTGTTGGCTATAGCAATGGCCAAAGTTGCAAAAGGTTATAAAAACTGTAAGATGGCAATGAATATCTATTTTAAAACAATTAATCTGGCAATGAAAACATTCAAGGTTTGTGGTAGTTGGTCATATTGCAATATAAAGTGTTTGACGGCTGTTAGTGTAACATATTTTTGAGGTTAAAGTCTCACCTATGGCGAGTAAGATTTAATTTATTTTGAGGTTGAAATAATGACAAAAGGAGAGTAAATTTATGCAAATAACACAATTTGTAATTTAATTAGTGATTTGTTAATTTGGAAAGAAAAGTAATTAAAAAAACATTGGTAATTATTATAATAAATGCTAGTAGATAATGAGTTTAAACTAAAGTTAAATGAGACCTAGAGCTCGAATGAAAAATTCCATGGTGCAGCTCATTTCCGGTTAACAAGATATTAAAACATGTTAATGTTTTCATGAGTTACTTGAGCACATGATAAAACTTTTATTGCAGTAACGTAAATGTCCAAGAAAAATATGATAGTACAGTGTAGACCATAAAGTTAAGGTAGCAGAACTCTTGAAACAAATAAGATTATCTCCTTTTTATATTAGTACATTATGTATTATTATTTTCCTTGTTCCCTCTAAAATTTTGTGTGTCCCTTATGTGCAACACTGCATATCGAGATAGTTCCAGAAATAGAGCAAACCTTTAAAAAGTCCTTTTTCCATTGTCTTGAATCAATAATTGTCTCACTCTAATGTTTGTATTACTAGTTCTGTCTGTCTTGCATGCACTGAAACTAAATCAATAACAAAGAAAAGTTTTGATCGGCTGATGTACTAAAATTTGATTTCATGTTTAAGCATTTGTGATCAGATTTGGAGGTTGACATGTACCAATTAACCTTTACTCATATACAGACAAATTGGGATGCTCCAAGTCATTTGAATGCAAGCACATTTTGATGCCTCTACCATATTTCAATGTAAGCGTATTTGGATCCTTTGAAAGCAGTTTGCATTGGTAATTCATGGCACTACCTGATGGTTATATCCCCTCAAGTAAAATGGGCTTTCTGATGTCCTAGCATCTACTATGGTAATTCATGGCACTACCTGATGGTTATATCCCCTCAAGTAAAATGGGCTTTCTGATGTCCTAGCATCTACTAGTGTATTAGAGGAATCCTAAGTAACCAATCAGAGATAAGAGGACACTGGACGCACCCCGCCGTTCTGAAATGCAAATGGCTGCTGCTATCTTTACAGGCAGAATCACAGAATCCAGGCAATCAGATACATTTTTAAGGGTTTATCTCAAGACCTTGTAAATAATCATAAAAACTGTCTTATAAACAACAGTGAACAAAGCAAGCCCATAAAGCCAACAAAGTAATGACATGGATCACTGATTTTGAAGGCCAACATTGAGTGGAATCTATTTATAGCATGTTAGCCTGGGATTCACCACTTGATATACAAGTGAGCAATATTGTTGCTGTTTATCAGTCTATACTTTAGAAAGAACCAGTAAACATTGGATGTTAAATTTGAAAATCTTTTAATATGCATACACGTACAGTACAGCTCACATGAGTTTTCATTTTCCATTTGTTGCTATGGGACAGTTAATCACCTCCATGTTTGCTTCACAATGAAGCTGTGCAGTGGAGGGGTAAATACCTACAAATCACCACCATGATTCGGCATGCATGTATTGTGCTTCACCATGGAGGGGGCTGGTCGACATTACTAATTGATATTTGAATAGCCAATGCGTTAAGACCACTCATAGGAAGACTAAGGCATTATAATGATTTACAATCAGATACCATTTCAAGAATAAATTGTCTTTACGTCGATTATATATTTGACAAAAAAAAAAACAATTTCAAAAGAGTCTTGTATCTTCAATATATGTGTGTTTAGTAAAGGTTGATCGGTTTTGGTGCAGGATGCTTCTATTTACAGATATTGCTGATGTCAAAAATTTATGAGTATTCCCAATTCAGTGTAAACATAGTCCATGAAGTTTATATCATGATCCATGGAAAGTAGATCACGGACACTTCTATAGTATGGGCCATTCCATTCTGAATCGTACACCACCTTCGCTCTTCAAAAATATTTACCTGGGCCAGTTACTATCTAGCTGAGGATTATTTAATCTCTCTATACCTTACAAAATTTCAAACCAAACCTTGTTCCGTCTACACATACTTTTTTAATTTTGAAAAATAAAGTTGTTAACGGCGAGTGCAATGTTAAAGAAAATGCTATTTATAGTACAAGCACTGTCTAATACATGTCGTAAGGTGCATGGTTAATTCATTGATGCATCCATAATCATAACATTTTATCTGTGATATGATATGTGTATACATTTGTCCCATATTCAGTGTTGCACATTTAACATGGGCTCGTGGGTTTCTGCAATTATTTGTCTGGACCCTGTGCACCCCCACGTGCATGTTTTTTCATGAGAAAAAATAGAAAAATACACCTACAACTTTTCATTAGTGGATGTCCATCCATGTCTCTGTTGGCTATAGCAATGGCCAAAGTTGCAAAAGGTTATAAAAACTGTAAGATGGCAATGAATATCTATTTTAAAACAATTAATCTGGCAATGAAAACATTCAAGGTTTGTGGTAGTTGGTCATATTGCAATATAAAGTGTTTGACGGCTGTTAGTGTAACATATTTTTGAGGTTAAAGTCTCACCTATGGCGAGTAAGATTTAATTTATTTTGAGGTTGAAATAATGACAAAAGGAGAGTAAATTTATGCAAATAACACAATTTGTAATTTAATTAGTGATTTGTAACATTGGTATTCTGATATATACTCTGTTTGCACTTCAAGTTGTTAACGGCGAGTGCAATGTAAAAGAAAATGATATTTATAGTATAAGCACTGTCTAATACACGTCGTAAGGTGCATGGTTGCGATGCTGATCTTCGCGCAGGTAAAACTAAAAGTCGGTACATTTATACTGTATAAAACGTACACAATACCATCCGCTATAATCAGTAAAATTATCTGAATCATAAAAAAATGTAATGTAAGTAGAATATAGACCTTATCATTTTTTTTAAATTATATGCCTCACATTCCAAAATAATGAAGTCTGAATAAAAATAGTATTATAATATTTTTGTAAAAATCATAATTAAGTACATTTAAAATAGCAAGTAATTTAGTCATTATTATTATTAATGAAGACCAAAACAAACAACAAACATATACACATGCATGCAGAATAAGTAATAATTCAAATAATAATAAAAATATTCAGATGACAATACATCTTTCCCAGATCAAAAATGAATACAAATAAAAAGAGAAATAATATTGTGTAATAATGCTGATATTTTGTATCACAATTTTAAAATTAAGAAATTGAATCAGATTGTAAAATAAATAATTTTAATAGTAATGATTTATATGTTTATCAGACATTTACACTTATATTTAGGAATTATTTATATTTTCAACAAGATCAATAATAATAATAATAATTATATTGTCTACATTATATGCTCTTTTTAAATGTTAATCAAATTGCTGGCATGCTAAATGCCATTTAAATATGAATTAAATATATTTAGATGGTGAAGACACTTATGTTCATGCTGCATTTTTGTGGAATGTTTAACATATATAAAAATGATAAAAATCTATAATCTAATTATCTGACATATTTATGAGTTAGAGAATGACATATGATTTAGAGAATTTTTTTAATATTGTTTTGTATCCATTTATTATAGTCATAGTCATTAAAGTAGTAGGCATCTTGTATGGTAATACAGTATAGCTCCACATCGCAACCGTGCACCTTACAATAGAAGTATTAACTATTTGATTTTACATTTCTATCTTTATTTTTATTCATCACTGATTTGGTAAAAAAAAGTGTAAGAAATATTTAATTCATATTTACATGGCATTTAGCATGTGCACGTTTTATACAGTATAAATGTACCAACTTTTAGTTTTACCTGTGCGAGGATCCGCGTCGCAAGCATGCACCTTACGATGTGTATTAGGCAGTGCTTCTACTATAAATAGCATTTTCTTTAACATTGAACTCGCCATTAACAACTTTATTTTTCAAAATTAAAAAAGTATGCGTAGACGGAACAAAGTTTGGTTTGAAATTTTGTAAGGTATAGAGAGATTAAATAATCCTCAGCTAGATAGTAACTGGCCCAGGTAAATACTTTTGAAGAGCGAAGGTGGTGTACGATTCAGAATGGAACTTGCCCATACTATAGGTATTTTATATTTTTACTTTATTCATAAATCGGAAAAAAACTTGTGCACTGACTTGGTGAAAGGCACACCTTTATGCTTCCCTTGAACAGTATAAATTTATCATGTTGTTACTAAGGAAAAGTGTCTTCAGAGATATGGACAGTTAAATTCTAAATGGCTACCACTGCTATTTAAAATAAAAGAACAGAAATACAAAAAATTTACACTGAAAGTGGAACCACATGCTTCATCCTTAAACTGTAATGGCAATACACACTGTTAAAAACTGCACATGGTAATGAGGTTGAATATACACAACTTTGAGTCAGTTAGATTCTGACACAGTAGGGCCTACTGTATTTGTACAGCAAGGAACAGAGTATATAAGGCGGGGGGGGGGGGGGGGGGGGGGGGGGCAGGGATATTTTTTATTCCATGACAAGATATAAAAACATTTTCTTCAAGTAAAATGAAGCATAGTGTAAGGTGTTTCCCCCCCCCCCAAATCAAAGCAAGACAATTGTTTTCATGCTTTTCAAAAAGAATCCTAATCTCCCCCCTTTTCAAAAATTCAAATGGTCTGTCCCTAAGAGAGACTTTACATCAGCAGATGTTCTACAGAAATCAAAGTAGTAGCCATTGTCACCACCATTATAAAATAATGACAAGAATTAGCATCAAACGAATATGTCAATTTTGGCTTAGGAAGGTGTCATATTACACAAAGCCATCTATGTCACATTTAACAACCACAGTTATAACCCAGCAATTAACAGTGAAAATTTGTTCATTGTCTGCAATTAAACTAAATTAGATTTTTTGCTGAAACAAACAATGATGTTGGAAAATTGTAATTATTCCATGATTAATACCTCTTTCAATGTGATAGTTAATTTGCAATCAGAGATGTTCAGATTTTATTTTCCAACAAAGGAGAAACACCTTGCACCATCATTTACAATTTGCTCGCTTGCATATTCTTGTTTTGACATAAAATCTATGACATTAGAGACTGCCATGTCTGTATCCAGATTCTCTCTCATTAGTGGTAAGTCGGTTGGTCCAATTTATTTAGTTTTTTATTTATAGGAAAGATGTGTAGCTATATAAGGGACTATAATTTGCATAATTGTCAATATTAAAATTTAAATTTATTAATGTTTCTTATGCAAATAAATATGGGAAGTGTCTTGTGTGGGTATGCATCTTAGTAGGCAAACTATCTCTTGTTGCCTCAGCACCTGAAATTGTCCATGAGTTGGAGTCGGGTGGGGGGCTAGTACGACCATGCTTTAAATTCATGTGTTCCGATGCCATACAACCCAAAACCAAACCACATATGTCAAATCATGTATACTTTTCGATTCTGCAAAAATATTCCAGGTCAGTATCCTGGATTGTTTTATGTACCTTTTATCCAGTTGTAGTGAAAATAAACAGAGTCATGTAGTTGTCTGTTTTGGGCAATTCTGCATACAGCTCTCTCAAAGAAATTTGAGGATTTGGTAAATGGTATTTTCATTTAATGTTTAGCTGAAATGAAATCGAGTTTTGGATATTATATTTTTGTGATGTTGAGACAGCACGCATCCACTCTTTTAACTCTTGACTTTAATTCTTTCATTTGCTATTTGTTCTCTCCTCTGGAATTCTCACAGCTGAAATTTACATCTTTTCCCAATCATGGTTAATTTAAAATAATGACATTCACTTTTATATGTAAATCGGTGTCCTGCAGTGCATTTTTCAGTGACTGCTCACAATCTACTATTTCTCTTTCTCTCCCCCCCCCCCCCATGTTATGAATTGAACTGTACTGAAGAGAACCATGTTTTTACCAATTTGATCACTTTTTTCTTATAGCAGCCGCATATGAAATTTTCTCATGAAATATATGGCATTGTTTATATGGTTTTTTGGGAGTGGGGTGGGGAGGGAATCAATGTATTGTGAAAATATGAGTATGGATTTTCATGTCTTAAGCAGTCACGAGCACATCACCTCCATCCCTCATAAAAGAATTTGATACATTGTATTTTCATATTACATTTAGCTGATAACATTGATGGTATATGCAATTTGATTTGGAAGAATTTTTTTTAAAAAAGGTGTATGTTACTTTATAAAGGCAGTGATGTAGATAACTCCGTGTCCCATCGTGCTCTCTCTCTCTCTCTCTCTCTCAATGAAACTCTTTAGTGCACACCACATCCACTTCACAGTGGTGATTAGATGTGACTCGGCGAGAAAGTGTGGTGTACAGAGCTATTCTCCATGAGAAGCCGTGGCAACTTCATCAGGACACATGGGGAGGGAATCTTTTCTTAATCCTTTCCATGCTCTCTCCACCCCCACTGTGATGTGTGGAGAAATAAACAATCGCGAGAGCTGTACGGTATCAGTGTGCATTTTTTCCCAGCCAGCCATATTGGAATACTGTTAGCTGTGGCATGCTGTTCTATTGATGGCACTTTGTACAAAATAGAGCAGGAGACATGTATACTGAGCTGTAGTTAAGTGGTAGGTTCTATGAGGGAAAGATTTAAGTTAGTTAAAAAAATGGAATATTTGTAAACATAACTATTTTAGTGCAGCATCATCACAAACACCTCATAAAATTTACTTTTTTTCCATCTATTTGTTTACACTACTTTTACATGTTCTGTTGGTGAAATAGAGCACAGCTGGAAGGACACTAAAAGGGCACTTCCAAGTTTACTCTTTTTGTTTTCAATAACATTGAGAGTTCGTCAAAGTGCCAGAAAAACTAGGCAGTCATAACTACCAGGATAGAAGTCCTCAGTACTATTCTGGTTTTAAAATTGTCTGACATTATTTTAAAATGAATATTGCCAGTTTTCATTCTTTTTGAAAGATGTTTTCATTCTTTGAAAGATGCTTTGATGTTTGAATTCTGTTGAAGACAGAGATCCTAAAATCCCTGTATTTCTGGACATTATAAAAGGTATTGACGAGCACATACTCTGAGCAACTGGACATCAGACATAGAAATTCTCAAAATATCATGATAGTAACTTGTCTTTGATTTGTTTATCCATTAAACTGCTAAATAAACACCATAACAAAGTAAAATTCAAAGGTTACCAGGTCCCAGGTCTTGTCTACAGATTGTTTCTTTGACAGACAGTCAATAAAGATGGCACCAAATAAGCTTAATTCAAAGGCGACTACAATATTTCTTGTAATTTTTTTTACATGAAAAATATTTGTTCACAGTACAAAAATAATGTGTAAAAAACTTAATTATCATTTTAGGGAAGAGATCGTGTATGAAAAAATCAAGGACGCGACATTGCGAAGGACTCCAAAGTGTCTAAATGATCGTCAATCTTAAATTCATGTGCATCAGGCGTAATTGTGCTAAAGCAGCATGTACTAGCACAGTCTGTTTGAATTTACTTGGACACTAATGACAAAATACCAATTTCCCTTCTAATTGACAGCTAACATATGATTGTGAAACAGATGACTGAATCTTTCTTTGGCGAACTTGCGCAATTAGAGTTAGGAACAGGTGTTCACATTTCTAAATAATGTCTGGATAAATCAGTTGTGCAGCTCACCGAAACCAAAAGAGCAAAAGAGTCAGCTTATGTGAGAGGCCTGTGATTAATAGGGAATTAAAAAAGCTTAATATGACTGTTGTTACTAACACCTGAAGCAAAACTTTGCCAGCCCTTATATACAAGTTTTGTAAATAATGAATGACCTCCGACTATAATGAAATGGGATGAATTTGCAGGTCTCCTCATATATTTAACTAATTTAATCATATACATATATATATATATATATATCTATATATATATATATATATATATATATATATATATATATATATATATATATATATATAATGTAAGATTTCAAACAGTACTTGCCACACTGTCACAAAAGGCGACTCATTTCTGCTGTGACTATATATTACTACTTTTCCCACCATCTAGATAATGAATTTCTTCAACCCACTCTCCCTCTGTAATAATAAAACATGCATCACTTTCGATTTAACATAGTGACATCTGAATTACATTGACAGTGTGACTGGAGTACAGTGAATACAAGTGAGATAAGAAATGTTTACACATTGAGTCATATGCTATATCTTTATTTAAACAATGCCTTCCTCATCAGACAAAATTTTAATTTGCATGAATAGAGCAGTCACTATTGATACACTCCAGTGACCACTTAAAGCAGGGAGAAATCATTACTTGGTTAGAAAATACCTGGTTGCCAACTGTGTAAAGCATATAACCATTATATACATGACATTTAAAAAGGAAATTTGTCAGGAGGAAATCAGAATGGCCATTGTGGTCAGGTGACCACTATATAAAGGTGACTATTGGGACAGGTTTTATTTTTTAACCAAGTACATTTATAAAATCTTGCATGTATTAGAAATGTAAGACTAAAGAAAACTGCATTTCGTTGCAATTATTGTAATGCCAGATATGTAAGAAGGTTACCACCTTCCATTTATGGTTTTAGTTGGATAAACTCCAGAGTAAATACATTTGACACCCAGGTTGCTGATGAGGCTTCATTGTACATCTTGCACATGTCTTGGACATTCATCCAACTTCAAACCCTCTGTTTCCGGTGGTAACTTTTACTTATCTCATTCACAGTTTAACAACCTACAACAAAGTGTAACACTGACTTTCAATGCCATGTTAATCTGATTGGGTACAAAATTGCAACTAGTCATACAAGAGTTGTACATGGTTAATACACTACGATTCAGTGCTCTCTGACATCCAATTGTGGCCAATATTGACTGGCTGCATCTCATATCAACACACCGTTATTGAGCTCTGCGTATAGGTTTACCAAAATGTGGAGCAGCACGGTGATCTTATTGTTGGAAGATTGAAGGTCAAGGTTTCATTAGGCTTAGTGTTGGAAATGTCACGGTTCAGAGTCGGAGGTAGGGGTGAAACGATACAACTCTGCCGCATATCGATATGATTCACGATACACAGCCCACAATACGATACACTATCGATACACATATCAACTTGATGGTTTTTTTCATCTTTTGAAGGTCTCTCAGTGGTGCCATTTTATATGTTTTGATGTATTGGTTGTATTTCCAGTGTGCAGATTACATACAGACATAGACTTATCATCTGTTCATACATCATTCTCATCCTTGACTAGATAAAAAATTATTTTAATTCAACCTTTTAGGCCACTTCAGGCTGCTCCATTTGATCAGATGCATGACTCGTCTTGGTGCCATGCATTTTGTTTTGCATTACACGAATGCTTTAGGAGCCCCGGGTGGCCGACTGGTCTAAGGCACTCGCCTTTACCGATCACTGCCATCTCACTTCTGTCCGTGTGGGTTCGAGTCTTGGGCTCGGCCAATGTGGTTACTGAGAAAGCTTGCCAGTAGCTTCCTGTGGGTCGGTGGTTCTTCTCTGGATTTTCGCGGGTTCTTCCTCCACCAGATATACTGGCCGCCATGTATAGCCTATTATGTGCTGAAAAATGGCGTTAAACCCATCAAACCAAACCAAACCGAATGCTTTAAAAAATATCTTATTATCAGTTTCACGTCTTCACTTCAGTTTGGAAGGCATTACGGTGTTATCTTCAAAACAGAAGAAATAGTGCAATTTCCTTGTGCAAGTAAAATCTTATCTAGAACAAGCCTGAGAGTGGCAGCGGATATGACTAACAACCATATCCTTCACATTGTTCTTCCTGCAGATGCAAAGCAACTGCCGCTGCCACAGGCAGTCGTTTCTGTCAGAGAAAGAGGAAATTATTGACAACACCCACTATGCTTCTACAAATTAACAAGGCGGCTATAACTCGTGCGGTTTGGAATCGGCCCCCATGCTGATTCTGTGGTAATTGTTTTCTTTTCCTGTAGGCACGTTCAGTTGCTGATTATGTATATCAGTGTAAAAGTAGACATTTCAAACCTGGTCCCTACGTAGGATTTAAATACTTTATAGATCATTTAATAGCCAATTTGCGCAAAGTTTCTCTGTTGCTTTGTATCTATTTGGATTGAGTTTTGATGCCAATACTTCTTGTGTGTCACACAGTGAACAAGCTAGTTAGTTCTGATTAGTGGTTGTTTTACCCTGGACTTGAACAAACAATAATCAAAAATCAGAACTAAATTTAACATATTTTACTGTGTGACACACCAGAAGTGTAGTCTTCAAATTCAATCCAAGTAGACAAGATGCGAAGCAACAGAAAATTCATGTAATGATGGCACTTTGTACAAAATTGAGCAGGAGACATGTATACTGAGCTGTAATTAAGTGGTAGGTGCTATGAGGGAAAGATTTAAGTTAGTTAAAAAAATGGAATATTTGTAAACAAAACTATTTTAGTGCAGCATCATCACAAACACCTCATGAAGTTTACTTTTTTTCCATCTATTTGTTTACACTACTTTTACATGTTCTGTTGGTGAAATAGAGCACAGCTGGAAGGACACTGAAAGGGCACTTCCAAGTTTACTCTTTTTGTTTTCAATAACATTGAGAGTTCGTCAAAGTGCCAGAAAAACTAGGCAGTCATAACTACCAGGATAATAGTCCTCAGTACTATTCTGGTTTTAAAATTGTCTGACATTATTTTAAAATGAATATTGCCAGTTTTCATTCTTTGAAAGATGCTTTGATGTTTGAATTCTGTTGAAGACAGAGATCCTAAAATCTCTGTATTTCTGGACATTATAAAAGGTATTGACCAGCACATACTCTGAGCAACTGGACATCAGACATAGAAAAAACTTAATTATCATTTCAGGGAAGAGATCGTGTATGAAAAATCAAGGACCCGACGTTGCGAAGGACTCCAAAATGTCTACATGATCGTCAATCTTAAATTCATGTGCATCAGGCGTAATTGTGCTAAAGCAGCATGCACTAGCACAGTCTGTTTGAATTTACTTGGACACTAATGACAAAATACCAATTTCACTACTAATTGACAGCTAACATATGATTGTGAAACAGACAACTGAATCTTTCTTTGGCGAACTTGCACAATTTGAGTTAGGAACAGGTGTTCACATTTCTAAATAATGTCTGGATAAATCAGTTATGCAGCTCACCGAGACCAAAAGAGCAAAAGAGTCGGCTTATGTGAGAGGCCTGTGATGAATAGGGAATTAAAAAAAGCTTAATATGGCTGTTGTTACTAACACCTGAACCGAAACTTTGCCAGCCCTTATATACAAGTTTTGTAAATAATGAATGACCTCCGACTCTAATGAAATGGGATGAATTTGCAGGTCTCCTCATATATTTAACTAATTTAATCATATATAGAAATATATATATATATATATATATATATATATATATATATATATATATATATATATAATGTAAGATTTCAAACAGTACTTGTCACGCTGTCACAAAAGGCGACTCATTTCTGCTGTGACTATATATTACTACTTTTCCCACCATCTAGATAATGAATTTCTTCAACCCTCTCTCCCTCTGTAATAATAAAACATGCATCACTTTCGATTTAACATAGTGACTTCTGAATTACATTGACAGTGTGACTGGAGTACAGTGAATACAAGTGAGATAAGAAATGTTTACACATTGAGTCATATGCTATATCTTTATTTAAACAATGCCTTCCTCATCAGACAAAATTTTAATTTGCATGAATAGAGCAGTCACTATTGATACACTCCAGTGACCACTTAAAGCAGGGAGAAATCATTACTTGGTTAGAAAATACCTGGTTGCCAACTATGTAAAGCATGTAACCATTATATACATGACATTTAAAAAGGAAATTTGTCAGGAGGAAATCAGAATGGCCATTGTGGTCAGGTGACCACTATATAAAGGTGACTATTGGGACAGGTTTTATTTTTTAACCAAGTACATTTATAAAATCTTGCATGTATTAGAAATGTAAGACTAAAGAAAACTGTGCATTTCGTTGCAATTATTGTAATGCCAGATATGTAAGAAGGTTACCACCTTCAATTTATGGTTTTAGTTGGATAAACTCCAGAGTAAATAGATTTGACACCCAGGTTGCTGATGAGGCTTCATTGTACATCTTGCACATGTCTTGGACATTCATCCAACTTCAAACCCTCTGTTTCCGGTGGTAACTTTTACTTATCTCATTCACAGTTTAACAACCTACAACAAAGTGTAACGCTGACTTTCAATGCCATGTTAATCTGATTGGGTACAAAATTGCAACTAGTCATACAAGAGTTGTACATGGTTAATACACTACGATTCAGTGCTCTCTGACATCCAATTGTGGCCAATATTGACTGGCTGCATCTCATATCAACACACCGTTATTGAGCTCTGAGTATAGGTTTACCAAAATGTGGAGCAGCACAGTGATCTTATTGTTGGAAGATTGAAGGTCAAGGTTTCATTAAGCTTAGTGTTGGAAATGTCATGGTTCAGAGTCGGAGGTAGGGGTGAAACGATACAACTCTGCCGCATATCGATATGATTCACGATACACAGCCCACAATACGATACACATATCAACTTGATGGTTTTTTTCATCTTTTGAAGGTCTGTCAGTGGTGCCATTTTATATGTTTTGATGTATTGGTTGTATTTCCAGTGTGCAGATTACATACAGACATAGACTTATCATCTGTTCATACATCATTCTCATCCTTGACTAGATAAAAAATTATTTTAATTCAACCTTTTAGGCCACTTCAGGCTGCTCCATTTGATCAGATGCATGACTCGTCTTGGTACCATGCATTTTGTTTTGCATTACACGAATGCTTTAGGAGCCCCGGGTGGCCGACTGGTCTAAGGCACTCGCCTTTACCGATCACTGCCATCTCACTTCTGTCCGTGTGGGTTCGAGTCTTGGGCTCGGCCAATGTGGTTACTGAGAAAGCTTGCCAGTAGCTTCTTGTGGGTCGGTGGTTCTTCTCTGGATTTTCGCGGGTTCTTCCTCCACCAGATATACTGGCCGCCATGTATAGCCTATTATGTGCTGAAAAAAGGCGTTAAACCCATCAAACCAAACCAAACCGAATGCTTTAAAAAATATCTTATTATCAGTTTCATGTCTTCACTTCAGTTTGGAAGGCATTACGGTGTTATCTTCAAAACAGAAGAAATAGTGCAATTTCCTTGTGCAAGTAAAATCTTATCTAGAACAAGCCTGAGAGTGGCAGCGGATATGACTAACAACCATATCCTTCACATTGTTCTTCCTGCAGATGCAAAGCAACTGCCGCTGCCACAGGCAGTCGTTTCTGTCAGAGAAAGAGGAAATTATTGACAACACCCACTATGCTTCTACAAATTAACAAGGCGGCTATAACTCGTGCGGTTTGGAATCGGCCCCCTTGCTGATTCTGTGGTAATTGTTTTCTTTTCCTGTAGGCACGTTCAGTTGCTGATTATGTATATCAGTGTAAAAGTAGACATTTCAAACCTGGTCCCTACGTAGGATTTAAATACTTTATAGATCATTTAATAGCCAATTTGCGCAAAGTTTCTCTGTTGCTTTGTATCTATTTGGATTGAGTTTTGATGCCAATACTTCTTGTGTGTCACACAGTGAACAAGCTAGTTAGTTCTGATTAGTGGTTGTTTTACCCTGGACTTGAACAAACAATAATCAAAAATCAGAACTGAATTTAACATATTTTACTGTGTGACACACCAGAAGTGTAGTCTTCAAATTCGATCCAAGTAGACAAGATGCGAAGCAACAGAAAATTCATGTAATGATGGCACTTTGTACAAAATTGAGCAGGAGACATGTATACTGAGCTGTAATTAAGTGGTAGGTGCTATGAGGGAAAGATTTAAGTTAGTTAAAAAAATGGAATATTTGTAAACAAAACTATTTTAGTGCAGCATCATCACAAACACCTCATGAAGTTTACTTTTTTTCCATCTATTTGTTTACACTACTTTTACATGTTCTGTTGGTGAAATAGAGCACAGCTGGAAGGACACTGAAAGGGCACTTCCAAGTTTACTCTTTTTGTTTTCAATAACATTGAGAGTTCGTCAAAGTGCCAGAAAAACTAGGCAGTCATAACTACCAGGATAATAGTCCTCAGTACTATTCTGGTTTTAAAATTGTCTGACATTATTTTAAAATGAATATTGCCAGTTTTCATTCTTTGAAAGATGCTTTGATGTTTGAATTCTGTTGAAGACAGAGATCCTAAAATCTCTGTATTTCTGGACATTATAAAAGGTATTGACCAGCACATACTCTGAGCAACTGGACATCAGACATAGAAAAAACTTAATTATCATTTCAGGGAAGAGATCGTGTATGAAAAATCAAGGACCCGACATTGCGAAGGACTCCAAAATGTCTACATGATCGTCAATCTTAAATTCATGTCCATCAGGCGTAATTGTGCTAAAGCAGCATGCACTAGCACAGTCTGTTTGAATTTACTTGGACACTAATGACAAAATACCAATTTCACTACTAATTGACAGCTAACATATGATTGTGAAACAGACAACTGAATCTTTCTTTGGCGAACTTGCACAATTTGAGTTAGGAACAGGTGTTCACATTTCTAAATAATGTCTGGATAAATCAGTTATGCAGCTCACCGAGACCAAAAGAGCAAAAGAGTCGGCTTATGTGAGAGGCCTGTGATGAATAGGGAATTAAAAAAAGCTTAATATGGCTGTTGTTACTAACACCTGAACCGAAACTTTGCCAGCCCTTATATACAAGTTTTGTAAATAATGAATGACCTCCGACTCTAATGAAATGGGATGAATTTGCAGGTCTCCTCATATATTTAACTAATTTAATCATATATATATATATATATATATATATATATATATATATATATATATATATATAATGTAAGATTTCAAACAGTACTTGTCACACTGTCACAAAAGGCGACTCATTTCTGCTGTGACTATATATTACTACTTTTCCCACCATCTAGATAATGAATTTCTTCAACCCTCTCTCCCTCTGTAATAATAAAACATGCATCACTTTCGATTTAACATAGTGACTTCTGAATTACATTGACAGTGTGACTGGAGTACAGTGAATACAAGTGAGATAAGAAATGTTTACACATTGAGTCATATGCTATATCTTTATTTAAACAATGCCTTCCTCATCAGACAAAATTTTAATTTGCATGAATAGAGCAGTCACTATTGATACACTCCAGTGACCACTTAAAGCAGGGAGAAATCATTACTTGGTTAGAAAATACCTGGTTGCCAACTGTGTAAAGCATGTAACCATTATATACATGACATTTAGATAGGAAATTTATCAGGAGGAAATCAGAATGGCCATTGTGGTCAGATGACCACTATATAAAGGTGACTATTGGGACAGGTTTTACTTTAACCAAGTACATTTACAAAATCTTGCATGTATTAGAAATGTAAGACTAAAGAAAACTGTGCATGTCGTTGCAATTATTGTAATGCCAGATATGTAAGAAGGTTACCACCTTCCATTTATGGTTTTAGTTGGATAAACTCCAGAGTAAATACATTTGACACCCAGGTTGCTGATGAGGCTTCATTATACATCTTGCACATGTCTTGGACATTCATCCAACTTCAAACCCTCTGTTTCCGGTGGTAACTTTTACTTATCTCATTCACAGTTTAACAACCTACAACAAAGTGTAACACTGACTTTCAATGCCATGTTAATCTGATTGGATACAAAATTGCAACTAGTCATACAAGAGTTGTACATGGTTAATACACTACGATTCAGTGCTCTCTGACATCCAACTGTGGCCAATATTGACTAGCTGCATCTTATATCAACACACCGTTATTGAGCTCTGCATATAGGTTTACCAAAACGTGGAGCAGCACGGTGATATTATTGTTGGAAGATTGAAGGTCAAGGTTTCATTAGGCTTAGTGTTGGAAATGTCACGGTTCAGAGTCGGAGGTAGGGGTGAAACGATACAACTCTGCCGCATATCGATATGATTCACGATACACAGCCCACGATACGATACATTATCGATACACATATCAACTTGATGGGTTTTTTTTCATCTTTTGAAGGTCTGTCAGTGGTGCCATTTTATATGTTTTGCATATTGGTTGTATTTCCAGTGTGCAGATTACATACAAACATAGACTTATCATCTGTTCATACATCATTCTCATCCTTGACTAGATAAAAAATGATTTTAATTCAACCTTTTAGGCCATTTCAGGCTGCTCCATTTGATCAGATGCATGACTCATCTTGGTACCATGCGTTTTGTTTTGCATTACACGAATGCTTTAGGAGCCCTGGGTGGCCAACTCGTCTAAGGCGCTCGCCTTTACCGATCACTGCCATCTCACCTCTGTCCATGTGGGTTCGAGTCTTGGGCTCGGCCAATGTGGTTATGTGAGAAAGCTTGCCAGTAGCTTCTTGTGGGTCGGTGGTTCTTCTCTGGATTTTCGCGGGTTCTTCCTCCACCAGATATACTGGCCGCCATGTATAGCCTATCATGTGCTGAAAAATGGCGTTAAACCCATCAAACCAAACCAAACCGAATGCTTTAAAAAATATCTTATTATCAGTTTCATGTCTTCACTTCAGTTTGGAAGGCATTACGGTGTTATCTTCAAAACAGAAGAAATAGTGCAATTTCCTTGTGCAAGTAAAATCTTATCTAGAACAAGCCTGAGAGTGGCAGCGGATATGACTAACAACCATATCCTTCACATTGTTCTTCCTGCAGATGCAAAGCAACTGCCGCTGCCACAGGCAGTCGTTTCTGTCAGAGAAAGAGGAAATTATTGACAACACCCACTATGCTTCTACAAATTAACAAGGCGGCTATAACTCGTGCGGTTTGGAATCGGCCCCCTTGCTGATTCTGTGGTAATTGTTTTCTTTTCCTGTAGGCACGTTCAGTTGCTGATTATGTATATCAGTGTAAAAGTAGACATTTCAAACCTGGTCCCTACGTAGGATTTAAATACTTTATAGATCATTTAATAGCCAATTTGCGCAAAGTTTCTCTGTTGCTTTGTATCTATTTGGATTGAGTTTTGATGCCAATACTTCTTGTGTGTCACACAGTGAACAAGCTAGTTAGTTCTGATTAGTGGTTGTTTTACCCTGGACTTGAACAAACAATAATCAAAAATCAGAACTGAATTTAACATATTTCACTGTGTGACACACCAGAAGTGTAGTCTTCAAATTCGATCCAAGTAGACAAGATGCGAAGCAACAGAAAATTCATGTAATGATGGCACTTTGTACAAAATTGAGCAGGAGACATGTATACTGAGCTGTAATTAAGTGGTAGGTGCTATGAGGGAAAGATTTAAGTTAGTTAAAAAAATGGAATATTTGTAAACAAAACTATTTTAGTGCAGCATCATCACAAACACCTCATGAAGTTTACTTTTTTTCCATCTATTTGTTTACACTACTTTTACATGTTCTGTTGGTGAAATAGAGCACAGCTGGAAGGACACTGAAAGGGCACTTCCAAGTTTACTCTTTTTGTTTTCAATAACATTGAGAGTTCGTCAAAGTGCCAGAAAAACTAGGCAGTCATAACTACCAGGATAATAGTCCTCAGTACTATTCTGGTTTTAAAATTGTCTGACATTATTTTAAAATGAATATTGCCAGTTTTCATTCTTTGAAAGATGCTTTGATGTTTGAATTCTGTTGAAGACAGAGATCCTAAAATCTCTGTATTTCTGGACATTATAAAAGGTATTGACCAGCACATACTCTGAGCAACTGGACATCAGACATAGAAAAAACTTAATTATCATTTCAGGGAAGAGATCGTGTATGAAAAATCAAGGACCCGACATTGCGAAGGACTCCAAAATGTCTACATGATCGTCAATCTTAAATTCATGTGCATCAGGCGTAATTGTGCTAAAGCAGCATGCACTAGCACAGTCCGTTTGAATTTACTTGGACACTAATGACAAAATACCAATTTCACTACTAATTGACAGCTAACATATGATTGTGAAACAGACAACTGAATCTTTCTTTGGCGAACTTGCACAATTTGAGTTAGGAACAGGTGTTCACATTTCTAAATAATGTCTGGATAAATCAGTTATGCAGCTCACCGAGACCAAAAGAGCAAAAGAGTCGGCTTATGTGAGAGGCCTGTGATGAATAGGGAATTAAAAAAAGCTTAATATGGCTGTTGTTACTAACACCTGAACCGAAACTTTGCCAGCCCTTATATACAAGTTTTGTAAATAATGAATGACCTCCGACTCTAATGAAATGGGATGAATTTGCAGGTCTCCTCATATATTTAACTAATTTAATCATATATATATATATATATATATATATATATATATATATATATAATGTAAGATTTCAAACAGTACTTGTCACACTGTCACAAAAGGCGACTCATTTCTGCTGTGACTATATATTACTACTTTTCCCACCATCTAGATAATGAATTTCTTCAACCCTCTCTCCCTCTGTAATAATAAAACATGCATCACTTTCGATTTAACATAGTGACTTCTGAATTACATTGACAGTGTGACTGGAGTACAGTGAATACAAGTGAGATAAGAAATGTTTACACATTGAGTCATATGCTATATCTTTATTTAAACAATGCCTTCCTCATCAGACAAAATTTTAATTTGCATGAATAGAGCAGTCACTATTGATACACTCCAGTGACCACTTAAAGCAGGGAGAAATCATTACTTGGTTAGAAAATACCTGGTTGCCAACTGTGTAAAGCATGTAACCATTATATACATGACATTTATATAGGAAATTTATCAGGAGGAAATCAGAATGGCCATTGTGGTCAGATGACCACTATATAAAGGTGACTATTGGGACAGGTTTTACTTTAACCAAGTACATTTACAAAATCTTGCATGTATTAGAAATGTAAGACTAAAGAAAACTGTGCATGTCGTTGCAATTATTGTAATGCCAGATATGTAAGAAGGTTACCACCTTCCATTTATGGTTTTAGTTGGATAAACTCCAGAGTAAATACATTTGACACCCAGGTTGCTGATGAGGCTTCATTATACATCTTGCACATGTCTTGGACATTCATCCAACTTCAAACCCTCTGTTTCCGGTGGTAACTTTTACTTATCTCATTCACAGTTTAACAACCTACAACAAAGTGTAACACTGACTTTCAATGCCATGTTAATCTGATTGGATACAAAATTGCAACTAGTCATACAAGAGTTGTACATGGTTAATACACTACGATTCAGTGCTCTCTGACATCCAACTGTGGCCAATATTGACTAGCTGCATCTTATATCAACACACCGTTATTGAGCTCTGCATATAGGTTTACCAAAACGTGGAGCAGCACGGTGATATTATTGTTGGAAGATTGAAGGTCAAGGTTTCATTAGGCTTAGTGTTGGAAATGTCACGGTTCAGAGTCGGAGGTAGGGGTGAAACGATACAACTCTGCCGCATATCGATATGATTCACGATACACAGCCCACGATACGATACATTATCGATACACGTATCAACTTGATGGGTTTTTTTTCATCTTTTGAAGGTCTGTCAGTGGTGCCATTTTATATGTTTTGCATATTGGTTGTATTTCCAGTGTGCAGATTACATACAAACATAGACTTATCATCTGTTCATACATCATTCTCATCCTTGACTAGATAAAAAATGATTTTAATTCAACCTTTTAGGCCATTTCAGGCTGCTCCATTTGATCAGATGCATGACTCATCTTGGTACCATGCGTTTTGTTTTGCATTACACGAATGCTTTAGGAGCCCTGGGTGGCCAACTCGTCTAAGGCGCTCGCCTTTACCGATCACTGCCATCTCACCTCTGTCCATGTGGGTTCGAGTCTTGGGCTCGGCCAATGTGGTTATGTGAGAAAGCTTGCCAGTAGCTTCTTGTGGGTCGGTGGTTCTTCTCTGGATTTTCGCGGGTTCTTCCTCCACCAGATATACTGGCCGCCATGTATAGCCTATCATGTGCTGAAAAATGGCGTTAAACCCATCAAACCAAACCAAACCGAATGCTTTAAAAAATATCTTATTATCAGTTTCATGTCTTCACTTCAGTTTGGAAGGCATTACGGTGTTATCTTCAAAACAGAAGAAATAGTGCAATTTCCTTGTGCAAGTAAAATCTTATCTAGAACAAGCCTGAGAGTGGCAGCGGATATGACTAACAACCATATCCTTCACATTGTTCTTCCTGCAGATGCAAAGCAACTGCCGCTGCCACAGGCAGTCGTTTCTGTCAGAGAAAGAGGAAATTATTGACAACACCCACTATGCTTCTACAAATTAACAAGGCGGCTATAACTCGTGCGGTTTGGAATCGGCCCCCTTGCTGATTCTGTGGTAATTGTTTTCTTTTCCTGTAGGCACGTTCAGTTGCTGATTATGTATATCAGCGTAAAAGTAGACATTTCAAACCTGGTCCCTACATAGGATTTAAATACTTTATAGATCATTTAATAGCCAATTTGCGCAAAGTTTCTCTGTTGCTTTGTATCTATTTGGATTGAGTTTTGATGCCAATACTTCTTGTGTGTCATACAGTGAACAAGCTAGTTAGTTCTGATTAGTGGTTGTTTTACCCTGGACTTGAACAAACAATAATCAAAAATCAGAACTGAATTTAACATATTTCACTGTGTGACACACCAGAAGTGTAGTCTTCAAATTCGATCCAAGTAGACAAGATGCGAAGCAACAGAAAATTCATGTAATGATGGCACTTTGTACAAAATTGAGCAGGAGACATGTATACTGAGCTGTAATTAAGTGGTAGGTGCTATGAGGGAAAGATTTAAGTTAGTTAAAAAAATGGAATATTTGTAAACAAAACTATTTTAGTGCAGCATCATCACAAACACCTCATGAAGTTTACTTTTTTTCCATCTATTTGTTTACACTACTTTTACATGTTCTGTTGGTGAAATAGAGCACAGCTGGAGGGACACTGAAAGGGCACTTCCAAGTTTACTCTTTTTGTTTTCAATAACATTGAGAGTTCGTCAAAGTGCCAGAAAAACTAGGCAGTCATAACTACCAGGATAATAGTCCTCAGTACTATTCTGGTTTTAAAATTGTCTGACATTATTTTAAAATGAATATTGCCAGTTTTCATTCTTTGAAAGATGCTTTGATGTTTGAATTCTGTTGAAGACAGAGATCCTAAAATCTCTGTATTTCTGGACATTATAAAAGGTATTGACCAGCACATACTCTGAGCAACTGGACATCAGACATAGAAAAAACTTAATTATCATTTCAGGGAAGAGATCGTGTATGAAAAATCAAGGACCCGACATTGCGAAGGACTCCAAAATGTCTACATGATCGTCAATCTTAAATTCATGTGCATCAGGCGTAATTGTGCTAAAGCAGCACGCACTAGCACAGTCTGTTTAAATTTACTTGGACACTAATGACAAAATACCAATTTCACTACTAATTGACAGCTAACATATGATTGTGAAACAGACAACTGAATCTTTCTTTGGCGAACTTGCACAATTTGAGTTAGGAACAGGTGTTCACATTTCTAAATAATGTCTGGATAAATCAGTTATGCAGCTCACCGAGACCAAAAGAGCAAAAGAGTCGGCTTATGTGAGAGGCCTGTGATGAATAGGGAATTAAAAAAAGCTTAATATGGCTGTTGTTACTAACACCTGAACCGAAACTTTGCCAGCCCTTATATACAAGTTTTGTAAATAATGAATGACCTCCGACTCTAATGAAATGGGATGAATTTGCAGGTCTCCTCATATATTTAACTAATTTAATCATATATATATATATATATATATATATAATGTAAGATTTCAAACAGTACTTGTCACACTGTCACAAAAGGCGACTCATTTCTGCTGTGACTATATATTACTACTTTTCCCACCATCTAGATAATGAATTTCTTCAACCCTCTCTCCCTCTGTAATAATAAAACATGCATCACTTTCGATTTAACATAGTGACTTCTGAATTACATTGACAGTGTGACTGGAGTACAGTGAATACAAGTGAGATAAGAAATGTTTACACATTGAGTCATATGCTATATCTTTATTTAAACAATGCCTTCCTCATCAGACAAAATTTTAATTTGCATGAATAGAGCAGTCACTATTGATACACTCCAGTGACCACTTAAAGCAGGGAGAAATCATTACTTGGTTAGAAAATACCTGGTTGCCAACTGTGTAAAGCATGTAACCATTATATACATGACATTTATATAGGAAATTTATCAGGAGGAAATCAGAATGGCCATTGTGGTCAGATGACCACTATATAAAGGTGACTATTGGGACAGGTTTTACTTTAACCAAGTACATTTACAAAATCTTGCATGTATTAGAAATGTAAGACTAAAGAAAACTGTGCATGTCGTTGCAATTATTGTAATGCCAGATATGTAAGAAGGTTACCACCTTCCATTTATGGTTTTAGTTGGATAAACTCCAGAGTAAATACATTTGACACCCAGGTTGCTGATGAGGCTTCATTATACATCTTGCACATGTCTTGGACATTCATCCAACTTCAAACCCTCTGTTTCCGGTGGTAACTTTTACTTATCTCATTCACAGTTTAACAACCTACAACAAAGTGTAACACTGACTTTCAATTCCATGTTAATCTGATTGGATACAAAATTGCAACTAGTCATACAAGAGTTGTACATGGTTAATACACTACGATTCAGTGCTCTCTGACATCCAACTGTGGCCAATATTGACTAGCTGCATCTTATATCAACACACCGTTATTGAGCTCTGCATATAGGTTTACCAAAACGTGGAGCAGCACGGTGATATTATTGTTGGAAGATTGAAGGTCAAGGTTTCATTAGGCTTAGTGTTGGAAATGTCACGGTTCAGAGTCGGAGGTAGGGGTGAAACGATACAACTCTGCCGCATATCGATATGATTCACGATACACAGCCCACGATACGATACATTATCGATACACATATCAACTTGATGGGTTTTTTTTCATCTTTTGAAGGTCTGTCAGTGGTGCCATTTTATATGTTTTGCATATTGGTTGTATTTCCAGTGTGCAGATTACATACAAACATAGACTTATCATCTGTTCATACATCATTCTCATCCTTGACTAGATAAAAAATGATTTTAATTCAACCTTTTAGGCCATTTCAGGCTGCTCCATTTGATCAGATGCATGACTCATCTTGGTACCATGCGTTTTGTTTTGCATTACACGAATGCTTTAGGAGCCCTGGGTGGCCAACTCGTCTAAGGCGCTCGCCTTTACCGATCACTGCCATCTCACCTCTGTCCATGTGGGTTCGAGTCTTGGGCTCGGCCAATGTGGTTATGTGAGAAAGCTTGCCAGTAGCTTCTTGTGGGTCGGTGGTTCTTCTCTGGATTTTCGCGGGTTCTTCCTCCACCAGATATACTGGCTGCCATGTATAGCCTATCATGTGCTGAAAAATGGCGTTAAACCCATCAAACCAAACCAAACCGAATGCTTTAAAAAATATCTTATTATCAGTTTCATGTCTTCACTTCAGTTTGGAAGGCATTACGGTGTTATCTTCAAAACAGAAGAAATAGTGCAATTTCCTTGTGCAAGTAAAATCTTATCTAGAACAAGCCTGAGAGTGGCAGCGGATATGACTAACAACCATATCCTTCACATTGTTCTTCCTGCAGATGCAAAGCAACTGCCGCTGCCACAGGCAGTCGTTTCTGTCAGAGAAAGAGGAAATTATTGACAACACCCACTATGCTTCTACAAATTAACAAGGCGGCTATAACTCGTGCGGTTTGGAATCGGCCCCCTTGCTGATTCTGTGGTAATTGTTTTCTTTTCCTGTAGGCACGTTCAGTTGCTGATTATGTATATCAGTGTAAAAGTTGACATTTCAAACCTGGTCCCTACGTAGGATTTAAATACTTTATAGATCATTTAATAGCCAATTTGCGCAAAGTTTCTCTGTTGCCTTGTATCTATTTGGATTGAGTTTTGATGCCAATACTTCTTGTGTGTCACACAGTGAACAAGCTAGTTAGTTCTGATTAGTGGTTGTTTTACCCTGGACTTGAACAAACAATAATCAAAAATCAGAACTGAATTTAACATATTTCACTGTGTGACACACCAGAAGTGTAGTCTTCAAATTCGATCCAAGTAGACAAGATGCGAAGCAACAGAAAATTCATGTAATGATGGAACTTTGTACAAAATTGAGCAGGAGACATGTATACTGAGCTGTAATTAAGTGGTAGGTGCTATGAGGGAAAGATTTAAGTTAGTTAAAAAAACGGAATATTTGTAAACAAAACTATTTTAGTGCAGCATCATCACAAACACCTCATGAAGTTTACTTTTTTTCCATCTATTTGTTTACACTACTTTTACATGTTCTGTTGGTGAAATAGAGCACAGCTGGAGGGACACTGAAAGGGCACTTCCAAGTTTACTCTTTTTGTTTTCAATAACATTGAGAGTTCGTCAAAGTGCCAGAAAAACTAGGCAGTCATAACTACCAGGATAATAGTCCTCAGTACTATTCTGGTTTTAAAATTGTCTGACATTATTTTAAAATGAATATTGCCAGTTTTCATTCTTTGAAAGATGCTTTGATGTTTGAATTCTGTTGAAGACAGAGATCCTAAAATCTCTGTATTTCTGGACATTATAAAAGGTATTGACCAGCACATGCTCTGAGCAACTGTACATCAGACATAGAAAAAACGTAATTATCATTTCAGGGAAGAGATCGTGTATGAAAAATCAAGGACCCGACATCGCGAAGGACTCCAAAATGTCTACATGATCGTCAATCTTAAATTCATGTGCATCAGGCGTAATTGTGCTAAAGCAGCATGCACTAGCACAGTCTGTTTAAATTTACTTGGACACTAATGACAAAATACCAATTTCACTACTAATTGACAGCTAACATATGATTGTGAAACAGACAACTGAATCTTTCTTTGGCGAACTTGCACAATTTGAGTTAGGAACAGGTGTTCACATTTCTAAATAATGTCTGGATAAATCAGTTATGCAGCTCACCGAGACCAAAAGAGCAAAAGAGTCGGCTTATGTGAGAGGCCTGTGATGAATAGGGAATTAAAAAAAGCTTAATATGGCTGTTGTTACTAACACCTGAACCGAAACTTTGCCAGCCCTTATATACAAGTTTTGTAAATAATGAATGACCTCCGACTCTAATGAAATGGGATGAATTTGCAGGTCTCCTCATATATTTAACTAATTTAATCATATATATATATATATATATATATATATATATATATATATATATATATAATGTAAGATTTCAAACAGTACTTGTCACACTGTCACAAAAGGCGACTCATTTCTGCTGTGACTATATATTACTACTTTTCCCACCATCTAGATAATGAATTTCTTCAACCCTCTCTCCCTCTGTAATAATAAAACATGCATCACTTTCGATTTAACATAGTGACTTCTGAATTACATTGACAGTGTGACTGGAGTACAGTGAATACAAGTGAGATAAGAAATGTTTACACATTGAGTCATATGCTATATCTTTATTTAAACAATGCCTTCCTCATCAGACAAAATTTTAATTTGCATGAATAGAGCAGTCACTATTGATACACTCCAGTGACCACTTAAAGCAGGGAGAAATCATTACTTGGTTAGAAAATACCTGGTTGCCAACTGTGTAAAGCATGTAACCATTATATACATGACATTTATATAGGAAATTTATCAGGAGGAAATCAGAATGGCCATTGTGGTCAGATGACCACTATATAAAGGTGACTATTGGGACAGGTTTTACTTTAACCAAGTACATTTACAAAATCTTGCATGTATTAGAAATGTAAGACTAAAGAAAACTGTGCATGTCGTTGCAATTATTGTAATGCCAGATATGTAAGAAGGTTACCACCTTCCATTTATGGTTTTAGTTGGATAAACTCCAGAGTAAATACATTTGACACCCAGGTTGCTGATGAGGCTTCATTATACATCTTGCACATGTCTTGGACATTCATCCAACTTCAAACCCTCTGTTTCCGGTGGTAACTTTTACTTATCTCATTCACAGTTTAACAACCTACAACAAAGTGTAACACTGACTTTCAATGCCATGTTAATCTGATTGGATACAAAATTGCAACTAGTCATACAAGAGTTGTACATGGTTAATACACTACGATTCAGTGCTCTCTGACATCCAACTGTGGCCAATATTGACTAGCTGCATCTTATATCAACACACCGTTATTGAGCTCTGCATATAGGTTTACCAAAACGTGGAGCAGCACGGTGATATTATTGTTGGAAGATTGAAGGTCAAGGTTTCATTAGGCTTAGTGTTGGAAATGTCACGGTTCAGAGTCGGAGGTAGGGGTGAAACGATACAACTCTGCCGCATATCGATATGATTCACGATACACAGCCCACGATACGATACATTATCGATACACGTATCAACTTGATGGGGTTTTTTTTCATCTTTTGAAGGTCTGTCAGTGGTGCCATTTTATATGTTTTGCATATTGGTTGTATTTCCAGTGTGCAGATTACATACAAACATAGACTTATCATCTGTTCATACATCATTCTCATCCTTGACTAGATAAAAAATGATTTTAATTCAACCTTTTAGGCCATTTCAGGCTGCTCCATTTGATCAGATGCATGACTCATCTTGGTACCATGCGTTTTGTTTTGCATTACACGAATGCTTTAGGAGCCCTGGGTGGCCAACTCGTCTAAGGCGCTCGCCTTTACCGATCACTGCCATCTCACCTCTGTCCATGTGGGTTCGAGTCTTGGGCTCGGCCAATGTGGTTATGTGAGAAAGCTTGCCAGTAGCTTCTTGTGGGTCGGTGGTTCTTCTCTGGATTTTCGCGGGTTCTTCCTCCACCAGATATACTGGCCGCCATGTATAGCCTATCATGTGCTGAAAAATGGCGTTAAACCCATCAAACCAAACCAAACCGAATGCTTTAAAAAATATCTTATTATCAGTTTCATGTCTTCACTTCAGTTTGGAAGGCATTACGGTGTTATCTTCAAAACAGAAGAAATAGTGCAATTTCCTTGTGCAAGTAAAATCTTATCTAGAACAAGCCTGAGAGTGGCAGCGGATATGACTAACAACCATATCCTTCACATTGTTCTTCCTGCAGATGCAAAGCAACTGCCGCTGCCACAGGCAGTCGTTTCTGTCAGAGAAAGAGGAAATTATTGACAACACCCACTATGCTTCTACAAATTAACAAGGCGGCTATAACTCGTGCGGTTTGGAATCGGCCCCCTTGCTGATTCTGTGGTAATTGTTTTCTTTTCCTGTAGGCACGTTCATTTGCTGATTATGTATATCAGTGTAAAAGTAGACATTTCAAACCTGGTCCCTACGTAGGATTTAAATACTTTATAGATCATTTAATAGCCAATTTGCGCAAAGTTTCTCTGTTGCCTTGTATCTATTTGGATTGAGTTTTGATGCCAATACTTCTTGTGTGTCACACAGTGAACAAGCTAGTTAGTTCTGATTAGTGGTTGTTTTACCCTGGACTTGAACAAACAATAATCAAAAATCAGAACTGAATTTAACATATTTCACTGTGTGACACACCAGAAGTGTAGTCTTCAAATTCGATCCAAGTAGACAAGATGCGAAGCAACAGAAAATTCATGTAATGATGGCACTTTGTACAAAATTGAGCAGGAGACATGTATACTGAGCTGTAATTAAGTGGTAGGTGCTATGAGGGAAAGATTTAAGTTAGTTAAAAAAATGGAATATTTGTAAACAAAACTATTTTAGTGCAGCATCATCACAAACACCTCATGAAGTTTACTTTTTTTCCATCTATTTGTTTACACTACTTTTACATGTTCTGTTGGTGAAATAGAGCACAGCTGGAAGGACACTGAAAGGGCACTTCCAAGTTTACTCTTTTTGTTTTCAATAACATTGAGAGTTCGTCAAAGTGCCAGAAAAACTAGGCAGTCATAACTACCAGGATAATAGTCCTCAGTACTATTCTGGTTTTAAAATTGTCTGACATTATTTTAAAATGAATATTGCCAGTTTTCATTCTTTGAAAGATGCTTTGATGTTTGAATTCTGTTGAAGACAGAGATCCTAAAATCTCTGTATTTCTGGACATTATAAAAGGTATTGACCAGCACATGCTCTGAGCAACTGTACATCAGACATAGAAAAAACGTAATTATCATTTCAGGGAAGAGATCGTGTATGAAAAATCAAGGACCCGACATCGCGAAGGACTCCAAAATGTCTACATGATCGTCAATCTTAAATTCATGTGCATCAGGCGTAATTGTGCTAAAGCAGCATGCACTAGCACAGTCTGTTTAAATTTACTTGGACACTAATGACAAAATACCAATTTCACTACTAATTGACAGCTAACATATGATTGTGAAACAGACAACTGAATCTTTCTTTGGCGAACTTGCACAATTTGAGTTAGGAACAGGTGTTCACATTTCTAAATAATGTCTGGATAAATCAGTTATGCAGCTCACCGAGACCAAAAGAGCAAAAGAGTCGGCTTATGTGAGAGGCCTGTGATGAATAGGGAATTAAAAAAGCTTAATATGGCTGTTGTTACTAACACCTGAACCGAAACTTTGCCAGCCCTTATATACAAGTTTTGTAAATAATGAATGACCTCCGACTCTAATGAAATGGGATGAATTTGCAGGTCTCCTCATATATTTAACTAATTTAATCATATATATATATATATATATATATATAATGTAAGATTTCAAACAGTACTTGTCACACTGTCACAAAAGGCGACTCATTTCTGCTGTGACTATATATTACTACTTTTCCCACCATCTAGATAATGAATTTCTTCAACCCTCTCTCCCTCTGTAATAATAAAACATGCATCACTTTCGATTTAACATAGTGACTTCTGAATTACATTGACAGTGTGACTGGAGTACAGTGAATACAAGTGAGATAAGAAATGTTTACACATTGAGTCATATGCTATATCTTTATTTAAACAATGCCTTCCTCATCAGACAAAATTTTAATTTGCATGAATAGAGCAGTCACTATTGATACACTCCAGTGACCACTTAAAGCAGGGAGAAATCATTACTTGGTTAGAAAATACCTGGTTGCCAACTGTGTAAAGCATGTAACCATTATATACATGACATTTATATAGGAAATTTATCAGGAGGAAATCAGAATGGCCATTGTGGTCAGATGACCACTATATAAAGGTGACTATTGGGACAGGTTTTACTTTAACCAAGTACATTTACAAAATCTTGCATGTATTAGAAATGTAAGACTAAAGAAAACTGTGCATGTCGTTGCAATTATTGTAATGCCAGATATGTAAGAAGGTTACCACCTTCCATTTATGGTTTTAGTTGGATAAACTCCAGAGTAAATACATTTGACACCCAGGTTGCTGATGAGGCTTCATTATACATCTTGCACATGTCTTGGACATTCATCCAACTTCAAACCCTCTGTTTCCGGTGGTAACTTTTACTTATCTCATTCACAGTTTAACAACCTACAACAAAGTGTAACACTGACTTTCAATGCCATGTTAATCTGATTGGATACAAAATTGCAACTAGTCATACAAGAGTTGTACATGGTTAATACACTACGATTCAGTGCTCTCTGACATCCAACTGTGGCCAATATTGACTAGCTGCATCTTATATCAACACACCGTTATTGAGCTCTGCATATAGGTTTACCAAAACGTGGAGCAGCACGGTGATATTATTGTTGGAAGATTGAAGGTCAAGGTTTCATTAGGCTTAGTGTTGGAAATGTCACGGTTCAGAGTCGGAGGTAGGGGTGAAACGATACAACTCTGCCGCATATCGATATGATTCACGATACACAGCCCACGATACGATACATTATCGATACACGTATCAACTTGATGGTTTTTTTTTCATCTTTTGAAGGTCTGTCAGTGGTGCCATTTTATATGTTTTGCATATTGGTTGTATTTCCAGTGTGCAGATTACATACAAACATAGACTTATCATCTGTTCATACATCATTCTCATCCTTGACTAGATAAAAAATGATTTTAATTCAACCTTTTAGGCCATTTCAGGCTGCTCCATTTGATCAGATGCATGACTCATCTTGGTACCATGCGTTTTGTTTTGCATTACACGAATGCTTTAGGAGCCCTGGGTGGTCAACTCGTCTAAGGCGCTCGCCTTTACCGATCACTGCCATCTCACCTCTGTCCATGTGGGTTCGAGTCTTGGGCTCGGCCAATGTGGTTATGTGAGAAAGCTTGCCAGTAGCTTCTTGTGGGTCGGTGGTTCTTCTCTGGATTTTCGCGGGTTCTTCCTCCACCAGATATACTGGCCGCCATGTATAGCCTATCATGTGCTGAAAAATGGCGTTAAACCCATCAAACCAAACCAAACCGAATGCTTTAAAAAATATCTTATTATCAGTTTCATGTCTTCACTTCAGTTTGGAAGGCATTACGGTGTTATCTTCAAAACAGAAGAAATAGTGCAATTTCCTTGTGCAAGTAAAATCTTATCTAGAACAAGCCTGAGAGTGGCAGCGGATATGACTAACAACCATATCCTTCACATTGTTCTTCCTGCAGATGCAAAGCAACTGCCGCTGCCACAGGCAGTCGTTTCTGTCAGAGAAAGAGGAAATTATTGACAACACCCACTATGCTTCTACAAATTAACAAGGCGGCTATAACTCGTGCGGTTTGGAATCGGCCCCCTTGCTGATTCTGTGGTAATTGTTTTCTTTTCCTGTAGGCACGTTCATTTGCTGATTATGTATATCAGTGTAAAAGTAGACATTTCAAACCTGGTCCCTACGTAGGATTTAAATACTTTATAGATCATTTAATAGCCAATTTGCGCAAAGTTTCTCTGTTGCCTTGTATCTATTTGGATTGAGTTTTGAAGCCAATACTTCTTGTGTGTCACGCAGTGAACAAGCTAGTTAGTTCTGATTGGTGGTTATTGTTTTACCCTGGACTTGAACAAACAATAATCACCAATAAGAACTGAATTTAACATATTTCTCTGTGTGACACACCAGAAGTGTAGTCTTCAAATTCGATCCAAGTAGACAAGATGTAAAGCAACAGAGAAAATTCATGTAAAAGTGGTTATTAAATGATCAGTAAAGTACTTAAATCATACATGGGCAACAAATCTGGAATGTCTTCTTTACGTTAATACGTGTTATCTGTGGCTGAACATGCTGACAGGATAAAATAATTAGTATGGAAATGGCAGGGAGGGGGAGGGAGCAGATTTCGAACCACGTGAGTTAGTCACCTTGTGTCCTTGGGTTAATCTGTAGAAGGCGAGTGAGTGTTGTTAATAGTATTTCTTTTTAATGACATAAATGAGTGCATGTGCCTGCTATGGCCGTCTCAGATGAATTCTCAATTAAAAGACTGAAAAAGCAAACGACTAATAATTATTCACGACTGCTGAAGATTAAAGTAACTTGTAAAGGGTAAGTATTGTTTGTATCGATTCTTCACCTCTTGTATCGATATGGGTATTGATATTGAAAAAGTATTGATACATCGATATATCGAATAATCGTTTCACCCCTAGTCGGAGGGTTAAGGGAAGTGAAAAAAATATGCATCACGAGATCATTTGTCCTTGTGTTTTGACTTTCAGATATAGATTCCATCACAGAAGAGAAACTGACAAAAATAAGAGAGTTTGTTCACACTCATTCCATGGATATACACCACACCTGTAATGACCATAAAGAACCATACAGATCACAGTTCAACGCCCAGATGAAAAACAACAAGGTATTTGAAAGTTTAGACTTGGGCCACTGTCTGTTATTTGTACAGCAAGCTGTCACAATTTATATATTTTGCACTCAGTGGCTCAGATATTAGTTTGATATGGTCTTTGAAGTGAGGGAAACCTAAGAAAACAGCGGAAACTGCACACCTTGGATGAGTGATAATTTGACTGTAAAGGTGCCGGAAATTGGGACCAAACCTGGTGTGTGTCTGACAAGTCTTTTCTGGTGTCCATGGGCTACCAAAATGTTGTATCTGGGCTACGTATGATACAGAGATGCCAACCATTATGATTTTGGTGGAATTGTTTCTATTTTCAAGCTAAATTATGCTGTTACAATCACTTCTGTCAGGTTCTTATTTTCTGGTCAGATAAAACACTGGCTGTAATTCATTTGTAAAAGCTTACTTGAGCACATGTATAACAAAAGCAGTTGAATATTAACCAATCAAAAATCACGCTAATGTAGTGCACTATTTTACCCCAGAGTTCGAGAACAATCTTTAAACGCACTGTGATAGATAGAGATTATACTTAAAAACCATGCTACAGAAATTCAGAACTGGTTATGCAAGGCATCAACACTGGATGAATACAATGCCTCTGTAGTCTTTTCTCAATGGATTTTAGCATGCCACTGAATGGAAAAGAAGACCACAGCACGTTTCAATGAAGATCACTTTCAGTCAGTAACGTTTCCTTTTTAAAATAAATTGTTCTATATAAATTTGAACTACTCCTATTTTTATGTTCAGATTATGATTTTTAGCTTTACTGGTGATAGACCAGAAGAGCTTACATGATGGTCCATTGACCATCCATCCATTAGCACAAATTTTTTATCCTTGCCCACTGGGCTACCATCTGTTTTTGAAATTTGTTACAACTTGCTGAGACCATACAGGTGCATAGTTATTGCATGACTTCTACCCAATGAAAAGATAGAAATAAAGCATTAAAGTGGGTTCTGTTAGCTTCTGAATTTAACATAGGCTACAAGGATTTTATCCTTGCTCACTGGGCTACCATCTGGTTTTGAAATTTGTTATTGACATGGGGTTTTCACTAAAAGACTTCTTATGATGTCTACTTTGTCCTGAATGAAAATGGTGCTGATCTGTTATCTAATATGACTACCACAGCAGCCATCTTGAAAATCTTATTGCTTTTCCTCCTGAATGGATAGTCATATCGACATGTGGTTTTCACCAGAAGACTTCCAAAGATGTCTAGTTGATTCTAAATAAAAAATATTCCGCATAGACATCCAGTATGACTACCACAGCGGCCATCCTTAAAATCTTGTTATTTTGCTACCCTTCTTGAGTGGATGGTCATATGAACATCAGGGTTTCACTGAAAGACTTTTTATGATGTCTATTTGGTCCTAAATGAAAATAGTGCTGATCTGATGTCCAATATGGCCACCATGGGAGCCATCTTGAACGTCTATTATTGCTACTATTCCTGAATGGAAAGTCATATCAGCATAGGGTTTTCAACAGAGGACTTCTTATGATGTCTAGTTGGTACAAAATGAAAATGGTATTGATCTGACATCCAGTATGGTTGCCATGGCAGCGATCTTGAAAATCTTGATGTTGCTACACCTTCTAAATGGAAAGTCATGTCAGCATGGGGGTTTTACCAGAAGACTAATTGTTATATCTAGTTGGTCTGGAATGAAATGGTGCTGATCTGACCTTGAATATGGCTGCCATGATGAACATATTGAAAATCTTGTCACTACTTCCGAGTTCAGAAGATGTCTAGTTGGTTCTAAATGAAAATAATCTGCGTGGACATCCATTATGAGCACCACAGTGGCCATCTTGAAAATCTTGTTATTTTGCTACCCATGTTGAGTGGATGGTCATATGAACATGGTGGTTTCACTGAAAGACTTTTTATGATGTCTATTTGGTCCTAAATGAAAATAGTGCTGATCTGATGTCCAATATGGCCACCATGGCAGCCATCTTGAACATCTTGTTATTGCTACTATTCCTGAATGGAAAGTCATATCAACATGGGTTTTCACCAGAAGTCTTCTAATGCTGTCCAGTTTGTCCTAAATGAAAATGGTGCTGATCTTGCATCCAGTATCGCTGCCACAGTGGATAGTTTGAAAATATTATCGCTTAAGAATATCAGAGTAGGTTTCAGCACTCAGGATTTTAGGAGAAATGTTCTTATCTTGAATTCCTACAAATTCTTTTCGGTACTAGAGCATCAACCCTTTAGAGGGAATTTTATTCATTTTGCCAGAGCGGAAATAGCCACGCTCACTTTGTAGCATAGCTAGTCACATAAAATTGTATTGTTTTCTTTTTGAATTAACCCCAGTATGAATTAACCACTGTATAAATTAATGAATTAACCCCTGTATGAATTAATTAGTTAACCCCTGTATGAATTAATGAATTAACTCCTGTATGAATTAATGAATTAACCCCTTTGTGAATTAATGAATTAACCCCTGTATGAATTAATGAATTAACTCCTGTATGAATTAATGAATTACCCCAGTATAAATTAATGAATTAACTCCTGTATGAATTAATATAAATGTGGAATATAGATGAAAATAAGATGGAAGATGTTGTCACCATTTGAATTTGTATGATATATAGTGATTGTCACGTAGACTTGAAAGCTCTCAGTATGCCAGTGATCATGAAATATCCCACAGCGATAATACACCTGGGACTCCTTATTTGGCAGTTCTCTGAAATGCAGTATACATTATAGTGTTTTATTCAATATAGCGCTGTATCCAATATAGTGCAGTGTCAAAGATAACACTGTTTATACATGGCTCCTGAATATTTCTTAAAGAATTTTGAAGAGGAAATCTTCAGAAAAGGAGCAATTATTTTAAGTATACAGCAAGTTTCATTTTTGTTTTCCTTTAAGCTAACAGAACTTTTTTATCCTTGAACTTCTGAGCATTTACATATGCACTATCTGTTTACTGTATTAAGAAATTTAAATTTATTAATTTATCAGTGCCCATGAAAGAGATTACCAATGCTCAGGAAAAGCACTCATCCCCTCTTCCTGACCAGGTAAAAATTGGCTGGGCCGAGTAAAACGTTACGACGTACTCGTCCCTGGGTTGAGTAGATGCAGAATTGCACATTGAAAATAAAGCTGAATGCATTTTCTACGGTTAACAAGGGCCGAAGTTCAACATCGCTTAGCATTTGCGTGCATCAGTTGTAAAATAACTTGTGTCTAATCAGCTGACTCGTTGTCACTCTAGAACATGTTGCAAAGAAAACGACATTGTTTTCTTTTTTTTTCTTCTGATTTTTACACAGGTATATGATGTAAGCTTGATACTAAAATGGGTAAATATTATGAACATATGATTTATGTTGTAGTTTTACACTTAGTCTTCGATTTCTTAATGATGCTTGCATTTACAGTGACAATTTTCAGTGATTTAGGTGTCATTTTGATGTGGAGAAAGATTCCCTTTCAGTAAGCTATGACTCATCTTTATGAGTCAGACATCTTAGAAGTTTAGAGACAAAGAATGTCAAAATTTGTGCGATATTTCCTCTGGTCAGGCAATGTTACAGTTGCCTCAGGTCGACAGTTTGTTTTAGGACAGAAGCTGTATTGATTGTCATGCCAAAGGGAAGATGCCAGCAGATATTTCTGTAAGCATGTAATTGCTTTTCGCAAGAAAAATGTTGCCAATTTAGATACGAAGTGAGTATTTTAAGTATCACAGCCGATCTAACACATAAAGATGTTAACTTTTCCCATATCTAACACATAAAGATGCATGATATCTCATTGAAAAGGAAACTTATGACACCTAAAATACTGAAAGGTTTCACTGTAAACACAAATACCACTAAGAAATCAAGGGCTATGTGTGCAACTGCAATTTCTTGAGTCACAAACATTGTATCTGATTTATATGTTTATCTAAGGAGTCATGTATTAGAACGTCCTATTTTTATGATTTTGACCCATTTTAGTATCCAGCTTGCATCAGGTACATGTGGTTCTATAGTAAAACCATGAGCAGTGTAGTGGAGAAGTGTACTGTGTTGAGTACAATGAGGACAGGGACGAGTAACTCTTGCAACTCGCTTGTCCCAGGGACAAGTGCTTGGGAAATTTTTTCCTGAGCCCTGGGTTACACATGGCATGCTCGGTTTTTACTTTTGTCTCCTGGTCGATTAATGGTTCTGTTGAACAATTGTGCACAGTATGAGATGGTAATGAGCTTTGATCAAGCCCATATTTATCGATACAAGCCAGCAAATGTGGTCAAAACAATATAGTGATTGAGCTTTGACTTCAGTTACAAGCCCATAATTTATGACTACTTCCACAATGATTTCCATTTAGACACAAGTACAGCAGGGCTTGAAATTAGGAACTTTTTTTCACTAACCCAAAGGATCACCAAAATAAAATGTTTACTGATCCTGTCTAAATGTCACTGATCCTGCTAAAAATCAAACAGAAGCCGGTTCAGTTTACAATTCAACATTTATTATTCATTAACATCTCAAAGTTTGAAATAGATATTCAAGCTTTTTCAAGACACTCTTGTTCAAAGATGCCTCAATTTGCTCTGCTTCTGTGGAACCAACTTTCTGTTTTGATTCATGTATCCCTCTGCCATTATGGGTAGGGAGCTTGCATTGTGCGATTCCATGGATGATTTATGAAAACTGTTGCACCCATCAACGAATGAAGTACCCTATGCACTTTTGTATTTCTCCAAAAACTCTGTGCAGAAAGTGCACAATATCACATCCTCTCCTGGGTTATATTTCAGCCATTTGTGTTCATTTTCTCAGCATTTCTCGTACTTTCTTAGTCTCTTCCCTTGATCATATTTGCAATCACACTTTATCCTGGCATCATCTAATTTCTGCTGCTTCGGTGGTGGCTGTGCACCTTGCAAATACTTCCACAGTTGTCACCACACAATGTATTGAATGTTTATCAGCACTTAAAACACATTGTTTGGTATAATTCTGGATTATTTGTTGAGTTGACAAATGTTATCTTTTCCAATTGGTTAATACTAGCCCGAGACCCTACACCTTTTGTTCTCATGCATAAAGAAATAATTGCTTGGGGGCAGTACACCAGGCTAGTTCCATGTGCACGAAGACACTTTTGACATAATAACATTAATTTGCTTGAGGAATGGATGAGTGGCTTAACACCTGTCCATATGCACCGCGAGCATTTATTGTACCTCGTTGATCGCAGGATGTTGGTAGGTACTCGGTTAACACAATAAACAGATCAATTAACCACATTTATTTGCTTGAGGAATGGATCAGTGGCTTAACACCTGTCCATTTGCGCATGAGCATTTATTGTACCTCGTCGATCGCAGGATGTTGGTAGCTACTCAGTTTACAATAAACAGATCAGTTAACCATTAAAGAAAATGCAGACTCACAATCACTTAACTGCTATGATAGGTGACCGGTGGTAATTTTCACTGCCCATATGTGATGGATTTTACTGATACACCGGCAAAATCACTAATCAGGGGATAGCAGGTTAGGGTTAATTTAAAGCCCTGGTACAGTCGTGTGATGCAAGCAGTGTGGCAGCATAAATGTACCCTGTAATCGGTTTAAATCACATGTAGTGCTACTCAGAGTTACAGCTAAGCAATTTTATTGTTTAATTACCCTGGCAATCAATACTCACAATGAAAGGAAATAAACTTGATGTTCAAGTAATAGAATTAGGACTTGTACTTACTACACAGTCACTATGGTTTACAGAACAACAGAGAGTGTTGTATATAATTTGATTTCTCTAAGTTTTGATTGACTTGAATTTCTTTCAATCGTGGATGGAAATAAGCTAGGGTATTGTATGTTTATGTGTCAATTTTTATGACCATATCTGGGTAAGGGGAGGGTAAGACAAAAACTAAAACCTGGCCAAATATGAAGAAAACAGCTTTACTTCTCAAATAACGTGGTTTTGAGGTCTTGAATAACTCACAGATCAATTCTTGGCTCTTGACAATGTTGTTATGAATAGTCCCAAGTGTAACTGGTTAGCAGTACACCAATATTGGCATATTCTGCAGTTTGCTTGAAATAATGCTCAGGACTCAAATTAGAAGTTGCTTTATTGATAAGATTAAAAAGGTCTAACTATCCTTGCTTTTTCCATGCTCAGTAGTACTATAATTTGTATTATTCTATGATTTTATCCCTCGATTTTGAAGAAGCGTGGATTGTTATACAGTCTGTACATATGTAATGTCCTTAACTTCTCCTAAACCAGCTAGATACATGCAGCCATGGGGGAATGATAGACTATGGGTCTAAATTTTGCCAACTCTTTCAGAAGTTTTTGATCTTGCCCTTGGGGGTGGAACTATTAGATAAATGACCCACGTGTCAACAAATGTCAGACTTGGACCTTGGGGATCTTGCTTCTGGGCCTTTCCCTGCCCATGAGGGAATTGGCCCCTGGGTCATAGCCACGAAACTATTGAGATTCCCACCCAAATGCCATATCTACTTCTTGGGGGGCATGAAAAAAAAAATTATACATCAAAGTGATATTGACCCCAAGGTTTATCCCAATCACAGGGTGTTTGCCCCAGGATCATAACAAGATCCCCACACTATAACAGCATACAACTTACTGGGCATGAAAAGACAAATGTATACATGCAGTTGCATTGACCATGGGGTTCATTCCTACACTTGGGACTTGGTCCCTGGGTCAAAACTTGGAAAATATTAATATCCCCACCCTCTATATATATATATATACACATACACTTACTGGGCTTGAAAACACAGCTGACATAGGCCCCAGAATCTCTCCTTGCCTTCAAGGGAACGAGTTCCTGGGTCATAGCTTGGAAAATATTGAGATCCCCACTCTATAATCGTATATATACTAACTGGGCATGAAAGACAAATGCACATACCAAACTGACATTTGTCCCTAGGACAGTCCTTTCTCACAGGGATTTACCCAAGAGTAGGACAGTCCTTACTCACTGGGATCTACCCAAGAGTAGGACAGTCCTTACTCACAGGGATCTACCCAAGAGGCCTAATCTTTGGAGTGAAGGTCAAAACAGAGAAGCATGAGGATAAGTGTTTTATAAACACCAAAAGCTAATTATGAATGTTTTAATATTTATAGAAGCAGAAAACACGAGACAGAAGAACACCATCAAAAGTACCCAAAAAGAGGCAGAAGAAAGAGTACCGACAAAGATTGAAAGAAAGAAGAAGTGGACTGTTTGTGAGGGAAGAAGTCTTGTCCATTTCAACATGTGAATCACACCAAGACGATATAGATGTATTAGGATGACAAATAATGACAATGTATTTGATAATACTGCCAATATTGTCTTGAAGCATTTAAAGTACAAATGTCCAAAGATGACCAAGACCATCCCTAAATAAATCTAAATCTACAGTCTGTTTCGTTCCATCATTATTCACACCATTTTTATCTTTAACAAAATTCGTAATAAACCACTTAAAAAATAGAAATCACCAAATAACCTTTACCAACATAATCCTCCTCTCTCTCTCTTTCTCCATGATTGCTACAAGTTCCGTTTGGATTGGTTAGTCTAAAAAGAAACTTTCAATATCTATTAATATACACCGCTCCCTCGATAACTCGCGCCCGGACAACTCAGGAATCTGCTTACAACGCGGGTCAGACGTGGATCCCATTTTTTTTAAACTAGAAAATACAACTAAAAAAAAAAGTAGGACCCTGTTTGTTGAAGATGACAAAAATCGCAATCAAAATTAGTAAATAAAACCTTGATATATTGTTTTATCATCAAAACCAGTGGTTAGTACCCGGAAATTTGAATCAACATCATGAAATTTTCAACTTTTAATAAGAAGTTGTATATTTTGTTAAATTTTCTTTCCAAACAACATTCTCAGTTCACTATAAATAACAATATTCAACAAAATTTTGATCAATGAAAACGTCACTAAAACCTACTGCAGGCAACAGTTTAAAAATAAATACCAATTAAATAAGTTTTGTCAAGTGAAATATGTGTTTTAGTTCTATCTTTTAATTTGGTTTCAGTGTAATCATCATAAATGCAATATGCCCTCTTGTATTCAAACGTGAAAAATATAATTCAACCGACCCAGCTATCGCCGCGAGCGTTTCCTTGAGAATCTAATTAAGTGCCGACCGTTTTTTTTTTTTTTATCTCCGACTTGCGGAAGTATTTGTTGTGTTGTTACACTCAACTAATAGCAGACCTGATCTATATTATCTCGTTAATTATGTCTTTTATTTCAAATCAAACAAAAGGGGTGGAATAACAGAAAAGTTAAAAGGCGTGCAAATCCTGCCCACATAAGAGCTAGCGGTCATGGCCGTGTGTCAGGTCAACTCAATTCAATTGATCAAACGAACACTGCTATAAATATTATTATATAAGTAATATAATTAATCTACCTTAAATTAGCCTACTCGTTCACAAATGTGATCAAAGATAGTAAGGCAACCAAACCAAATGAGTACTTTGTGAATAGAAAGCTTTGTTTTACAGATACGGTTCATTATGGAAAAGCGAGTTCCAGAGTTTGTATTGAACTTAAAATTTCTAACTTGCTACTCAGGGATTTCCTCAAGGATGAGAAGAAGTTTCACTGTTACTTGATATGAAATCACGGCATCCATATTTTATTAATAGAACAATAAATAAATTGAGTTTCGACGTTGACGGTTGTTTCACGAAATAAATGTCCCTAGTTTTTGAAAAGAGGAATCTTGTTTAGTTGTGAATCGACAACAACAAAAAGCAGTGACGTAATACACAATGTATTCGCGTACACGTGTTGTTAAAACCGCTTGGGCTAATGTTGTTAACGATCTTTCAGAGGTTCGTTAACTTGAAAATAAAGGTGATTTATACAGAAAAGCAAACAACTACATTAGAAAAAGCTCTTTATTGATAATTATTCCCAATGTAATTATAAAACGATAATTCAACCATTAAACAGCCCCATTACCCCCCCCCTCCCCCCACGATTTTCTTGATGTCCAGTGGGGTTGGCATCCCCTTCTTAAATTTTTTTGAGGTCACTCGGTAAATCTCGCGCCCTCGCTTATAGTACGGTCTATGTTTTTGGACCCCGTTGTGTGCAAGTTATCAAGGGAGAGGTGTATTAGGGTTCATTTTAGGTTGCACCCTTGTGCCATATGACCCTTTGTTTTTTTTGGGGGGGGGGGTTTGCACAAGAAAGTACCATCCATGGAGCATAGACGCATAAAAAAGACCCAAGAAAAGTAAAAGAAAAGACAACAATTGATTTTAGACTGAATTGAGTGCATCCCAGGCTTACTGAATAGAGTATGCTAATTGCCAAAGAAGCGCAATACGATCAGTTTCATTGGCTGACAGAAATGTCTCTCTGATTTTGATTAGCTTGGGCATCGATGTAGAGTACACATTTGATGATCGTAGATAGAAATGCAAACCTGCCAACACTTATGATTTGACCACAATTCTTACTGAAATGACCCTTAAGTTACAGACTTATGGAATCCTGGCAAAAAACTAAGAAAATACCATCGGTGTAGCCAAATCCAGATATTGACTTGTCTGTTTTTGATCCAGATCCAGATTTCATATTGGATTATGTGTAATTGATCAGGGGTCCAGACTAACTTTACAGCATTGCCTCAGATGCATGAATCTGCCCAAGATTTACATGCAAAGTGCCTGCATGATTAAACTGTTGCTTGTACCATTTTCATAAAATGTTGTCCAGCAAACAAAAACATACTGCAGGAGAAAGGGAGAATCAGCCTCTTAATAAGTTCAAACAACCCACACAGAAGTATAAAAAGGATCATTCAGATTCTTTGAAAAATGCAGGAAAGACAACAAATGTGTCTAGTATGTCATGTTGATTTGAGTATGTCTCGAGGCGGGAGAGATGATTGCCATTACCGCATGGAATATAGAGAAGAAAAAAAAGATTACATCAAGTTGAGAGATCTAGCAAGAAGCCATTGAGCATAATGCGCCGGCAGATCTGGGTCTATGCAATTTGTAAGGACTAATCAGTAGAACAAACAACATAGACCCTGATCTGCTGGCGTATTATGCGACAGCAGATCAGAGTCTATGTTGTTTGCATTTGGACCTGACTTGTACGCGAGTATATACGGTAATTGAGGTCTAAGTGTACTTTACAGACTTTTTAGTTGAACATGATGTTTGCATCAGCTCACACTTCTGAAATTTTCAAATGCATGTTTTCCAAGGTAACAATAGCAATACATGATATTTCATTACACCTTACTGAAAATTGGTGTAATGTATGAAAAAATATTGACTGCCTTACCGGGAAGGTCTGGAAAATGTAAAGAAGCGAAGATGAAACCTTCAGCAAAACCACTGCTACATTATATACTTTGAATCGGTCATTGAGCCAGACTTTAACACAGTTTGCAACACTTTCCTTCTCCACTAAAATAGCCATCTCTTGAACAGTGGATGCAGTTATTTGAGTGGAAGAGGAAATAGTAGAAACCATGTTGTAGTCCAAGTCTACAACAATGTAGTCAAAGCATATAATGTTGGAAAAGTTACTATTTATTGCAGAAATTAATAAATCCACAAGATGAGTGCCAGCAATTATGATGTGTGTTTGTATTTTATGAATAAACAAGAAACATGTAAGGATATTTTGTGACCCATTTTTCTAAATGACCCTACTTTTTGACCTTGTAGGGGCCAATACACCCACAGTTTTCCATTTCTGGAATGAACACTGATCTATCTATCAGGGAGCTGCAGTCATTCAGTTGGTAGAGCTTTGGCCTAATAATCATAGGGTCTCGCATTTGATACCCACACAGCAGGCCAGACCAGACTTGTCCGTCTCTCTCTGTCATTGGGAAAGCCAGTTAGCTCCCATTTTGCTGGCATGATATAGCCAATAATGTGTTAAAAGTGCTGTTAAAACCAACAAAAACAAAAATTGTCTGCCTGTCTGTCTATGAAAAATTGAGCTCACACCTATTTAAAGTTTTGCTTAATGCAAACTTAGGATAATACGATGATTGATCCAGTCTGCAGGATTTTATTGTAAATGAAGTACATTTTCTTTCTATTCAGATCCATCAATCAGTCATTCTGCAACTTTCATATATACTTGACATTTACAATTTTGACTATCCATTGACAGTGGAGCAAGAAAAGCTGAAGAAACTTTGGAAATGTTCACGTCTTGATTTCATGAGAAACAGATATGTCAATCATGATATGAAACATTGTATGTTTAATATTGCATATATGATATTGTATGTTTAAGGTTGCATATATGATATTGTATGTTTAAGGTTGCATATATGATATTGTATATTTAATATTAAAAGATGAAGAAAAATTTATTTCATCATTGAAAAACAATTTTATCTAAAATAATTTTGAACGGTTTATGTTATTCAAAAACACCTCCACTTTATCATATGGCAGAATGTTTTGTTTCTGCATAAGAACTCGAGTTCTCCACCATCTACTATTACCAAATGTTCCGAATAGCTTGCATTTGGGGTAAGGAAGAAACCTATTGATTTTGGGGTTCAAAGGTCATGGCCATAGTGACTGAAAGAAGAAAAATGGTTCCCACACAACATTTGATCTACAACATAAACCTGCACCTAACTTTGTGGATGTCTTGGGTAAGGAAGAAACCTAGTGATGTTGGAGTCGAAAGGTCCAAGGTAAAGATCATTGTGACTGCTAGAAGAATAATAGTTTCCACAAAATAACATAGTTCAACATCACAGATCTGGACCAAACTTTATGGATGACTTTGGACTTAGGGTAAATAATAGGCCAATCGAGGTTAGGATCAAAAGTTTAAAGGTTGTGGTGACTCTGACTGAACGAAATATGATTTCTGCTCAATAACTTTAATTGTAAATCACAAATCTGGACTAAACTTTGTGGATTGTTTGCACTTTGAGTAAGGTAGAACCCTTTTCAATTTTTGGTCAATGGCCAAGGTTATTGTGGCTGAAAATGGTTTGTGCACACAAGTTTCAGTCCTATACTGTCACCAAAGTTTGTGGATGGCTTAGACTTTGGTAAAAGAAAGAAGCATAATGATTTTGAAGACAAATGATCAAAGGTCAAGGTCATTGTGAAAGAAGATGTATGTATTGGAATTTAGCAGCACCTCCATGCAATAATGGATATGGTGCCAATTAAAAGTAAAGTTAAAAAAATGTAAACGTGAAGAATTGCAAAGCAATTTTAGGAAGATAATCCATTCCAAATAACTGGAAACGTAAAGTATAACAAGATAAAATGTAAAAGGTAAAGATGTTACAATTCTGTAAAAGGTATATGAAACAAATATAAAGATAAAACATAAAATTCTTAAAACAGGGTGACTGAAAGAAGATAAATGCTTTTTGTATAATAACTTTAGTTCTAGACCACACAGCTCTTGACCTAAGTTTGTGGAGGGCTTGAACTTAAGATATGAAAGAAGCCCATTGATTTAGGGGTCAAAGGTCAATGCCATGATAACAACAATTTTTTTTAAAAAATGGAATTTACACAATAACATTTGTTCTAGAGTAAATTCCTTGACCCAAGTTTGTGGAAGGGCTTGCACTTGGGGTAATAAAAAAACCTATAGATTTTGTTGACTAAAGGTGATGACCATGGTAACTCTGACAAGAATAAAATGGTTTCGGCAAAGAAAGTTTAGTTCAAGCTGCATACTTTAAGCAAAGGTCAAAGTCATTGAGACCCATTGGTCAATATCCCGAGTCAAACTTGGCCTACCATTTAGAACATGGAAACACAAAATGTAATATCGTATTGACCTTTTTCAAACATTGTAAATATTGTGATAAAGCTCACAGAACACAATTGGCACAAAAAACATGAGAGTGGGTATCATGAGAATAATTTTTTAGGTACCAATGCATGCACTATCAAATAGTCTAGGGTGACGTGTGACAAAACTACAGGCAAAAGCAATTTAATTTTTTTTTTATGGATATTTTGTCTGAATTTATTTTTTTATTTAGAAATTCACCCCTCTGCAATATACGAAACTCTGGAGTGGAATCCCAACCATATTTGGGGATGAATAAAACCCGTGATTCTACAGAACAATTCTTCGTTGGAGCAGATACCTTTCGATAAGAGAGACTAAACTTAATCTATATTTTTTAGTTACCATGGGTTAGTAAATTCTAAGCAGGATCCATTCATGTCACCACAGTCAAGGTCGTCAGCTCATCTGTACACCAATTAGGGATGAAATGGTTTCTGGTCACAGTGCACAAATGCACCTTAGGTCATGTCCTTATAGCTATATAGCGAGTTCGCTTGAATTTAACAATATTACCTATGATGCAATTTGGCGCTGTGACCAAAGGCTTCTGTTCTGATCGACCCTTTGTCATCCAGAAGCATGGTTTAGTTTACATGCGAAAACGACTGTGCAGTATAAAGATGGCGAACTCCTGTCGGCCATGTTGCTTAAGTGCATAGACTACGGCTAGATATGGCGCCACATTCCTCCCCACCACCCTCCCCCACCCCACCATCCTGACATAACATTTCTGCCATATTGCATCTGTAGACCCAAGTCTAATTCTCAATTACACTTTGGTCTAAAAAAATGATGTCACACGATCATACCTAGGGTGGCCAAAACCGCTGACTGATCAAAATGAAACGCCTTCCTGGTCAGAGCAGCCTCCAAAACACAACAATGTATAACAGACAATAAAAAGCCATGGAGGGAACTAACTCTTACCAGGAAGGTGATGGCATTCTGATCAAAGGTGCCTGTTAAATCACCGATAATCACCCGCCATGGAGGAAACTAACTCTTACCAGGAATGTGATGTCGCTCTGACCGAAGGTGCCTGTTAAATAAGACGTAGTAAACTAGAAACAAGGTCATGTTCACGAGCAAAAACGGTGGTGTGGGAGCAAACATGACAATCTCTTCCTTCAGCTCAGATACCATGACTAAATATGGTGGGCCTGTGTCCGACTTGTTGCTTGTTTGTCCAAACGAAGATAAACTTAAGTTAGACTCTGGTTGGAACAATGACGTCACACCAATGCCTCAGCACTAAATAACCTACTTGTGTTGCTGTGGTGTAAAACATCAAACCAAACCAAACCTCCTTTGTTAGGATTCTGTCGCATTGTAATTATCAAACCAAACCAAACCTCCTTTGTTAGGATTCTGTCGCATTGTAATTAATTTTAGGAAAATACCTTGCATATCCATATATGAATCAAAGTAGTTATTTTTGTACATACCAATATGTTAAAGGGGGGGACTTTTATTTCTTTGTGGAAACTTTTATCAACTGATAATTACAACGTGCTCACAAATTATAACAAATTCCTCGAAATATTCAAAACGGTTATTGTGAGACAAGTATACAGTATTAAAAAAGAATGAAGGTCGCTGATTGTCTGAAAATAATTACCCGAAAAGATATTATATAATTTTTCAGAAGAAGCCAACGTATAGGTCAATTTTACGTAATAGTAGGCTTGAACCTTTAAAAAATCATTTGATTTTAACACTAGCTGTACATTACTGCCTGATGTAAATGTGAAGACCTCACCAGGCGACTTTTATTTATGGGCACCAACGAGGGGATTTTCTCAAAAAATGAGCCGGGCAGCATACCATTTTTATCGTTTTAAAAGTTTACTCTTGGATAGATGATGCATAGGATTTGAAAATATTTTGCTGGTCTTACCACAGAATTTATTTTACGAAATATTAGCAATACAGTATGTGGGAATTGTGTAAGTTGTTGGTTTCCAATTAGAGGAAAGTACCTTGCCCAGGACACTGCATTGGGCAGGATTCTAACACGAAACCTTCTTGAACAACCGAGGCTCCTGACCAATTTCGGGATTTTAGTCCACAGACATTCCATTCTGCTTAGAGCATGTCTTTCCTGTTTAAGTGATCATGTATCATATCTGCAAACATTCTTTTTGGAACTTTCATCACACAGCCAAGCCCCTTTTCTCTGCCTAACTCCTCTGTTTTCATAATCATTACAGCTATTATTATTATCATTATTATTATTATTATTATTATTATTATTATTATTATTATTATTATTTTACATATGGTCTTAAAGAACCCAGCATATGTAATATTATTGAGAAAATGTATTTTCGATGTTCCAAATTTCAACCTTTCATGCATCAAATGGGCAAAATGTTCATCTTCTTCAACTTTCTGAGTCAGAATGAGAACCTTAAAGAATATCCAAACTCACTTGATTGGATATTCTGTTAACAGTTTTAGGACGGTACGACTACGCGGTCTCAGGGTGAAGACTGAATGTAGACTTCTCTATCATGCTCATCATCAAGAAATGGAGACAATATTAAATGAATTTATGACGTTTATACACGAGTATAAAGTACAACTTAGGGATTAGTTTCCTTCTTGAAATATATGTACAATTATAGACGAATACATTATTTTGCTGATATCAATCATCAATTGACATATTAGACTGACAAATGAATATGTTGTCACAAACTTTATAGTAATTTGCGTGTGGATGAATGAAAAATAGCAGTCATTAGATATATAATATGTTGATATAAAGATATAAGAAAGTAGAATTCTAGATGAGAGGTAAATCAATGGATACAAATAGTATGCATAGTAAAAGCTGAAAGTCAACACAAATTTTGATGACTTTTTGAAGGACTAAAACGTTTCAGTTACAATTGGAATAATCTGCAGAGGTTACCTAATAATATATTTCTGCTACTCAGAAACAATTCTATCATCTTTAATATAATTAATCTAGGTATGTATTTAATTCATATTTAAACAACTCAATTTATCTGAAAACTTGATTATTACATTCAAACAGCAGCAGTTTATGCTTGCCATATTCTTATTGCGCAGCTTCTTCTAACGTAAACACAGAAGATTAGTGCCTTGTACTTCCATCGTTGTTATATGTTCGTCGATGCAACAAATAGTATCGATTGACAATAAATGAATAATAGATAAAGACAGTAAAATGTTGAAAGTTACTTATTGTTCTCACATGGTCTTTCAAGACAGAATCTTCGTTATGAGAGGTGTGAAATATTTTCAAGTTTATTGTAAGAAAATTGCAGCTAGACAGTATTTCTACAGTCAAAGTTAAAAGTTATAAAATAATGAACTGCCGTACAGAGTAACCCTTTTAATTATTAATATGATATCTTTTTGATCAAATATGAAAGAATGCAATACTTTAGTTCACTAGAAATGTACCTGATTTATTCATGTTCACATAATTAGACAAAAGGGACCAAATAGTTGATTATTCTCTGAAAATCATCAACGACAGGAGTCGTTATGTTTACTTTCAAATGGCTTTTGTTCATTTTAACTTTGGAAAAAGGGTATATGAACAACATTGCGAATGATTTGGTCATTTAGACACAAGCCCCAAAACATGCACACCACAATAGACTCATTGGCTTAGACTATCAAAGCGTCTTCTACAGTGAAGATTGCAGGCAGATTTGAAAAAAGTCGGTATTATGCATGTAAGTGGGACACTAAAGAGAACATGAGAATCCTCTAGCTTGAAGTTTAATTTGTGAAGATATGCTGTTTCAAATACGAGAACTGCATGCATAGTGCCAGTGGTATATTTTAATTCCCTAACCAGACTTGGTGAACAAGAAACATGAGCTTCTTACGTAAAAAAAAAAAAAAAAAAAAACACACACCAAAAAAAGAAGAAGAAAAAATAAATAAATAAACAAGACAACCTTTTGTGTTGGAACAAAGACAGCAACTTCCTGTCGCCATATTGCTTCAGTACATACATTAAAGAAATATAGTTTTCCAAACATTATTTATCAGTTAGGCAACGCCAGTCTCTAGAAACAGGTATTATCATGCAAGTCATGAACTCAAGGCCAAGGTCAAGGTTTGAAAATGAAAGAAACAACACACCTATCGATTCACTTCAAGAGCAGTATTAGCAGATATGATAGTAAGAGCAGACTCTATTAATAGTTTCAAAACCGTGCTGAATGAAGCCTGCAACCTGAATCTCAGCAAATTTGAAATTCAGTAGGTGTCCAGTGTTGAGCTGATTAAAAAATAAATTGAGTCCTAGCTAGAATTTACATACGTGAACCGTGTTCTTCTTCAAGCGTCTACAGCATACTTTAGTATAATATATCAAAATTGATCTTTACAAGTGGAAAAATACTTTGGCCAAGAGTACAGTGTGAATATAGTAAAATTGAATGAATGAATGAGTATCTTCAGACTAAGTCGACATGAACACGACTTGTCATGTCAAAGTAGTTTTTATTTTTGTTTTGATACATGCCTGTTGAACTACAAAAATCACTAAACACTGATGCTTAGAGAATAGTCTTTGAAATAAATCTGCGTTTGTTTTTATATCTTATATGTTTTTGATGTACAGAAGAAGTAATGAAAATGATATTCACCAGTATTTTTTGTTGATAAAACTATGGACTGTAATATATTATTTGTCTGCTCCCACTCTATCTCCCTCCTCTCTCTCTCTCTCTACACACACACACACACACACACACACACACACACACACACACACACATGCACGTGCGCATGCACACACACATACAGATATATAGATATGTGTTTATGTGTGTGTGTGTACAGACCATAATATAGATCGGTTTTCTCTTCTCTCCTTTCATTTTCAAACAGGTATACAGATTTACATCTTGGTATATGCAACTAGCTAGATATGACCAAATATAACAATAATAACAGAATTGTTCAAATGCTATGAGTTATTTCAGATTACGTAACGTACTATAATGTACATATCTTTCTTTTTTATCTCACTCGATTTTAAGATTGTAAATTTGATATGAAAAGCATTGGGCCTTGTAAATGACTCAACTTGTTCTGGCTGGTCATTACGTTACAGTTACGTCTTTATAGTCATGTAAAAACTGACCACTCCCCCTAATCCCACCCCAACATATATATTCGTTCCTATGACAGCTCTTCTTTGTGCAATATGTGAGTTTGCTTTATCATACTTGTATTGGCATTAGAGCCATATGTTACATAATAAATCGTTTTTTATTTACCCATTTATATGTACATAACATTTAGAGCTGTAAAATATAGCTTGAAAAAGTATTGAAATACAATACTGCAGGTTGATTAATTTGTAAAAATAAGGGTAATACCCATCTCTTTGTGACCACTGTGTCCATTTGTAACATAGCCAATTAAATTAATTATACTGACAGTAAGTATGTTCGCATCCATTACGTCCTTATCCCTTATTCAGGAAGTTTCAAAGACTATTGAGAAATGAAAATATATTTACTTAACTGAAGTAAATATTCAGATGATGGGATAAAATATAAATAGATTTGGTGACTGGCATGAATATTTTTTTCGAAGGATTTGTTGGGGTTTTTTTTATAAGATTTTTTCCCCTCGAAGATATGTGTGCGATTGATTTATACGGTTTGTACATAGTTTCAGAAATGAGTATTAGAAGATTATACCATTTAAATGTAGGTTCATCTGCAGTATAGGCCGAACAATGTAATGTTATGGTACTTTGACCAGAAAACTTTTTCACACACACAGACACACACATACACACGAATCTACTCCCCCCCCCCCCCCCGACTTGCTGGCAGTTTAATCTTTCAGTAAAATGTACCTAAATCCAATAGTTAAGCCAAAAGAAAAAGTATTTCAGTGCATGCATCTCGCGTTTGTGTATAGAAGAACAATCCATTTCACATCTGGTATGTACAATGCAAGCCCACCATTACTTATTTCACAGATGGACAAGGATCTAATAACTATATTCATGAAAAGGTGAAACTGTCAGGGTTGTGTTTTCGCACTTTGTTGTGACCAGAACTAAGGAACGGCGAGAGTGAAGCATGAAAGCATCAACAATCTTTATCAGCAACAGTGTATCGTCTCTGTTACAAAGTGAATCAGCAACAGTGTATCGCCTCCGTTACAAAATTTATCAGCAACAGTGTATCGTCTCTGTTACAAAGTGTATCAGCAACAGTGTATCGTCTCTATTACAAAGTGTATCAGCAACAGTGTATCGTCTCTGTTACAAAGTGTATCAGCAACAGTGTATCGTCTCTGTTACAAAGTGGAATGTTTGGAAACAATTTAAATTTCTAATTTGTTCAACATACACAATAACATAAAATTTAAACTAATTACATTGTATTATATTGTCTTGAATTGTGATACTATATTGTAATACAATTACATCGTATTGAATTATGCATACATTTACATCTTGTGTTCAATGCATTATGACCATATTTTCATTTGATTTGTCAGACATACATAAGTTTACTAACTTACTAGTCTACATCCTATGGTTTATATATATATATATATATATATATATATATATATATATATATATATATATATATATATATATATATATATATATATATATATTGCATATTTGACAGTCTATCAAATTTTTCTATTCTATTGCATCTGTTTGCTGTCTGAACTTTTAAGCAGATGCACGTAATTTAGTAAAACTATGCCTTATAATTTTTTGTTTAATTTTTTTAATACATTCAGGATACTTTGGATGTCTTAAATCATATTTAATTTCCTTATTAAATATACGTTTTTGATTTTTACATAAATCATCTCCCCATTTCTGTTTAAAATAATCAAATAATGTTTGAATATTTTTTTAAAAAATATGTAAAATTCACTATATTAGGATTCTCTCAAATTAACCCCAAACACTATTCATGTAACATTTGTTTGAAACTTAATACACAGGATATTTTTCATACATTTCAGGTGTACATTCTGGATCTCGTTGGACTTAACAAAACCTCATATATCTTACGCATATCATTGTAGAACCACTCAGATGTTTTGTTCGCTTTGTTTCAACTGAATTAAATAAATGAATCTGTTTCTTTTCATCAAATCCAAAGTCGAGAACACACCCAAAAAATGAGAACATGAATCGGCAATAACTGGCACAGCAGTATGATGTTCTCAGCCAAGCTTACGGATGCCTTCCGTGACTATGACACTGTAATTACATCATATACCGTACTGATGACAAGCTCTTCAATCGGAGGAGACTACGGACAAACACGAAGTTACATGAGGTGACTGTTCGTGATCTCATATTTGCTGATGACTGTTTCCTGAATGTCAAATCTGAGTCTGACATGCACCAGAGTATGGACTACTCTCTTCAGGTTGTGACAATTTTGGTCTCACAATCAGTATGAAGAAGACAGAGGTGATACCAATCTGCACCAGGAAATCCTTAAGTAGAGCCTACCATAACAGCAAATAACCAAGCCCTTCAGGCAGTGAACATATCTCGACAGCACACTGTCGTGTGCAGTCCACATCGATGATGAAACCAACGCCAGAATTGCTAAAGCATGTGTGGCCTTTGGCAGACAACGCGCAAATCTGTGGGATCGCAGAGGCATCAGTCTGCAAACAAAACCAAAGGCCTACAAAGCCATTGTGTTCACAACCGTGCTGTATTCATGCGAAACCCGGATGGTGTACAGACGCCATGTCAAGAAGCAAAACCATTTTCACATGGGATGCCTGAGGAAACTGATGAGGATAAGTTGGCAGAACTGGGTCCTAGACCCTGAGGTTCTCACACGGGCAGGCATTCCAAGCATTCACACTCTGTTAATAAAATCACAGATGAGATGGGCAGGCTATGTCACCAGGATGTCAAAAGAATGACTACGAAATAAGATCTACTGCAAGCTGAAGGAGGGAAAGCAATCTCAGAGTGGTAAGAAGAAAAACTTTAAAGATTCCCTCAAGTCATCCTTGAAACACTTCAACATTGACCCTGAGTCTTGGGAAGATCTCGCACACGATCGATCCACCTGGCACAGTTTGATTCATACTGGAGCTACAGACTTTGAACTGAGGAGAATACCAGAGGCAGTGCAGAAGCACGAGCAGCTTAAATCTCAGAACTGCAGCACGTCTTCTATTGATCAAGCAAACCCAAGAGGCATCTACTATCTAGTGTGCCACAGACAGTTCAGGGCACAAATCGACCTGATCAGCCACTCGTGTACTCACAGAAACGAAAGCAGTTAATGATAGTATGGTCATTTTCTAACTGAAGGATAAATAACATATTATGCATGTATATGTGTGTGCGTGCTTGCTTGTTTGTGTTTATGTATGTATGTATGTATGTATGTATGTATGTATGTATGTATGTATGTATGTATGTATGTATGTATGTATGTATGTATGACTAACTGACTATTTCCTCTTAAACAGAAATAGCATCAGGTTTATCAGATTCAGGATATTACTTTATCCTGAAACAAAACATAGCGAAACATTAGAAACTAAAAGAGGAATACTGCGTCAACTAAAAGACAAAGTGGAATATCTAATTATGTATGACCATACAAATACATAGTTAGATATAATAGAACTGTTTTCATTTAGCTTAATATAACACTAGCCATTCTATAAACAATTACTTTATGCTAGTAATGGTATCCAAAATAATATATGTACACGTGACATCTGTTGCTAAACGAATAATATTTCCTTTGTGATAGTAAAAAACAAAGATTGTTTTGTATGTGTTTGGAATATATTTGAGATTATGCCTAATCTTTGCACTGGAACATTTTGAACAAATTTCGAAAAAAAAAAAAAAGCAAAGAGGAAAATGTATACAGATGATGTGTCTTTCTTGCTTCATGATAAATGCGGATAATTATCAATGAGGCTTGGTTTGTAATACAAACGATTTTATTGAATAATGCATACTTTGCAATGTGTGGATGATTCTTGGGACAAATATACAATATTAAAGGGATAATAGAGAAATCGAATACGTTCGTTGTACCTCACTATGTATGTATTAAAGGATGATTTACAAATAATGTGTGTACAGTAAACAATAACAAAATTAATAAAACAACAAGATTCTAAACAAAATGAGTATAACAGGGAACAAGTTCAGCATAAGCAAAGAAAATAGAGGTGACAATATGTGGTAATAATTACTATATATGAACCAAAAGGGCATTACATTTCCGTGGGTGGTTATACAACAAGATCCGCGGACGTTTTATAACTAGTCTTTGTATAGATTTGATTTACTTAAACAATAATATACTTTTCTTTTCGCTACTATATTAGGGCATATTAGATGTAAGTAGGGCATGTATTTTTCTAAATAAGTTACCTTTCCCACCTACTGTCACCATCATTAATCTATTCCACACATCATTACCGATAGACGGGAAACCCTGCTTCCAAGAAGTGTCTCTATCAAAATATCATCTTCCTGATTGAATAAATCAATTCCGTCTCTCACCACTCAATCACACCCTCAAAGAAATCATTGCGTTCTGCAAGTTGCTTGTCGCAACCTAAGATAAGATGTTTCGCCCTGTCGTCAACCTCTTTTCCACAGAGTAGATTTAACAACAGGCAGGGCAGATAGTTTCACTATTTTCGACAAAGACCGAAATATCGATGGAAATTTACGTCCAAGAAACAACATGCTACTTGGTTTAAATCTAAATGAATATTTCTAAAGTGAATTAAGTCATCCCTTAATTCCAGATTTTCTCTCCAGATAGCTTCTTCTTGAATTTGAATAACATAACCCATGTGTCGACTCCAAACCCTTTTGTCTTCTGGCTGGACTGGATAGTCAAAAAGAACGCTTTCTTTGCGATATTTCTTTGTTATTTTGTCAATGTCTGGTGTAAAACCGGTCGGATTTAAAGGGTTTGTCAAATACTGACATAAAGGCAGAGTGAATATTTTTTTTCATATGTAAGACCATTCGCCATACAAAGTCCGTTGAAAAAGGATAATTTTGCCTTATCTATATATGCTTCCATTGACCAAAGTCCTAGAGTACTGCAAATCGCTTCTGCAGGGAATACTTATCTAAAGCTTGCATACGTCTTGCTACGTAACTCTTACATAACTCGAGTTATTCTATCATGGAATGCGAAATGCCTGATCATAGTCCCTTTGGGCCATCATCGTCCCCCTGGGCGAAATATACCCTTAGTACACCACTGACCATACAGGACAGACGGAAGAATAATTCCTTTGCAGATTTTAAGACATGCTAAAGGATTAATCCCGCCGTCGTATATACCGATAAAATAAAAGGAATTTAACAGATGTTTGCCCTTATCGCATGCTTCTTCTCTAGCATCGTTTGATATTAAATTGTATCTTAGGAGTACGCCGGCATACTTTTTGTTTTTGACTGCGTTGATTTGCGTTTTGTCAAAAAGAAAAACAGGGAACGCAGTCTTTTCTTTTATTTATGAATAAAACAAATGCAGATTTTCTCTGCGCTATATCTAAGTTTCCATTTTTTTGCGTAGTTAGAGACTCTGTCAAGCAAATGTTGCGTTGAATGATGTGAATTACCCATTACTGTGGTGTCGTCGGCTAATATAACGCCAAAGCAGGAGAAAATTAACAAGTGGAGCACACTCTCAATGGTATATGGGATTCTGTATAAAAAAATATATTTCGCAAGCACTTTTCTGTTGTTGGAATTGTTTTATGCGATGTTGTTCGTAACAGGCCGGAATGACGAATGTTCGCTTGGAAATGGAGCAATGCATTCTTTCTTTTCCTTCAGGAACGCAACATTTGGAAGCTAAACACCCACGACATCTCTTTCCACAATGAATATGTTGGTCCGGACTGAAAAATCCTTATTCACATTTTTCGTAATAGTAACTGTATCCAAGAAATCCTGTGGTGTTTTTAATAGCATCTAAATGATCTTGGTGATGACAAACGTGAATATATTTTCCATCTATGAAATCTGGTCCTTAAACACACGAAACCTCTGTGAACGACTTGAGGGTATACTTTCAAAGTATAACGAGATGCCAACATGTCTTGAAGTTTTTGCATTGCAGGAATTCCACACACAATCTCTTTAGAAATGCCTGCTTGCTGCAAAAGAATTTCTGCTTCTCTTCGTTGTTTGGCTCTGTCCGATTGTCTAATGCTTTTTCATGATAGTTTCTATTCCGCTGTATCATTCCTTTCCCATAAGTTCGACCCAGCACGATGGTATGAGCGAAACATATATGGTCTTGATAATTGTTAATTTGGACGATACTATGTTTGGTACTGAGAAGTTCATCCACAGATAAAACTTTGCGTCGGTCGCTGCCTCTTGGAGGTGAAACGTGCGTCATGTGAAGAGCGGCTTTTCCATCGATGATGTCAAACTGGTCGTTCGATTGTTGGACGTGTTGAATTTTGTCGATAATTTTGGAAGGTGTTAATTCTGCAAGTGTACTAAATTCGATATACACCGGAAATTTCAAATTGTCGTGATTGATGGATAGTCTCAAACGATAGTCATCTTTAGTTTGGCACTGTCGTTTCAATATCTCTAATAATGATTCCCATTATCTGTAATGAAACCCGCTGCTTTCTCTGGTGTAACTTGAGACTTGAACTCTTTAAAATTTACCGTACATGCGGAAGTCGTCCGAAAATTTCTGGAAGCCACTTTTTACGTAGGTCGAATGAGAATAGAATCTTCAGGACATCCGAACGGCTTTCTTTTTTGCATGACTTTGACTCTCTTGGTCTTGTGGTAGAGGTAGATGGTATTGGCTTTGGATCACTCATGTCATCTTCAAAATCACTAGCATGAACTTGTGCTAATATTTCAATTAGCGTATGATGTGACACCGAACGTCATCTTCGTTGTATCTTGGCTTCTTCTGATTTCTCGTTGGCAAGGTTTAATCTTTTCATCTTGAATCAAAATTTTATTTGACTAGGGTACACACTCTCTCCCTATATATAGAAAGACCCACTCACCCTGAGAGGATACATTCATTCAGTTTTTAATCGGTGAAAATGGACGAGTCACAACAGATTGCACTTCTTGCCAGATGTTTACAGAGAGTCATTCGAAAGTACACTTCCATCAAGACTTCCGAATACTCCACTCGAGAAAGTCAAGATACCTGCTGTGTCTGTCCAGAAAAAGGACACTGGGCTCCAGAATGTACACATCGTCAAAGAAAAGGAACCACTAAGACGGGAGAAAAGAGAGACAAAAGCAAAGATACCTGTTATCGATGCCAAGAAAAAGGCATTGGTTGTATGAGTTTCCCAAGAAAAAAGAGAACAAGAAGAAGGAGCGTTCTTCAGAAGCAGCAGAAACAGAAGAAGAACCCATTCCAGTAAAGAAGTTAAATAAGGAAAGACAAGTAGAAGAAACAGCAGAAGAAGAACAAGAACCCATGCCAGCGAAGAAATTCAAAAAAAGAAAGACAGTGAAAGAAAGAAGAAGAAAATGGACTTTGGTTATGTGTTGTGAAATTTCATTGTGATTTTTATTCAAGAGAATATACAAAAGAAAACGTAAGTGAATTTCTGTCTTAATTTAGTTTTGTTTTTTCTTTAGTATGAATTAATATAATCCTTGATATGCATCGGGGTAGGATAGGTAAATTCCACTCTAAGGTCAGAATTTTGCGTCAGGGACGAGTGGTGTATTGTTAATGCTTATGTAACTTTCAAACAGGAAAACGCTCATTGAAAACTTCCTTACCTTAAGATAGAGCGTGCAGTGTAAAAAGGTCTGTTCGAGGGACACTTAACTTTAACCACTGCTCGCTTTGGTACATAATGTAGCTAGGTCAATCAGTGCGAAACGGTTTGTTTGATGGACACAACTTCAACCACTGCTCGGTTTTGTACGTAAATCTGTTGAAATTAATGTTTATCTTTATTATTGTGAAAGAATGTTCAAGTGATGATGAAATCGGGAATTTTTTGTTACTTTGAGTCCACGAGTTAGAATAACAGTTAAGTGTGAGGTAGAATAGAACTATCCTGCATCTGTGTACTAGACTGGAAAACATGATCATACACATACAGAAATGTAAGAAAAGATATTCACACACTAACACATTTTATAATGGAAGAGATCTGAGTTTTGTTTTATTTGGCAATCATTGAGTAGTATCTTTTTTCAAAGAGACGTGGGTTGCCCTGACAAGGGCCGTTGGGGTTTATGAATAAATCATGGACCTTTCAAGATAAACTGCAACTGTCTTAAACCTTTTCCTAGACCAAGTGCTACTCCTGCTGCTGATGTGGTACTGAAATTAATGCCTGCTGCTGCTGCTGGCGTCTAAGTGATGGTAGTGAAGGTGGATGTATTGATAGAAGGTTAAGAAGTCTTAGGTGGTGAAGGGTTCTTTCTATTCGTTAAACTCCCTTACCCTTTCTTGTGTTTATGGGTATGTATATGTGTGTGTCTATTTCATCCCCCTTTTTCATCCTACCCATTTCATTGGATAGTATGTCCAAGGGCTTTTAGTCACTACATACGGAGTGTTGGATACTAATCAAAATGTGAGTGTTGGATAGTAATCAGTAAGTGTTGTGTTGGATAGTTATCAGAAAGTATGTTTTCGATAGTAATAAAAAGGTCAGATCTTGGATAGTACTTAAAATAGGGGGGTGTTGGACAGTAATCAAAACGTCTGTGTTGGATAGTAATAAAAAAGTGGTATGTTGGACAGTAATACAAAATTGGTATGAGGGATAGTAATCAAAGAGTGTGAGTTGGATAATGATCCAAAAAGTGGTGTATTGGATAGTAAATAACTAATTTAACCAGGGATGTTAAATTCTCGTTTGATGCAATACATTCTTAGCCCATAGGTTTACATGTGGTGCCACTATGGCCTCAAACTTACAGCATAAAGTTAATTCCCGTACGGTTCTCAAGTATTGACGTCAACAACGTTTAACAATGTAACAATGTAACTTTACAGCCTCAATGTTAAATTCCCTTTTCAACTTTGGAAATTAGTTATGTGAACAATATTGAGAATGATATGAAGAGTGAGGAACAAGCACCAAAAAAAAAACACACACCACAACAGACTCATAAGACAACAAAGGCGCATCCCTGAGTGAATACTGCATGCATATAAGATTAACGGTATTATGAATGTTAGTTGGACACTAAGGAGAACACGAGTATCCTCTCAGCTTTTTTCCCTAATTGTTGAAGAAATGCTGCTTCAAATACGATAGCTAAACGTTTAGTACAAGTGGTATATTTTAACGAACTAACCGATGGTGTCGGTTATGATAGACAACTAATAGACCAGAAACACGGTCTTGTTCATACCCCCACCCCAAACCCTCCCATAGTGTTTAGTTTCTACTTCAATTTCATACAATAATGCAAAAGCATTTTTTCCTGGAGGCCATCCCTGTTAACTTCATAATCCTCATGCTGAATAGCAAGAAGCTGACTAAACGTTGTTGATGACTGTGTGTCACATAAAGTTGCGATTGTTACCAAACTGGTTCTCTGAATCAGTAGTTTGAAACATCACAAGGCGGGGATCATGTCTAATTAATCTGTATGGGGCCAGTTTCTTTGTATACTTTTGCACATTAATTAATTGCGGAGCCTTTCTCTTCAGTTCCACATTCCATGTACACACTTGGCTAGGACAGGATGGTGCATCAGACCCAAACAGCTTGAGCTAATCATCCAAGGCAAACATCAAGGCAGCACCATGGTTGCATCGATCCATAGCAGATGTCTTGCAATCGCCTGATAAATCAACAACAATATCCATTCTTTATATCAAGGATAATGCTAACACTGTAGCTGGAGTTCTGAGTGTAGGAAGCTAAAACATTTGCCATCAGGAAAAAGTATTTATCTTTCCTGTAGTCATGTAAGGTTATAACATGGCCACTTAAGATGTACTGTCGTCCTTTTGTCATGGGTTTGGAAGTATTAATGTTTGAGAATTGTCACTGCTATCTGCTCCATAATGACTCTTTAATGCTGTTGTTACAATTATATGTTCATATATTCTCCCATAGCAAAAATCCTCTGGAGTCTTGCTTGATGGAAACTTCTTCCATCCTAAAATTGGTAATACAGGTACCTGGTCTACAGCTGGACTCCTTGTAGTTGATAGTCTCAGCTTCACATCTGCTAAAACGTCATTAACCTTTTTTAGGTACTACTTTCCCCCGTCAATTGCAACCATAATGTCTCCATCTTTCCCTCCATCTATGCAATCGAGGCACATGCAATACATTTAAATATTACAGTTATGTATGTGACACTAGGGAAAACAATATCCTCACGGCACAGATCTTTTTTTCTCTAACACAATATATGCACTTTTATCAAGAGGGGAAATAATTTTAGACTACCTTTTTAGCAACCATTCTTGTCAGGCTTTAACTCTAGTTCAAAATCAATTATACTTGAAATTCAAATTAGCTTGCATTTATTTCTTTGACGAGGATTGCATTTGATGGTATTCTTTCTCTCTCTCTCTCTCTCTCTCTCTCTCTCTCTCTCTCTCTCTCTCTCTCTCTCTCTCTCTCTCTCTCTCTCTCTCTCTCTCTCTTCCCACACCAGCCTCCCCCTCTCCTTGCAAACTTAAAGCAGAATATAAAGATGATTAGAAAACTAAATCCTATTTAAATACATTTCTACACTGTTTTATGGTTGTATTCATTTTCCACTTTGTATCCATTCCAATTGGCAGTGTAGTTTGTACTGGGAATATATTTTGGGATAGTAGTCAGGAGGGGCTTTAAGAAGGCACTTTTTCCAAAATGATAGTTATGCATCTTTGTCTTCAGAATATGGTACATGAATGCCAAGTATTTTTTATTTTTTTAAAAATACAAAATATTATGAAGAAAATTCCATTAACAGCCCTTTCGTTTCTATAAGCAAAAGAAAACCGAACGAATCTTTCAATTAATTCTGTCTTTTTACCACTAATAGGCAGGCCTCTACACTCCAACCATCGCTTCAATTCGCAAAATGAATGATCACTTATATCACCGGATAGAAAGTTTGCCCCGCGGACATCTTCAGTCAATTTCATGCTATAAACAGGTTTGCAAACAGCTATTATCGATCAGCATTAAATTCATGTCTTACGTAAACAACTGTCTGCTTTAGCGATCGGTTCACCGAACTCATTATATTAACATTAAGTATGTTAGCGTTCATTTCTTCCTTGTCCTTTGTTCAGGAAGCTTCGAAGAGGATTGCGAATGAAAATAGTTGTGCTGAACTAAGGTAAGTAAGGAAATAATGGGATGCAATACAAATATATTCAGTGACTCAATTAAGATAAGTATTAATTTGGTTTGGTTTTGTGGGATTTAACTTCATTTTTCAGAATATGATAGATTATACATGGCGGCCAGTAGACTCGAACTCACGCGAACTGAGGAGAGATATGTGAGTGATCTGTAAAGGCGAGAGTAATGAGGTAATGGGATAAAATATAAATAGATTCATTGACTGACGTGAATATTTCTTTCAAAATTGGGGGGTTTTTGGGGGGTTTTTTTCGTAATTTTTTTCCGATGATATTTGTGCAATCACTTTATAAAGTTTTTATCGAGGTTCACAAATAAGCATTAGAAGCATTTACATCGACGTTCACCAGTAGTATAGGCCGACCAATGTAATGTTTTGTAGCTTGGACCAGAAAACTGTTTCACCTTTTAATTGCTATTTGGGTGAGTTGGCGATCTTGGTCATGATGAGAAGAAACGAATTTAAAATCCAGGTGAACCACGGTCAGAGAAAATATCAGAAAGGTAATTTAGGCAGAACCCTATTTTATTTCTAGGCACAAGTGCCATCAAACACACAAACACACGCACGCACGCACATACACATGACGTGGCGGTTCAACATTTTAGTAAAATGTACCTAAATCCATCTTGCATATTGTGCTTGTGTATTCCAGAGCAATCTCTTTCACACCAAACATGTACAATGCAAGCACACCATTACCTATTTCACGGGTGGACTAGGCCCTAATAACTATGTTCATCAAAAGGTCAAGGTGACAGAGGTGTTGTTTTGGCGCTGTGTTATGACCAGAACTATGGTTCGGTCTTAATCAAGAAAAACCAAATTCAACAATCTTTATCAATAACAGCAAAGTGGAATGTTAGGAAACAATTCAAAATACTAATGTGTTCAACATACACAACAATGTGAAGATTTATATTCGAACATGAAGTACTTGTATTAGAGGATGGACAATATCAATGTTCGTTGCTATTATTTTGGTATATAAGAGAAACAATAAATACATATTCTTCAAGTCGATAAATAGCATACTTTAGTCATACTTTAGTTGCACTTAAAAGTATATATTTAATTGTTATGAATCTAATTACATTATATTGAATTATGCAAACTTTTACTTCTCAGGGTAAATGCATCATGCACATAGTTTCATCAGATTTGTCAGACCTTCATAAGTTTGCTAACTTATACATCCTATGGTAAATATAAATATCTTTCAAGATAAATATTTTACATGATCTAGTATACAAAGGGCACACCATAATTAAATGACATTCATGTACCATATTTTTTCACTGCGCATAATTCGCACTGCCTGTTACATCTCTTTTATTACAAAACCACTCATAGAGTTTATTACAAAACCACTCATAGGTTTTGGCCAATTCATTGCAGCTGAGATACATACATGAATCTCATCTCAGTCCATTCCATCATATACAAAGCAACACTCTCAACCAAATTAGCGTATGAATCAGTGCTGCATGGCGTAGCGGGTGAGAAATTAGTATAAAAAATGTTTAAGATAAGGATCGAAAAACACAACCAACGTAGTTAAAGGATTGTGTGAAATCTGTGCAGATGTTCTTTCTGCAATGGCATTTAACTCTACTTTCAAAAAAGTATAAATAACGCACAAACTCTGTGTGATTTATACCTTTAAATGGGTTAATAAGCATTTTTAGTTTAACAGCTTGTAAATGGCGATGTGTTATAAAGGTTAAAAGAGCTCCAAATATTGTTTACTGTTTCAGGGAACATTTGATATTTTCACTAGATTTATCGCTATTTAAAACAAGTAAATCTAGCTGACGTCTGAGAAGGTAAAACCGATTTCAAACAAAAGACTCGACAAGTCATTTGCATCCTTCGGGATTGCTCTGTGACTTTCTCAAGGAACAGAATAGTGAAGCTGATCTATCTTTTCTTAACCATAAATTTGTTGTATATGTGTTAGGACTAACGGAGGTTTACTATATCTGCTAAACAGGTAAGTAATTGTACCTGTCCTATTTACTATTGTTTGTCGGTGTTTAGTATCAAGCTGCAGGAAAGGCGCTAAAGAAGGGGAAGTTAGCTGGGGTAGTCAATATACCAGCAGAACTTGCTAAAGCAGGAGGAACTTCCATGATAGATGTCCTCACAACAATCTGCAACCAAAACTGGCAAACAGGAGAATGGCCCACCCCATGGACCCAGTCTCTGATCGTGACTCTTCCTACACAAAAGGGAATCTACAACTGTGCCAGAACTACCAAACAATCAGTCTCATCAGTCACCCAATCAAGGTTATGCTTAAGATCATCCTCAATAGATTGAAACCCCAAGCAGAGCACATCATTGCGGAAGAACAGGCAGGTTTCAGAGCAGGACGTAGCACTACAGAACAGATCTTCAATCTTAGAATCCTCTGTGAAAAATATATCCAGCATCAACAGAACCTCTATCATGTCTTCATTGAACTCAAGAAGGCTTTCGACAAGGTATGGCATGCAGCCTTGTGGGCCACCCTGCGGATATACAACATAAACGCAAAACTAATCCGCACTATAGAAACCCTGTATGACAAAGCGATTAGTACAGTACCCGTCAATGGCAACATAATAGACTGGTTCAGAACCACAGTCGTAGTCAGACAGGGGTGCCTTCTCTCACCCACTCTCTTCAACATCTACCTGGAAAGGATCATGTCCGATGTCTTCGAAAACCATGAGGGCAGTGTCAGTGTTGGAGGCAGAACAATCACCAACCTGCGCTACGCTGATGATATCGATGGCTTAGCAGGAGATGAAGAAGAAATGGAAACCTTAGTGAACCGTCTCAATCAAGCATCACTAAGATATGGGATGGAAATCAACGCTGAAAAGACAAACCTAATGACAAAGAACCCGAGTGGCATCCAAAAGGAAATAAGAGTGAATGGACAGAAGCTGGGCACAGTAACAAGCTTCAAGTATCTAGGTGCTATCGCCTCTGATGAAGGTTCAAAACCTGAGGTTCTTTCCAGGATTGCGCAGACAACAGCTGCTCTGGCTAGGCTGAAGCATATGTGGAAAGATAGCAACATCACGCTTGGGTCCAAGATCAAGCTTATGCGCTCCCTCGTCATGTCCATATTCCTATATGCATGTGAGACATGGACCCTAACCGCAGAATTAGAGAGAAGAATCCGTGCCTTAGAGATCAGATGTTATCGAAGGATCCTGAAAATCTCATAATTTGACCACGTCTCTAATGCGGAGGTGCGCACTAAAATCCAAGGTGCAACTGGACCTTATGAAGATCTGCTCACCACTGTAAAGAAACCCAAACTAAGATAGTATGGTCACGTCTCACGCTCAACTGACCTGTCAAAGACAATCCTACAGGGCACAGTGAGAGGAAAGAGAAAACGAGGCAGACAGAAGAAGAGATGGGAAGACAATATCAAAGAGTGGACAGGCATGGACTTTGCAAAGTCTCAAAGAGCAGTGGAAAACAAGGCGAAATGGAGAGAGATTGTCATCAAAGTCATCAGTGGCGCCCCTACCACCAGCAAGGTTACGGGAGAAATGAAAAAAAAAAATGAAGTATGAATCTACCTCACAACCCACATAAATAGTTAGTGGACTGAAACTGGCACTGTCGGGTCAAGGTGTAATTAGTACACCTGTGCATTGTTCATAAACCTTACTACCAACTGGCGCTTGAAAGCAGGGGCAGCAATTACGCGAGTTTAGAATTTCGATCGCTTTAAAACGAAGTAGGAAAGAAGTTTTATACAAGGTTTAAGAGGATTGATTGTCAATAAATGTTCGGTTAAAAATTTTCCCAATGGCGACAATGCAACAAAATGAAACAGATTTAGATTTTTGGTTGCAAAAATATTCCAGGTTAAATAAGTATAAAATATTGAAAATAATGCCAAAAACTTCAAGTGCGTGAAAAATATAAAATCAAATATCAAGTGAGTGAAAACATATTCAAAAGGTAAGACTTTTATATGCTTATTGTCTCGCAGTGATTGTTTTAAGGAACCTGTCTTTCAACGTATAAGATAGAGCGAGATGATGGTGAAAATACTACACAGTCCGTGCGCTAGGTAGGCCTACCGTACCCCCCCCCCCGACTCTATTCCGTTGGCGTTTTTTATGCTTCAGGGTATGCCAAACAAGAAACAGATGTTAACATTGCCAATTTTGGGATGCACTTGCTCTGCTGGCTGAATATTTAAGGGAACCCCAAGCGGCCTATTTAGGGTACACAATGAGACAGTTGTGGGATGTGGTGACATTTCCCCTATTGAAATCCGTTCATGATTAAGCCAGTGGACTTTGCACACATGGGCAATATATTTGGACATTTCTTCTGTCCATAACAACAAACAGTATCCAAATCAAATATCTCAATCCATTGGGCTACAGGAACGTTTTAAATATACCTAGTAAATATGTTAAAGACGAAAGTTTGTGTTTTTAGCAAAAATCAATTTGGTATTAAAATTCAAACCCCTAATGCATTTTGATTGCAATATGTTGCATTAGACTACTAGAGAAAAGTCTCTTGGAATTAATTTTGGCCATTTTGCAAGTCTCTGGGGCTGTTATTAATGTAGTGGTATTGAACTGATCGATCAGACTCCTAACTTTTTCAAACTTATTTCTTTCTTGAAAAAAGAATGATAACTTTCCAATGGAGCAATAAAATGATTATCATATTTTATATGAATCACATGACAAGTTATGGCATGTCTGCGTCTTATTAATTAATGTTTAATGTACTTGCATATAATTAGCATTTAGTATTTAGCAGATTTAGTATAAGCAGTAGTGTTTAGTTTTCGATAGTTTGTTGCTTTACAACTTGTGTACATACACTAATCCATCATTTACCGACATATGATGTCCTAACTGTTATTATTATTTGATATTTCAATAAATTGGAGTGAAGGGAGAAATAGAGGAAGAAAATGGATTCACAGAAGAGTAAAAGAGAAGAGAGTGAAGGTTCAACTTCAGAGAAAAAGAAAAGACAGATATGCGTCGTTCACTTTGCACGATCAAACTGTGAATCATTCACGTTTTTATGCCAAACAAAGATTCAGATAACAGACTGAGGAAGTTAAAATATATGTATAAACAAAGGCTGAGGAATACCACCGTGACTGTTACCAGAGGTTTACAATGAACCTGTCCTGAATGAAATCATCAATTGTCTTGTCGGAACTTGCAACATGTGCACCTCGAACTTAATGCCGATCTTCTGATGAATCAGATAATATTCTTCTCAAGCCTGGCTGCATCTTGTGCAACAAAGAAGGATGAAGGATGAAAGAAAATGAAACAGAACTGAGTATGGACAACAGAAGAAACTTCGAAGTTTGAATACGATGGATGGAAATCAGTCCTTGAAATGGCCGAGAGGTGAGGGAATGAGAAACTTACCACCAGTGTTACGACTCTATGGTCTAAGAAAAATGTAACAGAAAGAAAGTGAAACCAACAAATCATGTAAAATATCAGCAAGCAATTTATTACTAGATAATTAAAATGAAAAATCAAAAAGTCACTTACAGTAATGTGTTTTGAAATCCTAATAATCCAATAAGAATGATTGTTCTAATCACAAGTCCTAAATATAGAATGTTCCGAATTCACGGCTGTGTCCTTGAATGTTATGATGTGCTAATGGTCTCCAAAGTCCTGATGTACTAGAAATCTTGATGTGCTGATGTCAAAATGAAGTATTCCAAAATACCTGAATAAGTTCAGTTAAATTCCAAAATTATTAATTAAAAATCCAAAATCCAAAAGTTTATAAGCACTGTTATAATCCAATGAATATTTAAAATAATTCCTCTCTTAGAATTTGTAATGAATTTTCACAACTGTAATAGCTCTTTACAAGACTGATGGTAATGTCAAAACTGAATAAATGTCCACCAAACATGGTATATATAAAGATTGGTCACATGACAGAATGTTCTAGAACATGAGTCATCTTAATGGAATTTTTACTTGTAAACAAAAATCAACCTTGACCTTCAAATTGAGAAAACATATTGATCAAAACAACCTAATTCAAGGACACTAGTTAAACATGTTTTTCATGATAACATTAAGATTTAAGCAAATATTAAAGTGAAGAAACATTTATAATTTCCTAAAATATTTATAATATTATATAAACATCATACATAACACCTCCCCTCATAAAGAAAAAGAAAGATTTATATAATAAAGCTTTCTTTTGAATATACATCTTATACTATAATAACCAAAATTACATAAGAACATGTTTTATGATACTGGACTTAATTACATCAAGCAATATTACATTTCTAGGCACGTGAGAGTGCATCTGCAATCACATTGTCTTTTCCCCTGATGTGTCTAATGTCAATGTTATATTCTTGCAATATCAAACTCCATCTCAACAATCTCCGATTTTTATCTTTCATTTTGTTGATGAAAGTAAGGGGATTGTGATCACTGTACACAATAATTGGAGAAAGAGCTGAGGTAACATACACTTCAAAATGCTGTCAAGCCAATATCAAAGCCAAACATTCCTTCTCAATTGTGGAATAATTTTTCTGGTGCTTGTTTAGTTTTTTAGAAAAATAACACACAGGGTGATCCACACCACTTTTGTCTTCCTGAATCAATACTCCACCAACCCCTACATCACTTGCATCAACAGATAATTTAAATGATTGGCTAAAATTTGGTGCAGAAAGAACTGGTGCATTCTCAAGCATGGCCTTTAACTTGTCAAAAGATACCTGACACTTGTCAGACCAATGAAATTTGGTTTTCTTACTCAATAAACTTGTCAAAGGTTCAGCAATTTTGGAAAAATTGGAACAAAATTTCCGATAATATCCAGCCATACCTAGAAATCGCATCAGTTGCTTTTTACAAATTGGAACTTGAAATTCAGAGATAGCTTTGACCTTAGCTTCTATAGGTTTAACTTGACCTTGTCCCACAATATGTCCTAAAAATGTGACACAAGCATGGCAAAACTCACTTTTGCTCAAATTAATTGTCAGATTCGCATCGCTGAGTCGATCAAAGAATTTTTGAATGGTTTCCAAATGATCTTCCCAGGTGTTGTTGTAGATAATGACGTCATCGATATAAGCGTCACAATTATCAAGACCAAATGTTATCATGTTCATCAGACGTTGAAACGTTGCAGGCGAATTTTTCATTCCAAACGGCATGACTTTATATTGATAAAGTCCATCTGGAGTTACAAATGTTAAAATTTCTTTTGCCCTTTCCGTCAGTGGAATTTGCCAGAATCCTTTTAAAAGGTCAAACTTGGTGACATATTCCGCATTTCCAATTTTATCAATGCAATCGTCCATTCTTGGGATTGGAAATGAATCAGTTTTAGTGACACTGTTGACTTTTCTATAGTCAGTACACATACGGAATGTATTATCTGGCTTGGGAACAAGAATACATGGTGAACTCCAGTTACTTTTACTTGGTTCTATGAAATCATTCTCCAGTAGATACTGAATTTCTTTCTTCAGATAGTTCTGTTTGAGAGGATTCATCCTATAAGGATGCTATTTCACAGGCGCAGAATCTACAATCTCAACGTCATGATAAATTTTACTTGTTCGTGTTGGAACACCAGGAAACAAGTGCTCATAATCATGTAATAGCTGTTTTAGTTCATTTCTTTCCTGTTGTTGTAGATGTGAAAGTTTCTGGTCTAGGTTGTTCAATATTTCTGAATTCCGAAGATTGGTTATACCAGAGTCACTATAGTCTGATTGTACTCCATCGTTGATATCTTCACTGTGTGGGACAGGTACAACTAAATTAACTGAATAATTAGCTGGGCTATCTCTTTCAAAATATTCCTTTAACATATTTATATGACAAAGTTGTTTCTGTTTCCGTCTCCCAGGAGTGTTAATGATATAATTTAAGTCATTTACTTTCTTTTCAACGGTATAAGGACCAAAAAATTTAGCCTGAAGAGGATTCTGAGGTATGGAAAAGAGAGCCAGAACTTTGTCACCAGGTTTAAAACTCCTTTCCTGTGAATTTCTGTCATACCTTAATTTCATTTTTGACTGGGTATTGTGAAGATTAGTTCTTGCTACTTCACAGGCCTTTGACAACTTGCATTTGAAATCAGAGACATAATCAAGAAGATTAATCTCTGAATCTTCATTTGAAAGAAGTTTCTCTTTCAATAATTTCAATGGTCCACGGACAGTATGACCAAAAACTAGTTCAAAGGGACTAAAACCCAACGACTCTTGAACTGATTCCCTAACAGCAAACAACAACAAATGAACACCCTCATCCCAATCCTTTTCTGTATCAAAGCAATATGATCGAATCATATTCTTCAAAGTTTGATGAAATCTTTCCAAAGCACCTTGACTTTCAGGGTGATAGGCAGAAGATTTAAACTGTTGGATGCCTAATTCATGCATAACTTGTTGGAAAATTCCAGACATAAAATTTGACCCTTGATCTGACTGGACAGATTTGGGAAGGCCAACAAGTGTAAAAAACTTCACCAAAGCTTTCACAATAGTTTTAGTTTTTATATTTCTCAGACGAATTGCCTCTGGAAATCTTGTAGATGCACACATGATGGTCAACAAGTATTGGTTGCCTGACTTGGTTTTAGGTAAAGGACCAACACAGTCTACCATTATTCTACTAAATGGTTCATCAAATGCAGGAATAGGTTGTAAATGAGCCTTAGGTATCTTCTGATTGGGTTTTCCTACCAATTGACAAGTGTGACAAGATCTGCAGTATTTAGAAACATCACTTTGGAGTTTCGGCCAATAAAAATGATTCAAGATCTTGTGATAAGTCTTACGGACTCCTGAATGACCAGCCAAAGGAGTTTCATGGGCTAAATTAAGAATTTCCTGTCGATATGACTTAGGAACAACAATTTGATAGCTCACTGACCACTCGTCACCACCGGGTACCTCAGGTGGTCTCCATTTCCTCATAAGGACCCCATTTTCCACAAAGTAACACACTGGAACTTGTGTGGCTTCAGTTTCACTAATAGCCCTCTGAAACAAACAAGATATCTCGGGATCTTGCTCCTGTTCAACGACAAGGGATTGTCGTTTGTCACCCTGAGTAGGACAACGAGAATGAGTTGCCAAAAGAGGATCACTGTGATCAATACCATTTGATTGATCAATACCTGAGGAAAAAGTGACCTCATCAAAAAACTGACCAATACATGTGTCAGCTAAAGGAATAATATCCTGATCAACATCACTCTCAAGAGCTCGTTTTGCCATAGCTCTAGTAACAGCACAAGCAGGGTACAAATCAGGGATTTCAGTTTCGACAGAATCAACTTTCTGATCCAAACAAGGCTTGTCAGTTACAAGTGGATTAACCACAACCTTATCTCCAGCTAGGTCATTGCCTAGTAATAAATGAACACCCTCTATGGGTAAAGAAGTCACTGCCCCAACAGTCACAGGTCCAGAAACTAAGTCTGATGCCAAATTTACACAATGGAGAGGAACATTTACAAAGCCGCACTCAACTCCCTGAACAAGAACACTTTCACTTGAAGAAGACTCCTTAGACAAAGGCAAAGTACCTGATAATAAAAGACTCTGAGAAGCTCCAGTGTCCCTTAATATTTTAATTGGGATAGGTTTGGCAGAATCACCAATAAGTGATATAGAACCTTCTGACATGAATGGTTCATAAGCCTCCAAAATAGAATCAGACTGGGGTTTGTTTGACCCAACAAATGTATTGTTTTCAATACAAGACCGTGACCTTGACCTCGTAGAAATAAGAGCATTTGGAAAAGCTCTGTCTTTTCTCTGTTGCTTATTTTTCAACTTGAAGCAATCAGAAATAACGTGCCCTTTCTTTTTACAATAAGTGCACGTAGGAAGAGATAAGGATTTCTGATCAGTCTTATCAGATGTTTGATTCCTAACAGTTGTGCTGTTGTGAAATTTGGAAGTACTCGAATGAGATTGAAACGGTTTTTTACCAGAAAACTGCTGAGAGGACGACTTATTGCCAAATAAAATTTTGTGAGTCAAGGAATAATCATCAGCCATACGAGCAGCATTTTCCAAAGTTTCCACATTCTGCTCGTCAAGATAGGTTTTAACATCACTATGGATACACCTCTTGAACTCTTCAATTAATACGAGCTGTCGGAGGTTATCATAACCTTGATCAACTTTCTTGGCTGAGCACCACCTATCAAATAGTTGTTCTTTATCCCTTGCAAATTCGACATGAGTTTGTCCAGTTTCTTTTCTACAATTCCTAAACCTTTGTCGATATGCCTCTGGTACCAACTCATAAGCTTTCAAGATGTACTCCCTAACCACATCATAATCAGTGCTTTGTTGTACTGACAGTGAAGTGTAGACTTCACGAGCTTTGCCAATGAGTACACTTTGTAATAACAAAGTCCAATGCTCTCTGGGCCATTTCAAGTTTTCAGCTATTTTCTCGAAACGAAGAAAGTATTTATCTACTTCTTTTTCCTGAAAAGGGGGTACTAACCTAATATATCTAGTAACATCAAAACCTGAACTTGTGTTAAAAGGAGTGGAGTGTGCTCTGTTTGCCAGTTCTAATTCTCTTAACTTAAATTGCATTTCCCTTTCTTCTCTTTGCATCTGCATCTGCATTTGTATTTACCTCTCTTCCTTCTGCATTTGTAGCTGCCTCTCTTCTTTCTCTCTCTCTCTCTGAATCTGAAGCTTTGCCAATTCTAAATCCATCTGGTTCTTTAACTCTAATTCCCTTAATTTCCTGTCAGAACCAGATACAGGCTTTCTCTTCGAACTTAAAGCACTACTATCAAAAATTCCCTTTCCTACTAAATACTGAATCAAAATAATCTTTATCTCCTGTTTTGTCAATGATACTTTTGCCTCAGATAGACTGTATTTTCTGGCAAGCTCGAGCAACTCATCCTTTCTCATGCACTCTAACCCCTCCTGGGTAGGTTTTGAAATGAAATTCTGAACATTAGATGCCATTGTAAATGCTTGTTGGTTTCACACAAAAAATTTCTCTATATAAAATCTTTGCCAAAGACAAAAAAAAATTCTCCGAGACAAAATCAATATGAATTTCAAAAATAACTTTAATATCTCTAAAATCCTTTAAAGAAATTCAGATCCTGGACGAGCCCCCAATTTCTGTTACGACTCTATGGTCTAAGAAAAATGTAACAGAAAGAAAGTGAAACCAACAAATGAAGTAAAAAATCAACAAGCAATTTATTACTAGATAATTAAAATGAAAAATCAAAAAGTCACTTACAGTAATGTGTTTTGAAATCCTAATAATCCAATAAGAATGATTGTTCTAATCACAAGTCCTAAATATAGAATGTTCCGAATTCACGGCTGTGTCCTTGAATGTTATGATGTGCTAGTGGTCTCCAAAGTCCTGATGTACTAGAAATCTTGATGTGCTGATGTCAAAATGAAGTATTCCAAAATCTCTGAATAAGTTCAGTGAAATTCCAAAATTATTAATTAAAAATCCAAAATCCAAAAGTTTATAAGCACTGTTATAATCCAATGAATATTTAAAATAATTCCTCTCTTAGAATTTGGAATGAATTTTCACAACTGTAATAGCTCTTTACAAGACTGATGGTAATGTCAAAACTGAATAAATGTCCACCAAACATGGCATATATAAAGATTGGTCACATGACAGAATGTTCTAGAACATGAGTCATCTTAATGGAATTTTTACTTGTAAACAAAAATCAACCTTGACCTTCAAATTGAGAAAACATATTGATCAAAACAACCTAATTCAAGGACACTAGTTAAACATGTTTTTCCTGATAACATTAAGATTTAAGCAAATATTAAAGTGAAGAAACACTTATAATTTCCTAAAATATTTATAATATTATATAAACATCATACATAACACCAGAATAAGAGGTTATGACTTATTTGCTTGAGAGGCACAGTTCCACAGCTAATGTCGTATGAAATATTTGCAAGATCCAGTCTACTGGATGAGTATAGGTGAGAAAGAAAGGTTCAAGCCGAAAGAGCTTGAGGAGTCACATAGTTAGGCTTTTACCAAAATTTGCCAAGCGATCGAGAGAGAAATTATAAATGGTCAAATAATCCTGAAACTGAGTGACTTATGTAAGCTGTACATCTTTACTTTGCAAAATGCAAACACCCAAACCCAAACTACGTTCAAGCAGGGGCTGGGGTGACTTAAAGGTTGAGTTGGAGAAGAGACAAATGACATTTTATAAACTTGACAACCAAGGCTAATTCCTGATCTATCTTGCGTACTATTCTGAAACAAAAACTGAACTAGCGGTCAAGTTTGCTTATGGACTTGGCACAACTGATATGATTGTAGAGGCACTCAATACAATACTCAGAGGAAACCTACTGTGGGTCCTTGTACGAAAGAAGAGCAGCATAACAGAGCAAGAAGTGCCTAACTGGGTCGAATTAAACCTACCAAGATGACCACAGTTGATTACTATTATGTTATATATCATCCAACAACAGACTAGAACACCATTCAGAAGTGTCTGCGATGTACTAAGGAGACTACCAGAAAAGCTGGTAAAGAATCTGTCATAGCCACATTTGATCTTGGTGTTTGCGTGAAGACATATACTCTCAAATGTCAAAGGGTCATGCAGATAAAGTGTATGTTTTGGAAGCTTCCACTGGCCATTTATGGTTGCTCTGCAAATGTCTTGACCAAGAGAGTCCACTAGTCTATTTACCTTTGCTCTGTGGCCATCTGACTTCCCTGATATAAGATAGTCTAGAAATTTCTAAAGCTGAATTGGAATGACATCCAAATTATTTTAGGTACTCTGTGTCACGGAATTGTGTATACTGTATATCAATATATATATGTGATCAAAAATGTACTCGGGTTTCGTTGCCGCGTACAGTGGTTTATTTTTTCGGCTCTAGTTATTTCGAAATACTGAGCGCGACTCAACCCATGCTGCATGTGCAAATTGCCTGCAGTGAAAACCCAAGTACCTAGCTGCGCATATTTGTCACAGCTAGGGTACATATAGAGCAAATTCTCTATAAACAAATTACAATACGACGAGTCTTGTCAGAAAGCTTACCTCTTTACGGGAGTAATCTTCAGCTGTAGAGGTATGTACAATTTAAGATTGCATTCTTTATTACTATTCGCTTTATATGACAGAATTGTTTCATATATTAGATGTTTTAGAAATTTATTCTAAATTCTACAGAGAGTCCATACCTAGGTCATACAACGCCATGATATTAGAAATACTATAGACTGGTTCAAGTTAGCTATTTGTTGTAACTGAACAGACGGAATTTTATTTAATTATACGCAGCATGCATTGAATGATAAATGTAATGTGTAACGAGATGTAATTCATGTGCGCGCATGCACAACATATATCAATGATAAAGTACTTAACCGTGCCATATGTATTACACGGTTCAGTTGTTATACTTGTAGCTGCTTTTGTGTATGGTTTGGTGATGTGGAGTCGCAGAACTCTGTGGGGTTTCTTGTGACGTGTACGCTGTGTCTGGTGACGCTGGCTCGGAAGAGAGTACTGGTGTTCTCGATGTGAGGGACCAAGGCTTCGCGACCATCGGGTCTGTGTTGAATGAGAAGGCTCTCGATGGATCCTTCAACAGACTGGGAGAGGTGGACCATGCGTGGTGGCTCCTTGACCATTGACTAGAGCGGTTGGAACCGGAAATACATCTTGGTCGTCAAATGGACGCTAATATAGTTATATATATTACGTGTTCCATGTTATTGTTATTTTCACTATTGCTATCTGAGCAAAACACCATGCATTCCCATTTCAATATCGCTATATGAGTGATAGATTCATAATTTCATGCATTCCCATTTCAATATCGCTATATGAGTGATAGATTCATAATTTCATGCATTCCCATTTCAATATCGCTATATGCGTGATAGATTCATAATTTCATGCATTCACATGTTCAATATCGCTATATGAATGATACATTCATAAATACGTGCATCCATATGTCAAATATCGCTAACTGAGTGATATGTTGATAAGTGTATAATTCATGCGTCCATCTTGTGGATAAATTGTTATGATACATTATTTGCAGATCATATAATTTTATTTGTTGATCGGTGATAGGAGGCTATTCACGTTAGTTTAAAATTCCATTCGTTAAATTCATCTTTGATTTCTCTCGTTGAGTTACTTGTTGTTGATAGTTCCATGTTAGGAACTATATAATTTTCCTTATCTTTTTGTTATAATGGTGTCAGATTTGTTCATCTTTAAATTGCGTTTATAAATAAACATCTCATTAAAGAAATTGTTTTCGGTGTCTTCACTAATCCAGTACCAACCCGGCTTCATCCTGTGACACTCTGCAGTCGGAGGACATGGGAGACTGCCAGACTTTTCAAAGGCTTCTATAATTGGTTTTGCAAATACATAACAACCTCTGCAACCATGTCAGTTGTGCCAAGTCCATGGGCAAAATTGACCACTTGTTTGCTACTTGTTTCAGAATTGTACACAAGATAGGTCTGGAATTGGTTGTCAACTTTACAAAATAACAACTTCCATCTGTAGATGGCATTTTTCTCCAACTTAGACTTCAAGTTGTCACCAGTATAGACTGTACTCCTTTCATCATATTCAAACTTGGAAGTTCATTTTGTTGTCCATACACAATTCTGTTTCATTTTCTTTCATCCTTCTTTGTTGCAAAATATGCAGTCAGGCTTGAAAAGAATCTTCTCTAATTCATCAGACGATCGGCATGAAGTTTAAGGTGCCCATGTTGCAAGACAAGACAAGTGATGATTTCAGTCGCGACAAGCTCTGGTAACAGTCACGGTGGTATCCGTGTTCCTCTGTGTATTCATCAGGTACTTGTTCACAAGCATCCTCCATCCTTTATCGAGAACCTATAGCTTGAGTCAGCCTTTGTTTCCACATATCTTTTAACTTCCTCAGTCTGTTATCTGGATTTTTCGTTTGGGATAAAAACGTGAATGATTCACAGTTTGATCCTGCAAAGTGAACGACGCAGATCTATTCGTTTTCTTCTGAAGTTGAACCTTCACAATCTTCTCTTTGACCCTTCTGTGAATCCATTTTGTTCCTCTAATTTTTCGTTCACTCCATTTTATTGAAAGATCAAATAATAATAACAGTTATGACATTTTATGTCGGTAAATGATGGATTAGTGTATTTACGCAAGCTGTAAAGCAACAAACTATCGAAAACTCAATACTACTGCTAATACTAAATCTGCTAAATATGTTACGACTCTATGGTCTAAGAAAAATGTAACAGAAAGAAAGTGAAACCAACAAATCAAGTAAAAATCAACAAGCAATTTATTACTAGATAATTAAAATGAAAAATCAAAAAGTCACTTACAGTAATGTGTTTTGAAATCCTAATAATCCAATAAGAATGATTGTTCTAATCACAAGTCCTAAATATAGAATGTTCCGAATTCACGGCTGTGTCCTTGAATGTTATGATGTGCTAATGGTCTCCAAAGTCCTGATGTACTAGTAATCTTTGATGTGCTGATGTCAAAATAAAGTATTCCAAAATATCTGAATAAGTTCAGTTAAATTCCAAAATCATCAATTAAAAATCCAAAATCCAATAGTTTATGAGCACTGTTATAATCCAATGAATATTTAAAATAATTCCTCTCTTAGAATTTGTAATGAATTTTCACAGCTGTAATAGCTCTTCACAAGACTGATGGTAATGTCAAAACTGAAAAAATGTCCACCAAACATGGTATATATAAAGATTGGTCACATGACAGAATGTTTTAGAACATGTGTCATCTTAATGGAATTTTACTTGTAAACAAAATTCAACCTTGACCTTCAAATTGAGAAAACATATTGATCAAAACAACCTAATTCAAGGACACTAGTTAAACATGTTTTTCCTGATAAACATTAAGATTTAAGCAAATATTAAAGTGAAGAAACATTTATAATTTCCTAAAATATTTATAATATTATATAAACATCATACATAACAAATACTAAATGATAATTATGTGCAAGGGCGTTACACATTGATTAATAACGATGCAGACAGACCATAAACTGTCACTGATTCTTATATAATACGATAATATCATTTTATTGCTCCACTGGCAATTTATCTTTCTTTTTTCAGGAAAGAAATAAGTTTTAAAAAGTTAGAAGTCAGAAGGATCAATTACATTACCAATAGTCCCAGAGACTTGTAAAATGGCTAAAATTAACTCCAAGAGATTTCTCTCTAGTAGTCTAATGCAAAACATTGCAAACATTGCATAAAGAGTCTGAATTTGGAAACAAAATTGACTTTGAGTAAAAACACCAACTCGCGTCTTATGCACATTTTTTTAGGTATATTGAAAACCTTCCTTTGGCCAAACAGATTGATATATTTGGATGCTGTTTATTGTTATGGACAGAGGAAATGTCCAAATATACTGTCGATGTGTGCAAACGCAACTGGCTTTGACAAGAAAGGATTAAATAGGGGAAATGTCACCACATGCCACAATTGTACCCTAAATAGGCCGCTTGAGGTTCTGTTAAATGTTCAGCCAGCAGAGAGCAAGTACTTACCAAAATTTTCAATTTTAGCATCTTTTTTTCATGTTTGGCATACCCTAAAGCATAATAAAATGCCAAAGAGATAGAGCCCGGGGGATGCACGATAGGTCTACCTACCAGTAGCCCACGGACTAACAGCTAGCAATTCGTGTGTGTTCCTGTGCTTCCTTCTTGCAAATATATATATATATATATATATATATATATATATATATATATATATATATATATTCACTACAATGTATGTATGCATGCATACATGAATGCATACAACAGAGAACAACGCTTTCCTTCAAAGATTTAGTCATCGTCATAATTATGATAATCATCATAATCAATGTGATAATAATGATAATAATAATACTACTAATATTATTATTAACATCATAATCATCGCTATTATTATTATTATTATTATTATTTACAGAAGGAGACGTTTTAAGGCACAAGAAAATGCATGTATCGTATCATGAAATTCTCACCCTATCACTCGTCATGTTAGTTTCCGTAGTATACGCGGATTCTGATGATGGAAATTTGAACTTTTACTGTGCAAAGGAAATTTCTGACACGCTACCATTGAACTTGAGGGTTGTAAACATAACAGATATAGAATATAAGTACCTTCATCACTATCACTTCAATCACACCCACTGGGCAAATATGACCAAACTCTACCGCCATAGCAAAGATAATGGTAACAATACTAATATTATTATTACCGTTATAACAATCGCTATTATTATTATTATTATTATTATTATTATTATTATTATTATTATATTCACAGACTGAGGCTTTCGAGGGACAAGACAATGCATGAATCTTATCGAGAAATCCTCACCTTATCACTCTTCGCGTTGGTTTCCGTAGTGTACGCGGATTCTGAATGCCCTGTTTTATGTGAGTGTGTTGTTGATGATGGAAATTTTAATCTTAGCTGTGCAAAGAAAATTCCCGACACGCTTCCAATGAACACGAGGGTTGTAAACATAACTGACATAGAATACGAATACCTTCATCAATATCACTTCAATCACACCCAATGGGCAAATGTTACCAAACTCTACCTCCATAGTAAAAATGTTATAGGCGTTAAAGACACTGTTTTTTGGAACGTGAGAAATTTAACCAATCTCCAGATTTCCTTTCCTGCTTTAGAATACATTAGCAGCAACGCTCTGAGTCATCTAACAAAATTGCAAACTCTTGACCTCTCGGGGAACTTTCGTCTAGCATTTGATATGGTTGTAAATGCTTTGAACGTCAATAAATTTACCAACAACCTCGACGATTTAAACCTTCAGTCTTTGGCATTGGAAGTGTTTCCAGGCGAGCTGAATGAAACGTTCTTCCTTACGTTAAATCGCTTCAATATTAAACGGTTGGATCTTTCACATGCACACTTTACAAAGGTAGAACCAAGAGCACTTTCCCAACTTGGATCTTCTCTAGAGGTATTGCTGATGGTAGATGTTGATTTAACCAGCTACTCTTTTTTCTCTTTCGGCGAGGCTTTTAAAGAACAAATGTTTCCAAAATTGCAGTGTTCTGATGTGAGCTTTACAAAACTTCCGTGGACTGTCCTTGTTGTTAACAATGTCGCAGTTTATGATTGTTTTTTCCCGCTCTTTCAGGCATATACTTTGAAGATGAACAATGTTATTTCAAGGACAATAACTCAGCAAAACGTTACTTACAAAAGTCGAAACTGCAATCGAAATGAAAGAGGTCGTATTGAAATCAGGAACAACCACATCCGATGGTTAAATATAAGCGTTGGTCCAAATATGCCGATGTACCGTGAGGTAGACTTATCTAATAATGGTTTAGAATACTTGAGTATAAACGTTACGTCTCATCTCACAATTCTGAAGTGGATTTCACTCACACAAAACAATTTAGGCGCCATGGAAAATTTTGCTGAATTTGTGGATTTGTTTTCTCACAATCTAGAACTCACATATATTGATTTGTCATTTAATAAGTTGAACAGACTGCCCAGTGACTTTTTCCGAAATGACAGGAAACTAAACACAATCATTCTCAATAATAACTTATTAAACAGCCAGCTTTTTCGTGTCGAACATTTGAGTGAATTGGAGTATTTTGACGTTAGCAATAAGAAAATCTTGTTCCTCGACTCAGATTTGTTACGTACCTTTGACATTATGAGTTTTGAAATGGAATCAAATCATTCATACGTCAAACTATTTTCAATCAATTTAACTGGAAATACTCTCAAGTGCGAATGCGACACGAAAAGCTTCATCCAGTGGATTCTTACCACCAAAGTTACACTTGTGAACAGAGAAAAGTACACTTGTGAAATGGAGAAAAACGTAATACAGATAAGTAAGAACACTCTGAGGGACATGACACAACTCTGTGAAAGAACCAAAGTGATTCTGATGGCTACCCTTATTCCTTTATTCAGCGCAGTAATACTTGTTATCATTGGAATGACGCTAATTTGCACCTACAGACGGTATTTGAAGTTACGACATATCAAGTTTCTGATTGAAAAGTACCGGAAGGAAGATCCGCCAAACAAATATTTAGTGTTTCTTTCCTTTTGTAATGGAGATCGAGATTTTGTGTACAGATATATCCTTGATGAGCTAAAAGAAGCTTTAAGTGAAAGACTTGATGCTCCCAAAGATGACCTCGTATGTATCGGTGATATACATTTCGAACCTGGTAAATACATATTAGAAGAAATCATCCGTTGTACTGAAAGTTGTAGTGTTGTCTTACTGGTTGTGTCTGAGGCATTCTGTAGAAGTTATTATTGTGATTTTGAGGCCCTTGTCGCAGAATTGGAGAAGAAGCCCATAATTTTAATGTTTTTAGAAGAAGTGGATCCAAAATGCATGTCGAAAATCATGTACAAGCATTTTCAAAGGTATACAAGGGTCAAGTGGATACGTAAAGGAGATGAATTCGAACTTGTTCCCTGTTGGGCCAAGGTATGTGTCTCCATATGCACATTTGCTGGTGAAAAAGCTCGATTCGCATACAAACGTAGCACAGAAGAATCGATTCCATTGCCAACCACTATAATTATCTAACGTCCACCAGAAACTAAGTGTGGGTTTTGCGCTGGAACTGCTGGATATATTAATCAGTGATATCTTTAAACTATAGCTTGAATTTATTATATTGATTTGTAATGCCCTAATGTATTAATAATATGTCCTCAAGAATAGGGTTAAATATGAACCCCATAGGAACAACTTTGTATACATAGATAAACGCTGTACAACTACACCTGTAATATATGCATACATATAAATTTATTGTATGAAAGGGTGTAGTTTGTAGCATGAATGTTTATAAACCTTTGTTAGTATTGTTCCCAGATTGACCGCGTAAGAGTCTAATGTGATCCGTAAAAATTATGTCTCCAATATGAAGCTTCTGAATGGGACTGCACATGAAGACCTGTACATAAAATATCTGATAACATTCGAGCAGAATGACATTTCCGTTTGACCTTTCAGTGGAATATTCCTGAGGGCCTAATCCAGCCTCAAAATAAGTATTATGTTCATGCATCATGCTTGCGTGGTCTGGACGATATATGTCGCGCCCATCCAGTATGTACGAAATTAGGCTGTATTCCTTGACTAGACTAGTCCCTAATATTTATTCTAATGAAAGGTGAAACGAGTACTGTTGTGTAATATTACGCTAGTGACCAGAAATATTGTTCGGCCTAACTGACCAATCTTTACTTTTTTTTCGCGGTGCACGTGTTTCCATTCGATCATTTATTGGCCGTATTTGCCACGTTGGTTATGGTAATGTGACGTAAATAGTGCGCCAAAAGTGTAACGGAGGTTTATATTCGGTTCGAAAGAAACAAGAAGACGAACGCAGGCTGCCACCATTTGTACCGGTAGCGAGTTACTTAAGCAAGATGTCTGACAGGAAGTCGCCATCTTTGTTCCTACTCAGGTTATGCTCAATAGTTTTCACAAAATTTCAATTCCTCACACGTATGTCGTTCGCATAGTGTTTAATCTCTGCCATTATCCTTAACCCTGGTCAGAATACAGCGGCTGATGTGAATGCCACCTTAGCGGTCGAAAATCTAACAAGAAGACGAATGTGACGCAACTCACCATCGGTGCCTGGAACGTGCGCACACTAATGGACAGTCCATCAGCAGATAGACCAGAGAGAAGAACAGTTCTAGTTGGTAGAGAACTGGTTAGATTCAACATCCAGATAGTAGCCCTGAATGAAACTCACCTAGCCGAGGAAGGACAACTCACCGAAGTAGGAGCCGGCTACACCTTCTTCTCGAGTGGTCAAAGTATAGAAGAGCGACGTGCAGCTGGTGTTGGGTTTGCGTCAAAATACAACTAGTCACCAAGCTCTCAAATATCCCAAAAGGCGTGAATGCAAATGAGACTCCCACTATCTGTAAAAAAACATCCAACTATCATCAGCACCTATGCACCCAACATGACAAACCTAGATGCGAAACAAGGACAGATTTTATGAAGACCTGGAAGCTGGTATCACGGTAAGTACCAAAGGTAGACAAGCTCATCGTCCTTGGTGACTTCAATGCTATAGTTGGCACAGATCACCAGACATGACCAGGTGTCATTGTCAAAAAATGACTTTGGCACATGCAATAAAAACGGACTCCCCCTACTGAGGAAATGCCCAGAACACGACCTCCTAATTACCAATACAATCTTCCGCGTACCAAACCTCAACAAGACGTCTTGGATGCACCCACGCTCCCAAAACCCTCGGTCCCACCACAGGTAATCATCAAGATTGGTTTCATGACAACGATGCTGCCATATAGAGACTTCTGAATGAGAAACATCTACTGCAGAAGGCCTGTTTAGAAGACAGTACTTCATCATCTAAGAAGGCAGTCTTCAATAACATCAAGAGGACTGTCCAATACAAACTTAGAGAGTTGCATGACATATGGCAGAGCAATAAGGTAGATAAGATTCAGTCCTATGCAGACAGGAATGACATGAATAACTTATATGAAGCTTTGAAGACAACCTACGGGCCACAGTTATAAGGAACGTCTCCAGTACTGAGTGCTGACAGCACCACACTACTCACTCACAAAGGAAAGATACTTCAAAGATGGGCAGAACACTTCAACAACATCCTCAATCAACAGTCATCTATCAGTGACGAGGCAATTAATCGACTGTCCCAAGTGGAAATCAACATAGCACTTGCTGATCCTCCAACGCTGACTGAAACTGAGAAAGAAATTGACCAATTGTCAAATACCAGAGCACCTGTAGCAGAGGCTATAACAGTAGAGATCTACAAAGCCGGAGGCTCGCGTACGGCACAGAAACTGACTGAACTCTTCCAGTGAATGTGGAATGAAAGAACCATGCTCTAGGGGTACAAGCATGTATCCATCATCCACTTGTACAAGCCTAAAGGCAACATATAATCCTGCGACAACCATCGGAAAAATCTTCGTCAGAATTCTGCTGAATCGCCTTGTGCATCACATCACTCAAGGGCTCATGCCTGAGAGTTAGTGTAACTTCAGGAAAGGACAGGGCACCACATACATGGTGTTTGCAGCTCGTCAACTCCAGAAGGAATGCCAGAAACAGAACTCCAACCTGTACACGACATTCATCGACCTGACAAAAGCCCCTGACATAGTCAGCCGTGGGGACCTTTAGAATATCATGGCAAAATTTGGTTGCCCAGAGAAATTCATCGTGATAGTTCGGTTGTTCCATAATGGCATGCTCGCTAGTGTCGTGGACGACGGCGAGTCATCTGAGCCATTCTCAGTAACCAATGGAGTCAAGCAAGGCTGTATGTTGGTCCCAATCCTTTTCGGTATGACGTTCTCTGCCATGCTTACTGATGTCTTCCGTGACTATGACACTGGGATCGACATCAGATACCGGACTGACGGCAAGCTCTTTAATCTGAGAAGACTACAGGCGAGGACGATGTTACAGGAAGTGACTCTTCGTGATCTCCTATTTGCTGACGATTGTTCCCGGAATGCCAAATCTGAGTCTAACATGCAACAGAATATGGACCTTTTTTCTTCAGCTTGTGACAATTAATAAATATAACTCTGATAGTTTCATCGTTTATTTAAAATCAAAGACTAGTAAGTTTTGACTTTAAATCATGTTATAACTTAGGAAAACTTAGGATGATAACTTGTGTTTTTGAAAACATTTTATGACACTACCATGTGCTTACCTCAATGCTGTCATAAATTTCTGGGGAGATCACTAGTGTGTATCCCATTTGACAGAAACGTTTTGTCAGAGAATTTTTATTCCAGTAATCTGTAAGGACTCTGAGAGTCCCCAATTCATACATTTTGGGGACATTTTCATATAATTTGCAGACACTGTAAAATTTCATACCAACATGTTTCTTTTTAATTTGATCTGAGAGTATATTATGAGAGGCAGTGTTGCACCTAGGATCCCAAGGTCAGGGGACAATGTGTCCCTCACCTTCCTGGTCTGTGGGACACACAACATTTTAAAGGGACAAAGGAAAGTTGTAGTACATAATGTACTAAAAGTGCTAAAAAAATGAGATAATTTTATTTGGGGTGACAGCTTTGCCACCTTAACTTTCTCATATTTTCCTTGAACATTTACATTATTGCAATACAAGTTTTATCATGTGATTATAGTAACTCATGAAATCATTAACATGTTTGAATATCTGGTTAATCTGATATGAACTGCGCCATGGAATTTTCCGTTCCGGATATTGCTCTCAGTTAACTTTAGTGTTCACTCATTATCTACTAGCATTTATTATATAAATACCCATGTTTTCTTAATTACTTTTTTAAGAGTATTAAATCATTACTCAAATGACAATTTGTGTATTTGCATGAATTAGTACGTTTTTTAATTAATTCAGCCTGAGAATAAATTAAATCTTCACTGCCTTAGGTGTGACTTTAATTCGAAAATACGTTACAATAGTGGCGGTCAAAGACTTGAGCAACACGGCTGACTACCACAAACCTTGAATGTTGTCATTGCCAGATTCATTGTTTTGAAATAGATATTCATTGCCATCCTACAGGTTTTATAACTTTTAGCGACTTTAGCCATTGCTACCGCCAACACATTTGTGGATGTACACCACGAAGGAAAAGTGTAGGCAAATTTCTTTTATTTTTTTTCCTGACAAAAAAGCGCGCCCAGAGGGGCACACAGGGTCGAGACTTGGGGAACATAGGACAAAAAATTGAGCCCACGCTTTATGTGCAACACTGGAGAGGATTCATCACTCGACACTGTCGTAATATGAGCAGTCTTCCCACACATTTTAAAAGCTTTGGCTAGATTTCTCTCATACATGTACAAGGGTATAAGTTCATCTAAACTATTAGCATTATAGATGCATTATGTGAGGATATAACTTTTGTTTTCAGATATAATGATCTGCACATCTATAACTTGCTTTAAAAATGAGAATTATACCAAGAAAAATAATGAAAAAATAAAGAAATAAAATCTGCACAAATCCTATTTCAGTGAAAATGGTGACTTTTCATGAAGCATTAAAATGCACTTAATTTGCAAAAATGAATCACCATTAATACCTTCTGCATTTTTGCCTTATTCAAATAATACTAAATTTGACTATGACCTGTGACTGTCCTGACTTAGAGTGGGATTTTAGTTGTTTGGTTTGACTGGTGTTGAGGCTTTGTACACCTCCACCTCAAATTGTACATCTGATAAAGAGACATCAACAAAATTAAGCACTTATTTATGCTTCTGTGAACAATGAATAAAAACGTATCAGGATATGCTTTTACTTGGTTGTTGGGAAGGTAAATTTGACACTCGAAGAGCTACTTAAGTAAAATCTTTTATACATCTAGGTAAAAAATGTTAATTTATGGTGACATGGATTAAGCCACTGTATGCTCATCGGCCTATGATGTACCCCTTCCTAAATGAAAAGGTCCTCTTTTCTTTTCATATTTTAAATCTAGGGGCCCATTTTCCGTCACATTTTACAAATTGTATGATTCCCCGATATTTATTTTGTGGAAAGTCTGGTAAAAGAAATGGTGATTGTGTTTTTGAAATAGGACAGGATTGGGGGGGGGGAGAGACTCTATTTGAACCATTTTAACATATTATTCAAGGTACCCGGGTATATAGTAATTATATTGTATAAGCAAGCATGACATTGAGTTCAAAATACCATAAAGAATGTGTATACATTTACATAACCTTTGTATATTTTTCTTTGTCAAATAAAATTAATTTAATAATTGCTTCAGCTCACCATGCCACAGGAAGTGACAAAGGAACAGTTGATGTGTATGCTGAACTATTTGGGTCTATAAACAAAATTCCAACTTTCGGTTCTCCCTTATAAATTTTGTAGTTTGCGTTATGATGGACTTCACTCATATTGTAACAGACTAGATACATGTAAGCTGCACCCTCTAGCAATGCATGGCAACCTTACTGTTTCTTGTTATAGTTTTTATACTACAATCATAAGGCCGAACATATGTTATTATGTGTCGACCTGTTTTCCATCTGTCAGTCTGCCTGTTCTTTATTTAGTTTCTACACAATAAGTTGAGCTCTCCACTATCTGTGGTTAAAAAACTTTTGATTAGCTTGCTGTTGGGAAAAGTCAGATTAATTTTAGACAGCAAAAGTCAGGATGACTAGGACTGAAAGACAAAAGATGGTTTTTCACACATTAACTTCAATTTATACCCAGTGCCTTGACCAAATCTTATAAATCGCTTGCATCTGAGATGAGAAAGACACAAATTGATTTTGTGGTCAGTGGTCAAAGTCACAGACTCCTTAAGGAAAAATGGTTTCCTGACAAGATCTAATGTTCTTCATCACCTGCTTTCACCAAAGCATGTGGATGTCATGCATTTGACACTAAAGACACCTGTTGATTTTGGGGGGCAAAAGAAAACAAAGGTCGGGGTCACGGGCTCAAAGAAGGAAAACTTTTTCAACAAAATATCATACGTTCTGTACCACCTACTTTGACCAAACTTTATGGATGACTCCCAATTCAGACAAGGAATGCACCTATTAATTTTTGGGGTTTAAAGTTCAAAGTCCAAGGTCACAATGACTCCAAGAGTAAAACTTGTTTACACACTTGAACTTGAGATCTGCATCACATACTGTGATCAGAGTTTTTTGGATGGCTTGCATTTCATGCTATTAAAAAATCTATTTTGATATCAGAGTCAAATGGACGCAATAACTCCATGAAGAAAAATGGGTTCTGCAAAAACAAAAACTTCATTTCTTACCTTGACCAAAAATTGTGGGTGGGTTGCAATTGAGATGGGAAAGACCAGGTATTCCATAAAATAGGAAATACATGTAACAGGTAAAGACTTTAAAGTAACGGGGATTTGGGGGAACCCCCATCCTCTGCAATGGAGGTATCAGGGCCACAACTGATGATTGGGGAATGCCCAGACGACATTCATAATTTTGGGTGGGATTTTAGTGTACCACTTGTGGTACTTATGTGACTGATAGCATGATGAAAATTATTCCATGTACATGTACCCGGGTACCTCAGAACATGATTGAGTGCATTATTTCTATTCACCATGCATTAATGTTTGTCAAAAGCATGGTGTTGCCTTTTAAGGACATAAGAATGGTTTCGCATCGCTAATAATCAAGTAAAGTGTCCTACACTTTTACCCACGTTTTGAAGTGTTTACATGAAAACTTTTGCAAGATATAGAATGGGACATCTGTAGCATTACCATATGAAACATATTTTATTTTGCATAACCTCATGATTACATGGAATTGAAACCAAGGCATAAAAATAACATGCTTACTCAAGTTGTTGGAGTAAAGGCCTAGAGCGATGTAAAAAACAGCCTGGTACTGGAAACAATGGCTTGTTGCAGCAAATAAAATGGCATGGCAAAGTTTGGGTGAATCGGCGGCTGCAAACAATTTTCAAATTTGACCCAATATGTTTAGGTCCAGTCAGTGGTATATGGGGAAGAAAAAAAAACCGGATGCAAAACACTGGTATACAGTAGTGCCATTTTTCTTTGCATAGATCCCTATATTTTAGAATTGTATACTTTGTATAATAAATTTATGAATTTATAAAAGAAATGTAGCTCTATTGCACTGGTTGCAACTTCCCATACTGTATCTTTATTTAAATTAGAAATAAAATAAAGGGTGCTAAATTTCTCTTAAACAGGTTTCGCATAATGGGGGGGGGGGCAGAACCCATGCAAAGTTGAGAACATAACAGTTCATGGCCATGAAATTAATTTCAGCTTGCTAAAATCCCATTGACTATTACAAATTATATAAAAAATAACATTTGTATTCCTGTGCTTTCTAAAAAAAATTCTCACCTATGTGTGGTCAACAGCAGCAATTGAGGTATCATTTTGAGCTCTCTAAAGGGGGTGGGGGGGGGGGTGGAGAGGAGAGATGTTTATGGAAGGCATGCAAAAAAATATCAATTATAATGACATTTTAAAAAATATTTGACCAAACATTTTGGATACAGAGCCAGTGTCCATGTATGTGGTAGTGCTTCACCCAGGCCATTTTATGATGTCATGCCAGTTTATGTGCTGTGACAGGCTAATTTTTTCTTGCCCCAGGCTGTTTTGTACAATGTGCTAGGCAATTATTCCAATAGCTTTCATATTTTAAGTGAACGCAAAGTTAATTGTCTCAAGAAGAACGTGTCCTTATTAAGGAAATCGTCGGTAAAGAACTACTGAGAAAAACAACTAATGTTGTTGATAAAATATAACATAAGCTACAAGACCCTTGTATCAGGAATGAATCTGCCATCTGATATGTGACCTTTGACCAGAACACTCGGGGGGGGGGGGAGAGATTTCCCCTATATTTAGCATCTAAATTTACTTAGTTTCTCTTTTAAAAATGTATATTAAAATGGATTTAAAAGGAAAAAAAAACTTAATGAATAAATAAATCAACAAAAATAGAGCAGGCCATGAGAACATATAGCTCTAATAAATTCATCTGAGTTGCCATTTTATTTTCAGCATTTTTTTCTGTTTTACGCTTTTATCATCCACTTCCCTCCACCTTGTTTCTATCTATCCAACTTTGCATTGTTTATTCTTCAAGCCTAAATCCCAGACACATTTTATTATGTCTGTTGCATTTAAAGGTGCCTTGACCTGACCCTCACTAGCATGGGTCACGAAAACGAGGAAGATATCTGCAGCAAACTGGGTACAACATGCATCATCATGTAGCTCAACATTCCCCAGGGATTAAGGGGTTTGTCAATATTAATATATATTATATATTAACAAATAAAACTTTAATTCTGCATTTCATATTTTTAATTGATTGTTTCTTTCGACCGGGACTATTTGTAATACATATTGGTTTTCAAAACTCCAAAATCAATTACAATCCATAGTTGTTGGAAATTAGATTTTATTGGTAGTCAACCAACATCTCTCCGATCTCTGTAGACCACTACCAGCATGACACGTAAGTTCGGTTACTAACTAAAACTTTCTAGTTGCGTCATGTAGTCTATAAATAGAATACTTATAAAATGTATGCGAGGCTCAAACTAGGGTAGATCGTCAGTAGTAGGTGGTGGGTAAATAGGGACAAATGTTGGCACTTGGGGGACGTACGGGAAATTAACATGGCGGGGGCACTTGATGCCTTTACGGGAGTTTAACATGGCGGGGGCACTTGATGCCTTTACGGGAGTTTAACATGGCGGGGGCACTTGATGCCTTTACGGGAGTTTAACATGGCGGGGGCACTTGATGCCTTTACGGGAGTTTAACATGGCGGGGGCACTTGATGCCAATACGGGAGTTTAACATGGCGGGGGTCTCTATAGGGACAACGGGAGGGAGGGAAATAGAATTAATCTTTCTTGAAAAAAGGGTGGTCCTGAATCGGTTTTAAAAAGCAATGTTATATTTCTTGTCGAATGACTGCAGTAGCATTTGTTGTATGCCTCCCAAATATTTAAGATATGTTATGTTTTGCTGCACACGCCTTGCGGCTACAAACAATGTTACAACATTTCCCAAAACCGAAGACGGGAGAACAGTAAAAACACGTCTTGTTTTATCGACAGTCTAAAATGGACTGACTTAAAATACATTGTTACAGTTTTCATGAACGCATGTTTTGGGCTCAAGAATGAGAGTGTAGAATAGGACGGGTTATAGAGTGCAGAATTAGATGGGTCATACTCGAGGCATTCTTACACCGTAAAGCTATGTGCTTGTTTGTTTTGTTTGTTTGTTTTTTTTTTTTTGTTTTTTTGGTTTCCTTCTGAAAACGGTAGATCTAGAATTTTTTTTCGTGACACATTGCAGTGCCAAAATAGGAAGAAAGCTAAGATACCTGACATGCACAAGAACAACTAAACTCAAGATTTTATATAATCCAACGATTGACCTATGAAAGAAAAATCGTTGTACAATTTTTAAGGGGTGCAAGTTTTTGAAAAATTTACAACACTAACGTCACATTTTACATAATCATTGTGACTACTGCCAACATTTGTGGAGAGGCATCTTAAAAACGGGAACAGATACCATGATCATTTCAATCGAAATCATTGTATAAGAAACTTAGTGTGTGTGTTTGTGAAACAGAGAGAATTGACATTACGACGGAGAGAGAGAGAGAGAGAGAGAGAGAGAGAGAGAGAGAGAGAGAGAGAATATTTTATTCCTACTTTTAAAAATATCACGACACTTACGTTTTTTATGGTATATTTTCCTTAAGAAATTTCAAAATCACACATTCCATTTTTAAAAAATCACATCCATAGGAAAAAAATCCTCTTTTCTCGGTAAAATATCACAAGATTGAATTGGAGACATAGTCTACTAAAATCCTTCTTTTGAAAACGTAGATGTAAAATTCTCACAAAATAATACATCCAAACGTTCTGTGATGTATTTTGACTTAAGGCTGATACACTTTCCATTGATCACAAATTATACGATGGGGTTGTGCACAGAACATTAGATTATAATGGTCTAGACTAAAAGTAACACTAAACTTCCGAAATTGTACCTGACGTTAGCGAAGACTGAAAATAATCCTGAGAAAAAAAAAAAATGGAGAAAATTGGCTGACTAAAAAATAGTACTAAAATTTCTTAACTCATTTAAATTTTTTTGTTATTTTATATTTTTTATATACAAACCCAAATAAACCCAAAACCCAAACCCAAACCTAACACACTATCCCCAAATGCCTTGTGTGCTGCCTAAAAACCCCAAAAACCTGCTATCAGACGAAAGGGTATGACAAAGGGATGAAATCACGCCAATATACTATCCAACATATCAACCATCCATTTTTTTACTTTTTTAAAATTTTTTTATATATCAAACACAAAACTTACACACACTACACAACCATTTTTTTTTTTTTTTTTTTGGGAAGGGGAAATTTTTTAAAAAACAAATCAAAACACACAAACACACTATCTACATTTTTTTTGGGAAGGGGAAATTTAAAAAAAAAAACAAATCAAAACACACAAACACACTATCTACATTTTTTTTTTTTTTTGGGAAGGGGAAATTTTTTAAAAAACAAATCAAAACACACAACCATTTTTTTTTTACTTTTTAAATTTTTTTTATATCAAAACACACACCACAAATATACAATCCATTTTTTTAAAAAAAATTTTATTTGATGGACTGCAAAAGTTGTTGTTGTTGTTGTTGTTGTTGTCTTTGCTGCTGCTGCTGTTGGTGCTGTAGTAAATTTCTTTCCTCCCAATTTTAGATCGATAGAAAGAGAGGGAAAGTGGTTTTTTTGTTGGTTTGGTGGGTAAAAAACAAACCACACAACACCATTCAGATATATACATCAATAATAATAATTACATTTTATTCAATGTATATACATTATGTTACTCGTGGTAATAAAAACAATTTCATATAAGTCCAATACAGTTCAATACACTTCCATATTTACCATTTCATTCTCTTATTGTTCTGACACTTCAGGAAGATTCTTGTCTACAATTCTCTCATAACTTTCTTCTGGACTCTCATTGATAAACTCCAACTTAATAAAATGTCCATTATCATCTCGAATCCACCGCTCTTTTTTACAAATCTTGTAAACTTTACTATGATCTAATCCAAAACACCTTGCCACATCACGAATGGAATCCATCCGACTATATAATCCTGAATTCAAGTCAGTTAATTTCACAGGTCTCACAAATCCTCCAATGACTTGACTCTTCTTCTCTGGCTCTTCCCATCTAGCTTGAAATCTTTTCTGGAACTTCTTCGAAAAGACAGACTTACAAATTCCAGTACAGCAATAGTAGACACTTGATGAAACACAATCAAAATATTCAGCAGCCTTTTCCATACTTTCAAATCTTCTTTCCACTGTCTCACCAACAAACTGGCACAACACACTTCTATCACTTCCAAAATTAATTCTCCTTCTTTCTTTATCATTCTTCACATGTTTATGCAAACATGTTCGTTCACTAGCAGTCATCACTTGAAGATTTTCTATTCTATCATCATCAAGTACATCATTGAGATGTACCACTTCACTCTGTCTTGGTAGATCCACTCCATTCACCGCTTCAAAGACAAATCTCCCTCGATTTGTATGTTTCTTCCTCTTTCCTTCCTTACCAGTAACCTTAATCCTTATCAATCCAAATGAATTCAAATTTCCTTTGCCTTTCCTTCCATACTTCATATGATAGACATTACCAAGTATGTCAGCAGCATAATTATCATACACCTTATGAACATACTTATTCAATTCAATTCCAGTAACTTGACTTTTATCTCGAGAGCAGTACTTTTCCATCTTCACAGTTTGAAAGTTCAATCACGACTAGTGATTCTGAGGGTAAGAAGGTCTATATATATAGGTTCCCTGGGTGAAACTGAATCAGCTTCAAAGTAAACTTCAAGATGAAAAGATCACGCCGAAGCCATGAGAAACCAGAAGAAGAAGAAGAAGAAGAAACAAAGAGGCCACGACGACGAAGACATTCCGTACCGCCTGAAACACCGCTAGATGAACTACTAGCTCAAGTCCATGCTAGTGACTTCGAAGAGGAGATGAGTGAACCTGAAACCCAAACTTCTAACCCACCCAAAACAAAATCCACTACCAGAACCCCAGGCCAAGAAATACAACCTAGTACTTTGGCTCCTCCTGAAAATTACTATTGGATTCTAGAGACTCAAAAAATAACTTCTCGAAAATTTAAAACTACAGCTTACACTCACACGGTTCACTTTAAAGACTTCAAGTCCAAAGTACCTCCCGAGAAAGCGGCGGGGTTCATTAGCGATTTGTGGGATTCTGTCTTAATGAACTTGAAACGACAATGTGGAGCCAAAGAAGACGATCGATTGAGACTGGCCATTCATCATGACAATTTGAAGAGTCCTGTTTGGATCGAGTTCAGCACCCCGGCAGAATTAACGCCAGACAAAGTCATGTCCAAAATAGAACATGTGCAACAATCCAACGACAAGTTTACCATCACCGATGGAAAGGCCACACTTTACTTGACTCACGTTTCCCCTCCTTGAGGAAGTGGACGAAGTAGGAAACCGTTACTGGTGGACGATATTCGAAGTACCAAACGCAGTGTCGTCCAAATCGACAATACTCAAGACCAGATGTGCTTTGCTCGGGCTATTGTGGTGGGCCGCACCTATGCTAACAAGAACGAGAGCAAAGAATGGAAAAGAGCCCGGAATAACATTCGACAGTCGGACAGAACCAAACAACGAAACGAAGCAGAACTCCTGTTGCAACAAGCAGGCATCCCTAACCAGCCAAGTGGTTAACTTTGAGGTTTTGAAAAATGCTTTGCTGTCTGGACAAGTCTAAGACTTTCGAGTGCACACGTTAGAACCTCACAAGATCGTACGGTTACCTAATCATCAAATTGTCACTCGTCCTTTACAAAAAGTGTACCAAATCGTGTACCAGAAGCGAGAGAGACTTCCAGACCACACCACTTTACATTACTGACACGCCGATCTGCAGTATAAAAAAGGGCACCCCTTCCAAACCTAACCATTCATTGTGACTTTCAACGTTGACCGAGCAAGAAGAAGAAAAAAAAGATTAATTTTGTCATCCTCCCACCAATGATGAATAAGAATACTCATGCCATCCACCCACCGAGGGAGAAATCTAGTGGTGTGAACTCCAAGTATCATTACGACTTGGAGTGCGATGCAGTGCCATGCGACGAGACGGATTCCGTAAGCGTTGACAGCATCGATTCATACGATCAGACGGATGCCGTACGCTTGGACATCGTCGATGCAGCACGTGTACCTCACCGTCCCTCTAGAGATGCAGGACGACCTTTCTTCTTTATTGGAAAGAATGCTAAACGTACCTGTGAATGTCATAAAGAATTGACGATACCTGTGGCTCTGCCTGGTTATTCCAAGTATGATAATCGACTCGAGACGTTCAAAGACAAGTGGCCTAAATTTCTACTACAATCCACTACTGACAAAGCTTTAGCCAGATCTGGATTTATCTACTTGGGAGAAGGAGATAAAGTTCAATGTTTCAGTTGCGGTGTGAGACTTCACCAATGGGAGCCTACCGACTCAGCTTACATTGAACATGCCAGATGGTCTCCGCACTGTCAGTTCTTACCTTTAGTGGCCTCAGAAGAGTACGGGTACGATGAGCCAGATGCCAAGAAGAAGTAAAAAAACATGTCGGAGGATACTTTACAAGAATACATTTGTGGTTTACCTTTGGAGCTACGAGAACGCATTTACCAGTATTTTGTCCCTAGTTTTAGAAGATCGCATTTGTGACTTGCCTTCGAAGTTGCGAGTACGCATTTACAAAGAGTTGGTCCAGATCCAAGTGAAACCCAAACTCAAAGTCATTCCTCGATTTGCACACTACCGTGACTTTCACCGTATCAGAAATCTGATTTTGAAGAAAAACTATCACCAGTATCGTGAAGAATACAAAAGAGAGTTACTTCTTTCCAAATCGGAAACTTTACCCAAGTACATTGCTGGCATGCCTTTGAAGTTACGAAAACGGATTTACCAAGAGTTTGTCAAAATCCAAGTGAAACGTAAACTCAAAGTCATTTCTCGATTTTTACACTATACCCTCTTTCAAGGGTGTCTTTCATGACTAAAACACGAAACTATTGTTGTACATTGACGTGTTTATATGACAGTTTGATGGTTTTAGTGGTAGTCTTCATTGTGAACGTGTTCATTTTAATTGCATATTTTCTCACTAATTCACTTCTTCGTGTTCGTGTAAAGTTGTAAAAAATATGTTTTTGTTGGTTGGTTGGTTGTTTTTTTTTAAAAAAAATAAAAAAATAAACATGTATGAAAACGTATAAAAAGCCTTGGGTTTTTTGTCTTCTTCTCAAAAATTTTCTTACCTCAATCATGGCTACATCATCTTCTTATTCTACCTCGTCTACCTCTTCTGCTTCTGTCGTCAAAGTGATTGACGAAAAGTTAGATCGTCAAAGTTGGAATGCTTTGTATCTGCGCCATCCATTTAACATGTTGATTGCTGGACCGAGTGGTTCAGGGAAAACCGAATTTGTCAGACGATTGATCGAACACAAAGCTGATTTGTTTGATCGTCCACCTCAACGTATCGTGTGGTGTTACAAAGAGTGGCAACCGTCTTAAACGTTATTGAAAGAAAGTCAAGGAGAAACCATTTCGTTTGTGGATGGTATTCCTCACGAAGACGATGGAATTGTGTCTGACGTGAGTCAAACTCATTTAGTTATTTTTGATGACATGTTAGGAGAAGACGAAGAAGAAATTAAACTTTGGTTTACACGAAAAGGACACCATCGTAATGCTAGTATTGTCTACATTACACAAAATTTATTTCAACAAAGTAAAGCTCATCGAACCATTAGTTTGAATGCTCATTACGTGGTCTTGTTTAAAAGCCCCAGAGACAAATCTCAAGTACAAGTGTTAGCCAAACAGTTAGGGGCTCCTTGGCTCAATTATGCGTACGACGATGCCACTCAAGCCCCTCACGAGTATTTACTCATTGACTTAAAACCGACCACTCCTGACTATTTGAGATTTCGTGCCAGTATCTTTCACTCTTGGAGTCAAGAAGGTGGTCCTGTCATTTACACGTCCCCTTCAGTCCATTTTAAAAAAAAAACAAAAAACTATAAAAACAGTCACTACGTCATTTCTGTCTCACACTCTTTTTGAGAGAAGAAGATGACTTCCTTTCAATCTCATCCTTCGGCTAAATTGATTCGTGCCTTGTATGGCATTAGTCGTGAAAAAAATGCACAAGTCCGTGCTCATTTGTTAGAAGCGAGTCTGAAAGAAGTGTTACGATGGTTTACTTTGACAGCACGTCAATTACTACAAGGCATCATTCACATCCCTCATCAAACTCAACGTTTTTTTCAAAGACATAAATCGGCATTGTCACAACTGGCTGATCCTAGAATCGATTCACGGACTAAAAAACAAATCATTTTAACTCCTGGTGGAAGTGGTTCTTTAGGAGGGGTTATGATTCGTTCCCTTTTGAAATGGGATCCTAATGATGCCAAAGCCAAAAAACCCAAAGCACCCAAAAAGAAGAAAAGTCCAAAGAAAAAGAAAACCACCCACCAGAAAAAGAAAAGTTATACCAAGAAGAAGAAAACACCTACCACTAGCACCCGCCGCAAGAGAGGTACTGCGGCCAGGACGCAAACGTACACCCGCAAGACACCACGACAAACAACCGTGACGAGGTCTCCTTCTCCTTCGTCCCCATCATCTTTGTCTTCTTCACCACCCTTCACGATGATGCCTGCCAAACCGGACTTAAGACAAGTGTTTCCTAATTTGATGCAAAAATGGAAACCTATTTCGAAAGTCACCCCTTCGGGACCCTCGACGACATCGGCTGATCTGGCTATGGCAGCGGCCGCCAACAAAGTACCATCCCCTAAAACCAAAGTTCAAGAAAGAACCGGCGTGTTACAAAGTTTGTTGGATTTATCCAAAGAAGAATTGAGACGATTTAATCCCTTGAAAACACCTCAACGTCAAGTGATGCCTGTCGTGAAGTTGGTACGTCGTGCAGACAATCAGTGGAGACGTGTTCCAGTATAAAATAGAAGGGTACCCTGCCAGAGACTTCAGACTTACTCCTCCTCACCTCTAAGATGGCTCCCAAACATGCACACCACAACTACCTCCACCAAAAAAAAAAGAAGAAAACCAAAAAAGGACGACTTCCCCCTCGTCTGGCAAAACATTGGAATGTCTTGTCTGTCTTGACCAAATCCAATCCTCCCATGCGAAAACAACTCATTCAAACAGCTCCTAAAGAAATCATCGATACCGTGTGTGAATGTTGTTTGAACGTGTTGAAAGGAACGGTACCTTTGTCCAAGATACAGAAACAAAAATTAGGGAAACATCGGAACGTTCTTCGTCAAATGGTCAAAAAGAAAATACCTCTTCAACAAAAGAAAAAAATGTTGGTACAACGAGGAGGATTTCTACCTATGTTGATAGGACCGTTGTTAAAAATAGCAGCTCCTTTGTTAGGAACGATTGCTGGACCACTTTTAGGAGGGGTCATGCGATAACCCCTCCCCAAAAAAAGAAGATAAAAAGGACCACCCTTCTCTGAAAAGACCACAACTTTTTGGTACCTTTGGATGAAATGGAAGGACGAAAACTGACTTTAGTACCTTACAAACAATGGATGGAATTTCATCGTTGGAACGAACAACGGATACCTCATTTACCACCCAATCCTAATCTTAACGAAATGTCTCAGTTACAACAAGAAATACAATCCCTGATGGAACGAAACAATGTGTCCGAAACAGAAAAATCCCAACGGTACGGTCAACTTTTACAACGTCTACAACTCTTTCGTCAAAAAGCAGTCGACGAAACAGCTTCACCCACTCTGAGAGATTTTAAGGCTCTGATGAAAAGCGAACCTAAAGTCACCACTAAAACAGACACCGGTACAGGGATGACCGACCAAGAAGAAGAAGAAGAAGAAGAAGAGTTTTTACTAACTCCACCTCTTAAAAAATTAAAAAAGTTAGCCACCCCGGATTGGATAAAAAAAAAGATGCCTACCCCTTTACCCTCAGAAAAGAAAAAGGAAGAAGTGAAGAAAGAAGTCAAAACAGAACCGATGACCCCTGTTCAAACTACCTTTACCCCAGTAGCACGTCGGACACGTAAACAACAACAATCCAAAAAGATACCTCACGAAGAAAAGAGTATTGGAACTTGGTTAACTTATTCTTGAGGAAATCATCATCATCATCATCATGGAGAAACTGTTAGCCACCATTTATTACAATCCTGGCCATGCTGCTGGTTACGGAGGAGTTCAAAAATTATATCGAGCTGCTAAAAGTCAATTGAAAAGTGTACGTTTGCCCGAAGTACGACGATGGTTACAAGAACAATCGACGTACACGTTACACAAACCCATTCGACGTAAATTTTCTAGAAGTACCACTCAAGTGGAAGGGATCGATCATCAATGGCAAGCCGATTTAGCTGACGTCTCTCATTTAGCCACTTACAATGGTGGTCACAAATATTTGTTTTGTGTCATCGACGTGTTTTCCAAATTTGCTTGGGTCGTGCCTTTGACTTCTAAAAGCAGTACCGAATTGGTACGAGCCTTAAAATTGGTCTTGAAACAAAGTGGACGCCAACCTTTACGATGGCAAACGGACAAAGGTACCGAATTTCTAAACCAAGCTTTTCAAAAAGAATTGAAACAAAGACACATTCATTTTTTTACTACCGAAAATCCTGAAACCAAAGCCAGTATCGTGAAACGTTTTCAAAGAACTTTGAAAGAACGTATGTGGAAATATTTTACACATCAACATACTCTCAAGTACATCGACGTGTTACCCTCGTTTGGTCAAAGCGTACAATCAGTCGTACCATCGTAGCATCGGATGTGCCCCCGAAGAGGTCAGCCCTGAAAACGAAGTGACCGTTTTTTATAAATTATTTGGTTCACCACCCCCGAACAAAAAAAAAAAGAAAAAGAAAAAACCTTGTTGAAGTTATTAAAGACGGGAGATTGGGTTCGCATCGGAAAAACCAAACGTACTTTTGACAAAGGTTATTTACCTAACTGGACTACCGAATTGTTTCGTGTCACTACCCCCGTCGTGGACGTGATCCTCCCGTCTATAAATTGGAAGACATGCACGGTGAAGTTCTCAAAGGAACATTTTACTTGCCTGAGTTACAACGAGTGACTAAAAAAGAAGACGCCTTGTACGACATCGAAAGCATTCTCGAACAAAGAACACGCAAAGTAGGTAAACGTCGAGTAGAAGAAGTCAAAGTACGTTGGAAAGGATATCCTCCTAGTTTTGATTCTTGGATTGCGGCTTCTCAAGTCGTCGACTATAAAAAGAAAAAGAAGTAAACTCACAACATGCCATTCAACACAGTAGCCACCCAGACGACTTCAACGACTCCTTCACAGAGTTCTTCTCTTCAAGAATTACAAAAACAACCACTTTGGGTGTGGTGCGGAGAACGTGTGCCTAAAAATCAAATCGTCTTTTTCTGCCAAATCTTTGTAGTGTATTGTGTCATCGGAGCAGCTATTGCCAATTTGAGTTTACAACAAGGAGACAAACAATTGTGGACCATTTTACTGAGCAGTTGCATCGGTTATCTTTTACCCAGTCCCTCTTTGAAATTTACGACGACAGACAACAGCAGCCATAGCAACAACCACGCTAGTTCGACCAACGCCAGTTCACCTTCTTCTTCGTCCAGTCACCACCACAATACCAATTCTCTTTTGGAACCTTTTGAACATCATTCTTCTGTTCATTTGAGTGACTCCTCGGACACCAGAACCACCTTAGAACTATGAATGACCAATTTTATTTAACTTTACCCAGTGACAGTTCCATGGATGTGTTTCCCAACAACAAATTATGTTGTTTCACGGCCAAATTACCTCAGGCCTTCCAATTGGATCACGACGCTCATTGGGAAGTGGCTTTGGTAGAAATCATTCATCCTACGCAAATCAAGAATGTGTCTGGAAATCAAACCATTTTTGACGTAGCAATCTATAACGAAAAAGTGCAAAAAGAGTTGGACGCTCATGATCCTGAAATTGGGAAAAAAATGAGTTCAAAAACTGACAATACTCCCTACTCGACCTATCGCATGAGAATTCCTGAAGGGTATTATTTTAGTGCTCAACATTTGGTGGAGACGATTGCGGCCGTCTTCGAAGCCCAATTTGGCAAAGCCTTGGAAAAAAAACCAAAAATGGGTAGAGATCAAATACCATCCTGTGGCACGCCGTATCTGGATACAATTTTTGAAAGGGCATGAGGGAAAGCCATTCGACGAGAAAGAAGACAAACACTTACCCGCGCACGAAAGAAAATTCATGACCATCGGTTTTTCTGCTGGGTTGTTTGATATTTTGGGTGGAAATAAAAAGTATCATGGTGAACGAACAATCCACGCCAACACAGATTTCGGAGAGGCTTTTCGCACCCCTATCGAATTGAACGTTGGACTGAATTTAATGTTTGTGTACTCCGATGTGGTGGAGTACAACGTGGTGGGCCACACAGCTGCTCCCTTACTGAGAGTCATTCCTTTCAAAGTGGATACTGCTGCTGGTGCGTACGAAGAAGGTGGAAACACGTTTCACGTTCACCGTGAATTTGTACATCCTCATTATCTTCCAGTCAGTAAATCGTATTTTGACAGTGTCAACATTAGTATAAAAGGAGATTTGGGACAAGATGTGCCATTCATTGACAAAGGAAAAGTCACGGTGAAACTACATTTTCGGAAAAAAACAAGTTCTCTAACGAATTGTAACTAACCTCCCAAACAAAAAAAATGTATCCAGTGTACCAAGGAGTGGCTCGACAACGAGGACATGGTTTAGGAGATATGTTAAAATCGGCTTTTCGGACGGTAGCTCCTATTTTGAAACCGATGGTGACTCGAGGATTTCATGCCTTAAAAGATGCTGCTTTGACACAAGGAAAAGAATTTTTGCAAAATGTCCTCATCGACAAACAAAATCCTAAAGAAGCTTTTATGAGAGCAGGCAAAAATGTGTTGATGACCACTGGTAAAGATCTTTTAGGCCTCCAAGAAAATCCTATAAATACGCTTCACGCTTCAGACCCTGGCATTACTTCACAGCAGCAAGGACAAGGTAGAAAGAGACGACAACAACGCCTAAATCCTTTCAAAGTTCATAAAAAAACACACGGCAGTTCCAAAAAGAATAAGAAGAGAAGAAGAACTGGTAGAGAATTAGACGTATTTGATTATTAATAACTGTGAAAATGATGCACCGAGATTCTTGCGAATGTACCAAGTCAGAACTGGATATGTTTTCTATGCCTCCCACCATGATGACGATGCAAGAATCCCAATGGGTGGAATTTCATCCTGTATCGTCTTTGACGGAATCAGCTCCTATCGAATTTGAAATCAAAGGACAAACCGAAGATTACATCGATCTGAATAACAGTTACTTGTACCTGAAACTTCAAGTACAAAAAAATGACAACACCCTTCCTGGGGAAGCTGCCCGAGTGGCACCCGTCAATAATTTCATGCATTCCTTGTTCAGCGGAGTAGATTTGTACTTGAATAACAAACTGGTCAGCAGCAGTTTGGATACTTACCCATACTGTGCTTATTGGAAAATCTCTTGACGTACGGAAAAGAAGCCAAGAACACCCATCTGGATGCTTCGGTGGTCTGGAAACCTGACACCTCGGAAAAGTTCAACGACACAGAGCTGTCAGTACCGGCGAAGACTTCTGCTAATGATGGTGATCCTATAATTCCAGCAGTCCCTCACAATGTGGGATTCAACGACCGTCGAAAGAAAATCAGACGAAGTTTAGAACTGATGGATCGTTTGCATTTGGACATGTGGTTGCAAGACAAGTATTTGTTGAAACGGAGTAGATGTACGCCTGAGACTGAATCGCAGTAGTGCCGCCTTCCATTTGATGGCTCATGCTAACGAGTGGAAAACCAAAATCCAAGAAGCCAAACTTTACGTGCGACGTGTAGACAGTCAATCCTTGAGGTAAGTAGTGCTTAGTGAACCTTTTTGGAAGAGAGTTGAAGTGAAAAGGATTTAAATAGTGTTGGATTTTGAAAAGTCCACGAAGAATCCGTTCGAGTTTAAACAACGTCTCCAAGAAAATTTGAGTAATCAGATCCGTTGTTAAACACAAAAAAATTACTTGCGAAAGATTTGTACCAGACCTTTTATGATTAGCGACGGATTACTTTATGAGCCTGTTTGTTCACGACAGAATTAATTATAGTATTTTGTGGGGTTTGATTTGATAATGAAGGATCCACCTATAAAATCAGGCCCACTTCGTGGAAACTTCAGTTTGCAGATCCTCTAGAAGTATGAAGAAGATGCATTTTAGAAAACAGTTGGAGATAAAGTGATTTTGAGAGAAATAGATAGGATATTGAGAAGAAAAATAGAGAATTTTTGTGTTTTGATTAATTTTTTGGATTAGTTTGTTGTTATGCTGGGAAAATTTGTCTGTTAAGTGTTATGGATGTTGATGTAATAGTCTATAGTTTTGTTGATGAAAAAAATTGGTTTTGTTTTGTGGGGTTGGAATGAAAATATATGAATTTTATTTTCTTAATAGATTTTTTTTTTTTACTTTTATTTGGAATTACAGAAATCAATTTATTTTAAAGTTTATTGCTTTTTTGTTGTTTTAGGAAATATATTATTTTACTGTTCCTAATTCTTTGGAATGTAAGAAAATTCAAAACTTTTATTTCAATTTGATGGATATTATTTACGAATATTGTGGATATTTTATTTATGGATTTCTTTGGAAATCAATGAATGTATTTTTTTTTGATTATCGATTTATTAATGTTAGAATATTGTATTATATATTGTGTTCATTTATGTTTTTATTTTTTTTTTGAATGACTATTTTTTATATGGTGATATGTATATAATACTCTTATATTATGTTTCAAAAAAAACAAAAGTTTTTTGTATATTTATTTGTTTGAAAAATATGTTGTTGTTAGTTTTATGTTAAAATTTTGTTAAATTAAATTAATTTTTTATTTTATGTTTGTGGTTTTTTATTGAATTTGAAATAAATATGTTGTTTTTTTTATATTAAAAATAAAATTAATTTTATTTTTTTTTTTTTTTGTTTTTTTTTATTTTTTTTTTTTTTTTTTTTTAAAAAAAAAGTAAAAAAAAATATGAATAAAATTAATTGATGATATGAATATAAAATAGAATGTATGGTAAAATATGGAGTGTATTGACAACTATATGAAATACCACGAGTAACATAATGTATATACATTGAATAAAATATAATTATTATTATTGATGTATATATCTGAATGGTGTTGTGTGGTTTGTTTTTTACCCACCAAACCAACAAAAAAACACTTTCCCTCTCTTTCTATCGATCTAAAATTGGGAGGAAAGAAATTTACTACAGCACCAACAGCAGCAGCAAAGACAACAACAACAACAACAACAACAACTTTTGCAGTCCATCAAATAAAATTTTTTTAAAAAAAATGGATTGTATATTTGTGGTGTGTGTTTTGATATAAAAAAATTTAAAAAGTAAAAAAAAATGGTTGTGTGTTTTGATTTGTTTTTTAAAAAATTTCCCCTTCCCAAAAAAAAAAAAAAAATAGATAGTGTGTTTGTGTGTTTTGATTTGTTTTTTTTTTAAAAAATTTCCCCTTCCCAAAAAAATGTAGATAGTGTTTTTGTGTGTTTTGATTTGTTTTTTAAAAATTTTCCCCTCCCCAAAAAAAAAAAAAAAAATGGTTGTGTAGTGTGTGTAAGTTTTGTGTTTGATATATAAAAAAATTTTAAAAAAGTAAAAAAATGGATGGTTGATATGTTGGATAGTATATTGGCGTGATTTCATCCCTTTGTCATACCCTTTCGTCTGATAGCAGGTTTTTGGGGTTTTTAGGCAGCACACAAGGCATTTGGGGATAGTGTGTTAGGTTTGGGTTTGGGTTTTGGGTTTATTTGGGTTTGTATATAAAAAAAATAAAATAACAAAAAAATTTAAATGAGTTAAGAAATTTTAGTACTATTTTTTAGTCAGCCAATTTTCTCCATTTTTTTTTTTTTCAGGATTATTTTCAGTCTCGCTAACGTCAGGTACAATTTCGGAAGTTTAGTGTTACTTTTAGTCTAGACCATTATAATCTAATGTTCTGTGCACAACCCCATCGTATAATTTGTGATCAATGGAAAGTGTATCAGCCTTAAGTCAAAATACATCACAGAACGTTTGGATGTATTATTTTGTGAGAATTTTACATCTACGTTTTCAAAAGAAGGATTTTAGTAGACTATGTCTCCAATTCAATCTTGTGATATTTTACCGAGAAAAGAGGATTTTTTTCCTATGGATGTGATTTTTTAAAAATGGAATGTGTGATTTTGAAATTTCTTAAGGAAAATATACCATAAAAAACGTAAGTGTCGTGATATTTTTAAAAGTAGGAATAAAATATTCTCTCTCTCTCTCTCTCTCTCTCTCTCTCTCTCTCTCTCTCTCTCTCTCTCTCCGTCGTAATGTCAATTCTCTCTGTTTCACAAACACACACACTAAGTTTCTTATACAATGATTTCGATTGAAATGATCATGGTATCTGTTCCCGTTTTTAAGATGCCTCTCCACAAATGTTGGCAGTAGTCACAATGATTATGTAAAATGTGACGTTAGTGTTGTAAATTTTTCAAAAACTTGCACCCCTTAAAATTGTACAACGATTTTTCTTTCATAGGTCAATCGTTGGATTATATAAAATCTTGAGTTTAGTTGTTCTTGTGCATGTCAGGTATCTTAGCTTTCTTCCTATTTTGGCACTGCAATGTGTCACGAAAAAAAATTCTAGATCTACCGTTTTCAGAAGGAAACCAAAAAAACAAAAAAAAAAACAAACAAACAAAACAAACAAGCACATAGCTTTACGGTGTAAGAATGCCTCGAGTATGACCCATCTAATTCTGCACTCTATAACCCGTCCTATTCTACACTCTCATTCTTGAGCCCAAAACATGCGTTCATGAAAACTGTAACAATGTATTTTAAGTCAGTCCATTTTAGACTGTCGATAAAACAAGACGTGTTTTTACTGTTCTCCCGTCTTCGGTTTTGGGAAATGTTGTAACATTGTTTGTAGCCGCAAGGCGTGTGCAGCAAAACATAACATATCTTAAATATTTGGGAGGCATACAACAAATGCTACTGCAGTCATTCGACAAGAAATATAACATTGCTTTTTAAAACCGATTCAGGACCACCCTTTTTTCAAGAAAGATTAATTCTATTTCCCTCCCTCCCGTTGTCCCTATAGAGACCCCCGCCATGTTAAACTCCCGTATTGGCATCAAGTGCCCCCGCCATGTTAAACTCCCGTAAAGGCATCAAGTGCCCCCGCCATGTTAAACTCCCGTAAAGGCATCAAGTGCCCCCGCCATGTTAAACTCCCGTAAAGGCATCAAGTGCCCCCGCCATGTTAAACTCCCGTAAAGGCATCAAGTGCCCCCGCCATGTTAATTTCCCGTACGTCCCCCAAGTGCCAACATTTGTCCCTATTTACCCACCACCTACTACTATCGTCATGTCACAAGCCTGTTTCGGAAGATAAGAACAGTTAGTAGGAAAGAAAGAAGTAAAGGAAGATTATATACATATCTTTAATCACTTGTATTTCTACATTACAATGTTATAAACTAATAAAGGATGTCAGTATTTTCATTTAACCACTCAGTTATTGTGCGATTGAACCTTTTGGCACATAGTCTTGTATGTTTTCTTCCATGTCATAACAAAAGACATATCTGGTTGGATAAGATAATATTGGATTTTACCCTTCCCTTTTCAAGGAATTTTTGACCCAAATATCGAAAATGTGTCAGCCCAGCCCAAAACTGTGACCAGAATAATTTATGATGGAATTGAAAAACATGACTCCGCTATTGAAAACATTTATTTTCTGCCATATTCCAGTTTTAACTTAACATAACATAGTACAAGGTGGTAAAGAATTACAAGTATGTTATGACATGAAGTATGATTAGACAGACAGAATGGTTAATCATATATCTGGATTTCTATAACCATTCCATCCCATATCCACATATCTCGCCTCCAGCTTCTAGCATATTTTATGGCCTTTACTTTAATGAAAAGCAAAAATAGTCCCGAACAAACTAAATATCTTTTAACTAACGACAAGTTCTTTCTGTTTTTAATGCCATCTATGAAAAAAGCCATGGTGCTCAAATTGTCCTGCACTTATTGTGCACTGTCAATAGAAAACATTATGAAGTGTTTTAAAACTTGGCTTGCAAACGTAAAATGGATTTTTTAAAAAAATGAATGAATAAATAGACAAAAAACAGCAGGTTTCGAGAACATATGGGTCTTATACATTTATCTGAAATGCCAGGTCATTTTCTGCATTTTTATCTTGGTTTGAAAATGTAGTAAAGTGGATTTAAAAATAAATAAGTGAATGAATAAATAGATAAAAAATAAAGAAGTGAATCAAAAAATAGGTAAAAACAGATCAGGTTGCGAGAATACATGGGTCTAATAAATATCTGAAGTTCATTTTCTGCATTTGTATCTTTTTAAACTGTTGTCATCCACCTGCCTCCACCTTGTTTCTGTCTTGATAACTTTTCATTATTTATTCTTCGAAACTAAATCCCAGATACATTTTATTATACATGTACTTCTTGCGTTTAAAGGTAGTCCGACCTAACCCTCGGTTGCGTGGGCCATGAGAACGAGAAAGATATCTGCAGTAAACTGGGTACAGCAAGTAATTGTCATGTAGCTCAACATTCCCCGGAGATTAAGGGGTCTTTTCAATATTAATATATTCTATATATTAACAAATAACACTTTAATTCTGCATTTCACATTTTAATTGATCGTTTCTTTTAATCTAGACTATTTGTAATATATGTCGCTTTTCAAAACTCCAAAATCAATTACAATCCAGTTTTGGAAATTAGTTTTATTGGTAGTAACTCCCATTTCTTCAGTCTTTGTAGACCACCGCCAGCGCCACCGCCAGCATGACACTTAAGTTCAGTTGCTAACTAACACTTCCTAGTTGTGTCATGTAGTCTATAAATAGAATACTTAGAAAATGTATGCGAGGCTCAGAATAGGGTAGGTCATCATGGCACACATCTGCACGTGACTCTTTCAGAAGATAAAAAACGTTAGGAAATAAAGAAAAAAAGGAAGATCAAATATATATCTTCAGTCACTTGTATTTCTACATTACAATGTTATAAACTAATAAAGGTAAACAAAAGATTTTTCTAATTTAACATAGATATATATTTTCAATTCTGTATTCGGAAGGACGAAACCTACCAGTGCCTTTTATGAGCTCAGATCATTGAAGTACTTTATTCCCCTGTGATAACACTTTGTTGGGAGTACAAAGGTTAAATAAGAGAGGGCAATTCATTTCAAGGATGTCTGTGTTTTTAGTGTAAACCATCCAGTTATTGCAGGGTTCAACCTGATAGTGCAAAGTTAGAATCACTAGGCCTTGTTGACTGTGTTACTCGAGACAGGTATATTTGGGGCTAGTTATCAAAATAAAGAATTTGGCATTCTCAGATTCCTTATCTCCAAGCTTCACTTTATTCTTTAAATACCAGAACAGCCCATATTTATATAATTAAAAGTGATATATTGATAATATTACTTCGATATATAGTTTCAGGGTCTGCATTTGAGACCACGATACTTACCAATGCCTTTTCAAAGTTTAAAACCGTGAAGTACTTTATTTCTCTGTGAGAAAACTTTGTTGACAGCACAAAGGTTAGATAAGAGGGGACAATTCATTCTAAGGATGTTCTTGGTCGATTTAAACCACTCAATAATTACTGGTTTGAACCTGATATTGTAAACTTGGAACAACTGGACTTGTTAGCTGTGTTACATGAACTACTTAGTTTTGCGGTAGGAAAAAAAGCACACACACACACACAAAAATTAACGCGACTACTGCAGAATGGAAACAGGGTTCTAAATTCGCTGTACTCGTATCAAACTTAAGACCCCGAGATACAACACTATGTTCGGAGTAGGGTTTAATGTTTGAAAGCTGCAAGATAGTCGACGAACTAAAGTTAAATAAGTACAGGGGAGTGTAAAATTCATATTTAATTTACAGATTGTTTTTTATCTTATCCTATCTACGGCTTGAACTTGACCTTTTGGATAGAGACTATCTGCTGTATGAAATGGAGTGAGATCCATCACTGAGCCCCCATTCCTTTTTCTCCATGCATTCGTTTTCCATTTGAGATAGTGATTGGAGTATAAGGGAAAGGTCGGATTTGCGACATACCATTCAACTTTGGTGGTATAACTTCACTTGTGTCCTCTCGATTTTTAGGGAGCATAAAATCCACTTTTTCTTGGGGTCATGAACACTGATTCTTCGAACAAATAGATCAAATTTCATGTTAGATCCAGATGCGATTTGAAACGTACTTTGCAAGCCTACCTATGCGAATTGAGCTTTCAGGCTGTTTCATATGTTATCCTCTGATAGTCGCAAATTTGATTAAGAGAAAATTAAAACTTTAACTGGCCTTGATCACACAACAATGTAAATGGATTTCTTTGCGTAAGAAATGATCATGCATTTTGAATTTAAGAAAACATCACGGCTATGTCCACCAACGCATTGAATCAGATAAACAAGAAAACAAAATACACACACACACATACACAAACAAACGCATGCGTGTTAATATGCGTTAATGCTCGGGTTTCCTGCATTAATTGACTTACTACACTATGTACGAGAGAAACCTTTGTTAAGTCAAAGTATCATACCACTCAGACCCGATTTCCGATTTGCAACTTGGAAGAAATATATAAATGGAAGGCAGGGTTATCAGCAGGGTTTACAAGAAATCAGTGGAAATAACCTCATTGTCTGTAATTTCTCATAATCAACCATTCTGCAGTTATGCATGTTGCTAATTAACACACTCGGTCAACATATGTCTCTTATCTTATACACTACTCCAACGTTATATATATATATATATATATTATATATATATATATATATATATTATATATATATATATATATATATATATATATATATGCAGTACTTGTAGAGATGTCTGTGGTTTATTAAAATGAACAAAATAACCAATAAGTGTCAGCAGTATTCTTTAGTGACTGTATAAATACAATTTTCGGTGACTCTCTTCCCAGTCACGGACTTATCAATCACTAATGTTTTGATAAATAATGAACTGAGATTTATTTAACATTATCTTATTTTGAGCATTTTGTGGTTTGTCAAAAACTGTGAGGTGTTTAAAATCTAAGCAGTTATAACAAAAAACGATAATAAAAGGAAGGAAGAAACAAACTTCTGTATACCTGCAAATTTTAACTAAACAAACAATCGAATGTTTCAGGTTTCTAGTATTTCCTTGCAGTTTTGATATAATTGCAAAAACATTTTGTGTGTGCAGGATTCCTGAAATGGCTGCGAGCATTACACGAATGATAGTATTAAAATTCAAAGTTAGGCTTGTGATTATGGTGCAATTTTGTAACAGCGAGCAAAACTGTATGCGAATCGCAGGGTAAAGGTTACATGTGAAACTATCGAGAGCATGACAAGTCTAAAATCGTCATAAAACCTAAGAAATTATTTATCATTAAATACTTTAAAGATAGTATACACACTTTGGGTAGTTCCCTTGCCCCAGAACTTTGGAAATAATTCAGAGTGTTTCTCAGTTCACCATCAAAGATGAGAATAAGCGATGTATATAAAATAAAAGGTATACAGCTTAAAGATATAGAGGATATTTTCCTGTATTGAATGAATAACGGATATATTTGCAAATTTTCTTTTTATTTTATGCTCAAACTTCTTGGCTAGCAATATGTGTAACAGACTGAAGTAGCACATTTATGACGGTATCCTGCGGGATAATGTCAGCTGTTTACGGTTTATGTTCTGCTGTGTTTTGTGTATATTTGCACAGAAAATATCGGTGCCCCGAGTGACCCAGTAGTCTAAGGCATCTCACCTCTGTCCGCGTGGGTTCGAATCTCACCGCGGCCAACGTGGGTAAGTGTCAAAGCTTGCCAGTAGCTTCCTGTGGGTCGGTGGTTCTTTCCCGTGGTCTTCCCGGGTTCTTCCTCCACCAAATATACTGGCTGCCATGTATAGCCTATGATGTGCTGAACAATGATGTTAACCAACAAAACCAATGATAAATAGTAACATAATTCTCTTTCCTAACTCAAAGTAAGAAAAGCACATAAACGAAAATAATTTAACAAAAATATGCACCCTCTGGGATTTGAACGTGGTACACCTGCCTGACAGGTAGCCATGCTTACCACTAGACCAGTGCAGGTGATATAATAGTGGATCAACTTTCTTGGTCATAATGTTATCGATATCAATTGAGCAATTGGCGGTTGTGAAGAAAGTATGTTCACAATTCACTGCAGTGAGTCATCAAAATAATATCGATTGGAAAATCCACTAATTCAAGGACTAGCATAAAACAAAAATCCAATGACATGTAAAATACATGTATAATGAATGCAATATACAGTAATAAAAAATAAAACCAACCCACTATAGAGATCTAAAACCTAAAGAACTACATTTATCTTCTAGATTAAAACTTTATA